>OZ021728.1:52377465-52724965 GCA_963978545.1 Linyphia triangularis
GATGACCCCTCATGATAAAAAACTACATACAATTATTAAAAACCTATCACGATTTACAACGGTACCTTTCGTTTGTTATTTCAACAGTTAGAACAAAAGATATAGCCATCGTTCTGTTTTTTTTTTTTTTTTTTTTTTTTTTTTTTTTTTTTTTTTTTTTGGATACACTGTACAATACCAAACAATAAATACTTATTAAACAGTTTATAAGCTAATCAATTTCAGCCTAACAAATTCTTTATGAAATAATTGCTTATATAAAAGCAAATTAAAAACTAATTTTATATATTATACTCAATAAATACAATAGAAAAAAGAAATGTATTTCATAAATTGAATTTAAACTCAATTGCAATTATTTAATACAGGAGAATAAACATAGGTATTTAAAAAATAAACTAACGCCTGAAAAACTTTATATTTATAGTAATGTGAAATTCTAAAAAAATATTTAAAATATGTTTATATTTTTCTCAACACTTTAACAATATGTATTGAAAAATTTAACCCATAAAAATTCTTCTAAAACTTCGTTATAAATAAAATCCCTTCATATTTACTAAAGGAAATATACACATGAAATTTAGTTCTGCAAAGTCTTTTAAATTTAAATCGAATACGTGTCTAGACATTTATTTACCTATATTCAAAACATGATTGCAAACACTTCCTATATTGGTTGTTTGACTTTATCCATCATTCAAAATTGTTTGCAGAATAGTTAAGTTCGTGAAAACTCGCATGAGATTAAATAATTTTTTCTCATTATCCACATTGAAAAATGAAATGAAATATCTGCCTGAACAAAATTGTTCTTCTACCAAAAACTACTTTATATATATATATATATATATATATATATATATATATATATATATATATATATATATATATATATATATATATATATATATATATATATATATATATATATATATATATATATATATATATATATATATATATATATATATATATATATATATATATATATATATATATATATATATATATATATATATATATATATATATATATATATATATATATATATATATATATATATATATATATATATATATATATATATATATATATATATATATATATATAATCTGAATACAACCAACCAAGTTACCTATTTACGGTTGGTTGTTTTCAGATTATCTGGCGCCGTCAGCAACACGAGGGCTATAATGCGCCGAAACATTCGTCATTAGACAAGCCAACATACATTTACAAACACCCATGCCTAACACGGGACCCGCAACCTCGCGGTCTAGAAGCTAGCACTCTAACCACTATTCCGTTTGGTCGGCCAATAGGTAACTTGAATTCATAGAAGAATAATGTAAAATTTATCAAAGTTTTATTGTTAACTTAAAAGAACTGAATCTGTATTCACATGTGTTTCATATAAAATGTAATTTATCAGAAAATCATTAAAATATATTGCTTATTCTCGAAAATAAAGCTTGAATATGTAAATTTAAACTTTCTGTACGGCGTAGCATTTATAAAAAATTGTAAATATACTTGCATATGTTAACTAAACAGCCAAATAATTTTACGATTTCTTGCTAGTTAATTTATTAAAATTATTAAATAAATTTACGCATCATCAAGAGTTTCTCCCTTGAAGCGTACTGAATCACTTGAAGCATACTGAATTTCATGTTTTAGTATTAAGTTTTAGAATATGATGAAAAACAAATGTGTTTTGTTAGAAGAGGTGGTAGTTATCAATTCTTTCATTATCCTTTTACTGTCTTATTAAATATTTTATTAACTTTATGCACATAAAGCACGATTTCATATCAGCCCTATGTCAAAACTTTCTACATTATTTGATTTTGATTGAGTTAAATTACTATGTATAATTATTTCAGTCATAATTTAATTGGTAACATTTGTATATATGAATTTAAACGATATTAAAAGCATAGAAAATTTACCCTCTAAATATTAAAATATACAAATGAATGCATTTATGATTTTTGAACTTTTGAATATGGCTGATAGACAATGATAATAAGATTTCTAAGAACAAAAATATGATTTATACTGTACCCTTAATTGTAAAGTATTTTGAGTTTGAAATAATTTTTATGGCCTAAAACAATTACTCAACAGCCAAATAATTTTACTATTTCCAAGTCATTAATTTATTATAATTATTAAATAAATTTACGCATTGTCAAGTTTCTAAAATTTAATCGAAAAAGTATAGACTGGTTAATATCATTTAAATTGAAATCAAATAGAAATGCAGCTAAACAAGTGTATGTACTAAAATATTTGTATTAACAATATAAAATTTATGGTGAATGTGCAATGATACATAAATTACTAAACGAATTTTGTATTAAATCTTTAACAGTAAATCAAAATAATATGCTAGTTAATGATAATACCCATTGGTTATGCTAATTAAGTAAACAAATCTGGAATATCTTTTATTGTACAATAACAGACAAGTATAAATTTATCAAAAATCAACATCAGTAATATTTCACACATTTCCTGGGAAAACCTCCTTGGAAAAGTATAGAATTCCAACCGTCAAAGCATGAAATACAACTCCGATTAATATTGAATACCACTTAGAAAGGCACGTAACCTTTAACACTCATCTCAGACTTAGAATTTGCCACTTGCTTTTTATGCTTTATTCTGGAGGGTCAAAATAAGCACTTTTAATTAAATTTATTTATAAAAATTAGTTTATACTGTGCTGCATGAAAAAGGAAGAACAAGATTCAGTATTGAAATAGTCATGGTCAATACACATACAACAACGCTTTATTTAACTGTTCAACGTTCGTGTTAAAGACGGGAAAAAAGCAGTTTGTTATTAACTGAAACGACTTGCCAGAAATTAAAAAAATCATCTTTCAAATAATAACCTTATAAGGACCATTTTTCAGACTTTTCTTAAGTAGCATTTGTTATTCTAGAGGATGCCTTTGTAATATACAATGCTTTTAGAAATATATAATAATTCTTATATTTCATACTTTTCTTAATTACAACCGGCATTTTATAAAATTGCTCAAATATTCTATGAAATGTCGAAGTTTCATGCATTGTCTGTAAAAATACAACACTTCACGTTGATAATGAAAATGAATAATTTCGATTTCAATATCAGGTTATCATGGAAGTTTTCCGAGAGTCAAATTGGTATAAAAGGTCATAAATCATGAAATTCATCTTGAACTATGTCACCTATGCAAAATTAATTGCTTCCTTTGCGTAATTTGTTGGCCGTCGCAAACAGTTAATATTTATTATGCAAACAAAACAAAGCAAATGGCAAGATCCAAAGGAAAGGATTATGTATTAAAATGACTGAATCATTCATCATATTCTATTCAAAAAGCATTTATCTTGCGACCAATTTTTTCTAACATCAGAACATATAAAACTGGGTGAGTGGAAATCGCGATCGATTATTAAAGAAATTTTTTCAAACCAATATTTCTTATCTTGGTAAAAAGGGTAATTCTTTACCTTTGGCAAGTGAAACACATTAAGAGAGGATTCTCTGTATCCGAACCACAGTTGACCAACCTGATAGGCACTACTCTAAAATAAATAGATTCTCGTTCAAAAGCAGCCTCTTGCGCAGAACACTTTGCACATATACCGAGCAATAAAATAAAAATAATGCACATTTTATCCATCTATTTATGAACAGAGAGTGTAAGAAAATGTTTATTTATTTATTGCTGGGAAAAAAAGGTTCCCGCAAGATTCTGGCATCAAAATTCATTGCAGCATTATATCGAGTTTTCTTTCCAAAAAGCATCTTCTTCCAACTCGCTCTTGGTCGTTATTGTTCTCATATCTCATTGTTGCCAAATCCGGTGGAGAAATAAATCCTTCCAAGAGGAAAAAAGTCTTGGAATGCTACGTTTACTGGTGCAGTTTGGAAACTTAAGGGTTTATATTCGAGTAGTTTTTCATTTGTTTATGTTTCGTATATTTTCTCCAATAATTTATAAAAGCATTTTTAAACAAATGTTTATGAAAATATTCTGAAAAAGTACATGATAAGTAAATATTTCTTGAACAAGTGAGCTAGAAATAAAGCTTAGCAAAATTATCACGTTGTACATTGTTGTATTTTATAATCTGCTAAGGCACTGCATGAAATACGGGGGATCCAAAAAAAGAACGACACGACGATTTGAAAAATCAGTTAAAAGAAAACGGAAGGTTATAAAAATTTACGGTTTGTTGCATTCTGCTTAAATAACCAGGGAATTTATTCTTACCAGTTTTCAAAATTATTTACAAAGTTTGTCAACAAATGGCGCTGATGACGAGGAAAACTACAAAACAATGTTTTCAAAATAATCATCGTTTGCAGCAACAACGTGGCGCAGTCTGAGGACAAAATTCGCAGACGCCCATGAAAACATTTCAGTTAGAATGTTCTGACAAGCAGCAGAGATGTATTGTTCCAGTTCATCTACAGTTTGTGACGATACACCTGGTCTTTCAAGTAACCCTAAAGAAAAAAAAATCGCATGGCGTCAAATCTGGCAAATAGAAAGCCCAATTCATGCCACTTTGCGTATGCTTTTCATAGTCAAAAGCAATGTCACTATCACCGAAATGTTTGTTGAGAAAATCGAACACTGCAGCCGTTTGATATTGCCGTTTCGTCTTGCATGAACTACGACCTATTCCTACCTTCCTCCAAAGCATTTTGAGTGGCCACAAATTCACGGAGGATGTCAAGATGATTTTCTGATAAAATCGTTTGGTGTCCAAAAAATTGCCCAATAACTCCTCGGAAGGAAATGGTGGCCAAACCATGACTTTTGGTGGATGCAAAGATGAAGGCACTGCTACATGCGGATTTTCCGTTCCCCGAATGGGCCAGTTCTGCTTATTAACGAAGCCATCAAGAAAAAAATTACGCTTCGTTGGAGAACCAAATGTTTCCAACATCTATTTTGCAACTTCAGCAGCATAGCATTTCGCGTGTATTCATGGCATCAGCACTCAGAGGTTGTCGAGTCTGCACCTTGTAAGGAAAGAAGTGAAGACTGTGATGCATGATTCGGTATGTAGCTATTCGTCGTAGCTCAGTCTGACAAGCAACACGGTGAATGGAAACTTGGGGTTGCTGTTGGATGATCTGCAGAACGACTGCAGCATTTGCCTCAGAAACTGCTGTGCTTGGGCGGCCGACATTTCCAGCACGATCGTTATTGACGTTTCACTCCAATCGTTTGGAGACGTTTCCGGTAAGCTGGAATTTTTAGAACAGTGCCTGTATTGTACTGTTTGTCGGACCATTTCTGATGTTGAATTTCCTTTGAAAACTGCGCCTCGTTGCAATAAAACTGTGATACATGTGACTAAACTAAAAAAACAATAAAAATACGCTGCTCCAGAGAATGAACCGTTTTCGAAGCATATGCTAGGATGTAGAAATAATACTGAACTGAAAGGTCGGAATGCGCTTAGAATAGCAGCTTCATCTATCGACGATCTTTGTAACTAATTTTAAAAATTGGATTTTTCGAGTTTTACGTGTTTCTTCAATTCGAGGAGCAAATGGTCAGTTTCATCTTGCGAGAACTTCCCTGTTCATTCAAGTGTTGATCTAACTATGTTCTAGTGCAATTAAACATTCGCAATGCCATAAAATCTCAAATACAACCAACCAACATTTAATATTGTAGAAAAAACAATGGCATACAAATTTTTTTACTTTTACTATAAAAAACATTTATCTGCTTAGAAGCAAGATGTTCACACAAAAGCTAACAGCGATTTATAAGTTTGTTTTAAGTAGTGTGACAAAACAGAAAGTAATAATATTTCAGTTAATGTAGATATACCAAGTCTAGCTAGATTACAGAAGAGTAATGGTAGGCTATAAGAAATGAAACTCGGGGGAAATTAGGCAGACAATGGAGTTATTCAATTCAGTATATTTATACTTAACATTTAGGATGGAGATTCTCAATCAGTACGAGGAACGTTATTACGGAGAAAGATAACTGTTTGAAGATAGAATATCTTCTTTCTACTCAAGTAGCCAAATTGCTTAGATCTCCCATATGAGCTATCAGTAGTCGGCAGAAAAGGGGACGTAAAATTTATATTAAATGCGTTAACTATACTTTTTCGTCTTTTTAATTCATTTTGGTTTATTTAATGTGCTGTGTTAAAGCATTAGTTCCTGTGAAAACCAATTTAAAGAATTATATATATTTAAATTCTATTTAGTAAATCTAAATATTGATAGAGTAAATATTAAAAAAAAATCATCTGTCTTTTTTTTTTTAACCTTATAGAACTAATGATTAATTTTTTGGTACCAGTTTGGTACTTTAAAATATATGAATTTTATACCAGATTAAAAATTTTGTACTGAAAGTAATTGGATGTTTTTTTACACTTTAAAATGTTTTTATAAACTAGTTTATGAAACCTTTAAAAAAAAAAAAAAAAAAAAAAAAACACCCTATTTTTTCATGAAATTTTGACAATTATCTTTTACACTGGTCATCAAAATGAAAGGATAATGAGAAAAAATATGCTTACTCAGTAAATGTTGCAATAAATGTACCCATGTTGAGATTATTTATATTAACTAAATACAATTGAACACAAAATTCCACTTCCGCGCATATGTTAGCGCCGGAAATATGCAAATTAAGTTATTGACATTGTGGTGCGCAATGGACGCATGTTTGAATTCCGGTCTGTAGTGTTGTTAAAAGGGAATGTGATTAATGAGATTGATCAGTATTCATTAGTTATGGCTCAAAGGCATCATTTAAGTGAATATCAATAGTTGCAAATAATTGGTAGAATCAAGGGAGACTAAACACAAATGAAGATCTCCAAACATTTGAATATCCTTCAAAGTGTGATATCAAGAGTTTGGAGTATCTTTTTAAGTAATGAATCATTTGATAAATAGCCTGGTCAAGGGCGACCAAGAACAACAACTGTATTCGAAGACAGTTTTCTGTCATTGTTGGCTAGAAGAAACCGCGAAGCAACTACAAGAGATTTGTTTTCAGACCTTCAGACTGTCAGAGGAACTCGAATTAGTAGTTATACAGCTGCACGAAGGCTTAAAGATGTTGAACTGTAAGCGAGAAAACCAGTGTCCTCTTCACCCCAACTTTCAAAGGGACCCGTTTAAACTAGTGCAGTCGACATATTCAATGGAGCCAAGAAGACTGGGCCCGAATATTGCTAACTGATGAGTCCAGATATAGTCTGAACACTGATTGTAGACGTGTTTTGAGAGGCAGGAACACGTAACTCGCCTTCCCATATCAGTGTAATATCCCTTTTCCGTAGCCTCGGTTTAATAGTTTGGGGAGGAATCATGACAAATGCACAGCTTTTGCTAATGGATAACAATAATAGGCTTCATTGAGCATATATAGTGTCAGAAATCTTGCAAACAGAAGATTTCATTCGAATGGATTGGCCAATTTACTCTCCCGACTTGAACCCGATTGAGCATGTGTAGTATTCCTTAGGGAACGTCAAACTCCTCCCCAGATCATCCAGGAACTGAAAAGTGCACTTTTAGAAGAGTGGCGCTCTATTTCACAAGATTTGATCAACACTTCAAGACTTTGGTAAAAAGTGTATGAAATCAAGACATAATGTATGCCTATGCATATCTGTCTGAGGTGACAACACATCATATTTAAGAAAATCGTTTTACAAGAGATGACTTAATATTTCCATCATTTTCCAATTTCCATAAATGTAGTTTTAATTTAAATATTTTGAGAATAATAAACTGCCAAACATTGTAATTTATCTTAACTTGGGCTTTTGCACAAACTTCTATAAATAATTTTTCATAAAATATCAGTTACGTTTATTTATTTCACTATCCTTTAATTTTGATGACCAGTGTATTATTGTTATAAGAAATGACGTAAAAATGTTTATAGTTAAGGTAATAACTTCAACAGATATTGTATTGTGGTAAGAAAATGTAAAGATTTAAGTACATGGGGCAGGGGAAATTGGTTGATACTTTTTAATAAATTTGCAATGTATCGCTCTTCCAGCGGAGCAAAGCAGATGTAAAACCAGATAAAATTAAGATAAACACATTCTAAGTGTAAGAAAACCTTGATTTATCTTAACTAACAAAAAGAAGAAAAAGTATGAAATCTACTTTACACTTAATTCCTCTCCTGTAAAATTGATATAACTTGGCATGTTAATAATAGTTTCATCAAATGAGGTATTGAATATCAGTCGAGGGAACTAGGGATACTTGATCCAATACCTTTTTCTCAGAATTGGGAAAGCTTTATAAGTTGGAAGTGGTATCACATCTTGCCCTTCAGTTAGCTAACTACACAGTGAAAATGACAACTGAATCTCTGCATTTGACTTATAAATTTTAAGAAAAATTAAATTTTCATGCTCCAAAAGTAATATCTTTGTATTGTAAACGTTGATGAGGAAAAGGTTTTTGTTTAAAAGTAAGACTTTTTTGAAATTGTTTATTTTTTTGTGCACACTTTTAGCTACAATTACATATATAATAGTGTTTATCCACTTACTTGCAAATGGTTGCATTTTAGAGTTATGTAGTAAATGTACAATTAGGGATACTTGACCCAAGATAAGGATACCATTTAAATACATTTGGCAGGTTTTAATGATTTTTTTCTTCTTTTCCCATTTTGTTATGTATGTAAGATGTTCAACTGATAAAAAGGTATTGTTACTGATGGATATTCTTGAAAGTTGTAGGTCTTTGCCTACCATCGATGTTACATGAGTTAACGGTATCTTAATTCCCTCCATTGTTTACACAGGCGACAACCATTAGGTGTATCAGTTTACTACTCACCTTTCAAAAGATTTTATAATGTTCAATGCACAAATCACCTGAAGATAGACAAACCTGAATAAATTCATGCTATTCTTCATCCATCTGAGTTTTCAATGAAAAATTGTTTAATTACAAATTTTGGGTTTTAATGTGAGTTTACATTTGCATTTAAATAAATAGCTATTTTCCTATTCTTGGACTTGTATAAGAACAGAAATGGCTTTCAAACTGGTAATATTTTTAGCTTTCTTCAATAAAAATTAAAAGTGGACACCATAGCTGATAAAAATAAAAAGTATTGACCTCATTGAACAAGTATATAAAAGTATTAACATTGGACTTGTTGATGGGAGTTATGTTATTATTATGTAAAAGTGTTGCATTTATAATTTTAAATTGCATACTCCCAAATATATGACTTGGATCATGTATCCCTATCCAATGGGATACTTGACCTAAGTTGAATGTTTTTTATGTTTAATATTTTACCACCTTTTTACAATTAATACTTCAGAAAGATATTCTTAAATATTGTTTAATACTTAATGAAGTATAAATATACATAATTTACAAGCCCATAAGTAATGCAAAATTTAAATTAAACACTCAAAACTAAAAATTGTGTCAAGTATCCCTAGTTCCTCCTATATAATAAAAACGTCTTTTTCTCGATTCCAAACTTTTAATCACCAAGAAAAATATTTGGAATCTTACTATAGTAATTATTTTTGTCATTGTACCATGGTATATTTTTGTAGATATTATTCTTTTTCAAAAATCTATTACCACACATCCCAATTTCCAAAATTAACGACGTCTTGCATCAAGTACCACTGCCAACATTTCTTCGGATTAAGCTGCATGGCAACTCTTCCAAACACTAAATGCGTTTAATGTTTCGATTCTAAACCAGACGATAAATCGAGCTCACGGACTGCACCCCCTCACTAAGCCTCCTGCACAAACACTCTCAGCCACCAAAGTCCAGTCTTTAGAGAATTAATTCACCCCTTTCTAATTCCAGCCTTTGCATCTTAGCCTGAATAGTGGCACCAGACAATCTTTCTCACGGTCGAATCGTTCCAAATTGATCAGAGAGAATGCCAGCTGAAGATTTAGAGTGTCCTCGTTATCAACTGAGATCATCGACTCGAAAGAATTTTCCAGACGAATTCCTTGAACTGCCATATTAACCTTATGGGGATAAAGACGAAAAGTTAAATTGCACCAAAGAATGCAGAGCGTCGCAACAGTTGCCCCACAATTTCACCTCTGGAATCATGGAGGTAAAGAGTTAGGAGCCCTTATCAGGGAAGACCACAGCTGATTAACTTCCTGAAGTCTTTACCATGGACCTTTATTGGGAAAGTTGTGCGACACTTGGTCTTAAAATTTTGGGTAACATCTATAAAGTTCGCTTGAATTTTTTTTTGAAAGACATTGATGGTCGTGGAAAATGAACCTACAAATTACTTGCTGTTGGATTTTTTTTTTAATTACAGTTTCATTAGTTAGATTTTGCAATAGGTAGTTTAATGTTGCCGAAATTACAATTTTTTTATAAGTTAAAAGGGAAATTTCAAAGAGATAATTTTTAGTCATAAGAGCAAACATATAATCGCAATATAAACCTTAAAAAGTAAAAAATTTAAATCTCTTCAGTCGTAAAGAAACTTTAATCAAGGTTGAGGCTGAAAAAGTTGCAATATTATACGTCCACGATGTATATTTTTCTATTTTAATTTTTATGTAAACTAAGTAGGTATGTTTATGGTACGTAGTCAGTAACCAAATCTTTC
Source organism: Linyphia triangularis (assembly GCA_963978545.1). Classification (NCBI taxonomy): domain Eukaryota; kingdom Metazoa; phylum Arthropoda; class Arachnida; order Araneae; family Linyphiidae; genus Linyphia; species Linyphia triangularis. Next base: position 52,388,116 of record OZ021728.1, read on the forward strand.
AATACAAATACTCTAATCAGAATAAAATCAACCGACAGTTTCCTTCAATCTACTATTTGCCCTCCATAGAGATACGGGTGCTAAAAAATCACTCCATACCGTTCAACCAACGAGACGAGACATGTTTCACAATCATCATCTTGTTTAAACTCACGGCAGAGTGATGTTAAATTATACAAAGCTGAAATCATAACACCCGCACTAGATAGAACAGGTCAAAATTCAGGAGAAGAAACACGAAGGAAACGGCCTAGTAATGTAAAGGATACTAGGCCTTAGATAAATGAGAAAACCCAGCAACTGCTAAATAACAAACTTCTAAATTAATCAAAAACTTATCCCACATATTAATCTATGTGTTTCAACAATTCTTCAATGATAAACCAACCTCTAAAGAAACTCTCGCAAATCATCATCACCGGGAATTCTCATAGCCCGGATATTTATTGGTTCGAATCCGCTCCTCCAACAATATAAGAATCTAGCTTCAGCATAGCTCTGTACAAATGATTCCGGCAGGATTCCCACAGGATAGCCGGCTATGCGAGCTGACTTGCATTAAAGTAAACACGGAGCTGGAATTTAATCAAGCGTGATAGCTGATAAACGACTTTGACCATCGAAGTGCGAGTTAATTGGCGAACTGGTTGGCGAGGTGTGCACCTGTCGCCATCGCCCCTCTATTTTGTCCTGTCGGAATATCTTCGTGTTTGAGGAAGTTAGATAATCCATTTATTGGAAGTGGTGCGAGCTGACTGGAAATCTCTTAGTCAGAGATCATGCTCGCAAGTGGAGGTGGATTGACTAGGTTTCGTTCATACGTTATGCAGTTGGGGATAAGTAAGTTTGGGTAGGATAATGATGGTATTTGGAGCAGTTACCTCTGTTTGGATGGTGGTAATTTGGAGTGAGAATGAATCTCGTGGCATAAGGACTGCAGTACTGTTTCCAAAATTGTTGAATAGGAATAATTCATGTCGCAACTAAGTAAATAATGGCGTAACAGGAATGTTGATATACAATCGACTCCAAAGAAAAATAATAAATAATAAAAAAATATTACTAAAATTTAATTGCAATATTTTGATATAATACCTATAATACTATGTTGTATGCCCTTGTTACGCTGTATTACAATACAATTGTGTATTGTATCACATTAATGTTATGTTATACTACACTAGTTTTAAACATGTTTAACAGTCAAATTAAAATTTGGATAACTACAATGAATTCCATTGAACTAAACTATTTTGATCTAAAAAATCGTATATTATGGATTATGTAATCTAAAATGTCCTTTTCTAAAGATAACATTTGATAAAGTTTCGAATATTTAATTTTTTAATAAATATCTCTAAACATTGTATAATGTTTATGGTGTGCCATGTTAATGTTGTGCCACATTAATTTAGCATGAACATGATTAGCTAAAAATTTTATGATAAAAATTAATTTTTAGTTGTTATAAGTATTAAGTTGATATGACATAAATATACTTATATTTATAAAGTTGAGCATAAAGTTCATAAAGTTGAAAATTTTATGAAAGGATGTTACTGGTTTAAATTATTCAACACGTACATTGTTATAAACTTTCCTTAACAAGTGAACTATTTAAAATTCACAATAAAAGTTACATTCCCTGATATATTCACAGTAAAAGTCACAAAAGTTATCGAATCTTAAATACAATACATTACACATACATAATTAAATTAAGGACTATTGAACTAGCGAATTTAGGGATAGGATTGTATTAAAACTTCACCTTCCATTTTTTATTATATTAACGTTTGAGCAATATTCGATAAAATTTAGTTCACGTAATTAGAACTATAAATAACTTTTTACTTTTATATGTATGTTTAATTCTTTCAAAACCAGCTAATATGATATTTAATACCAGTTTTTAATCTATTCAAAAACTTAGTTTCTCAGAGACTTTAAAATAATTTTTCGAATTTTTTTTTTCAGTTGTTCACGTCCTGAATTTAAATTTAAGCCACAAACCTTTTCAAAAACTTGCATTCAAATTCATGAAGAAAATATTGAATCTGTTTGTACAGTTTTCATCTAATGAATTATTTAAAATACCATTACTATAATTATTTCGTAGGACCAAATAAATATAATGTTGCTTGTGCATCCTGATTAGCACACTATAATAGTTAAAGGATGTTACTAGTTAAAATTATTCAACAAGTAAATTATTATGAACTTTCCTTAACGAATGAACTATTTAAAATTCACAGTAAAATATCGGAATAAATTTTCAAATTTGGGATGAATAAATTATATGAACCTGAATACCAACATACCGACGAATCCACACATCATTCATTGAACAGATTTCATATTCCGATCCAAACTAATATTTCAACCGCAATACTTCTACTAAAAGACACCACACTGTTCGAAACAAAGTGGATCGGCACTTCATTTCCTCAAGGGAGACGTACTCAATACATCTTTACGGATTTCAATTCAGAGTATTTAAATATTTACGACCTTAATCCTCCCGTTTGCATTGCCGCCACTTCACTCTGAAGGTGTCTCCGCGTAAAGGGACCAGCCATTGACGATATGAATATTGCGGGCAGTGCTTTGAAGACATTTAAATGTAACTATCTCGGTGACTCATTTTTGTTTTAAGTAAACAAGGATGGATCAATCGAAACTTAGTTAAAGTAAGAAGGATATTGAGGGTAAAATGTAGCATTTAGTATTTTGAGATAGATCTGAAGGAATAAGTTGTCTATAAAGTATAATTTAGATTTACTTTATATAAAATGGGGAATGGAATAATATATTATTCCATTAACCAAAAAGTGAAGTGAATGGAATCAGTTGGGAAAAAAAAACAGTATATAGAGAAGAAGTTATAAACTGTCTCTGGCACTTGATTCTCGGTTATATTGAAGTATATTTAAGCTCATTTATGGCTATAAAGCTTGAATAAAAATATCGTAAACTTCGCTTAAATAGCGATAAAATTATTAATATATATATATATATATATATATATATATATATATATATATATATATATATTATTGCGTATTTTAAAGCTATAAACATTAGTACATACAGTAGTAGTAATGTCTAAATTTTTACTCTAACTACACTAGAAGTATTTTTAGTTATTTATTAAGCATTAAAAATTTGTAAGTTTTCAACTAAATCCTTGTTTTCTCGAAAAGCGTTTTTCATCCAAAAAAATAATATTTTCTAAAACTACTCTTGGATTTATTCTAAAACTTTACTTCTTATATGTATCTTAAAAGAAAACAATTTTAATATTAATTAGATACAGAATCAATTGGATCCTTTTAAATTAGCCAGACCTTTAAAATAAGTTTCATAAACTCTTTTGATTAAAAGGTCAAATATCATTTTAGCGTCCTAAATGTTAATCTATGTAAAGCAGTTTGTTTTGCTATCACGGAAGCAAAGTATCTCAAAGGTATTAAAGATTCACAAAGTCCAAATATGGTTTCAATTCGTCATTATTGAAAGTATGATTATTGAAAGTATGATTATTGAAAGTATGATTATTGAAAGTATGAGGTATTTGTTGGAAGCAAATACTCAAAAATGTTTTAGATCAAAGTAGAAATTAAATAACTATGTTAAAATACGATATTTAGTATTTTTTTCTATTGAAATATCTCTAAAATAAACAAAAGATTAATTGTTCATAAAATCAATGGTATATGATAAAAATAGTAAATTAAACAGTTGTATATAAATGGCTGAAACGCACGACATTATTTGAAGAAATCAATTCAAGTACTTCATATACTACCGGTTTTTATTGTATAATTACACTGTTTAAATTTTGAAATTAATCTGTAGTAGCTTTCAATAAAATAAAATTCACTGAAGAGCCAGAAAAAAATTGTATAGGTGTGCGTAAGCAAATAATGGAGGTTTGCAGCCAATCAACGTAATGCGATGTGATTGGAAGCGCCTACATAAAACCACAGGTGTCTGACAAAGATATTAGACCAATTCCTGCTGCTAAAATGGCAAGTTATCAATATTTAGGTGACTTTGAATGTGGCGAAATAGTCACAGCATGAGAGATGGTACATAGCATCTCCCAGGTAGCGGGGAAATTTAGATTTTCGCTTACGACCATTTCACAAGTGTACCATGAGTGTCAACTATCAGGTAAAGTTTCAAATCTCAGACATCTGTGTGGCCTGGAAAAGACCTTGAAAGAATGGTACCATCAACGATTAAGGAGAATTCTTAAAGAAGATAGACGTGCAGCACTTTCACAAATTGTCTCGGATTTCAATTCTGAAAAATCAACTAGTGTCAGAGTGCGATCAGTTCAAAGGACCATCATTAACATGAGCTTTCTAAGCCAAAAGTCCAATCATGTACAGTTGTTGACTACCCGGCACAAGCTTTACGCCTCACATGGGCCCGCCAATACCGCCATTGGACTGTTGATGACTGGAAACATGTTGCCTGATCTGATGAGTCTCGTTTTCAATTGAATTGGGCATGATGAACATGCACAGGTATGGAGACAACCTCATGAATCTATGGACCATACATGTCTACAGGCGACTGTTCAATCTGGTGGAGGCTCTGTAATGGTATGGAGCTTGTGTAGTTGATGCAATATGGGACCCACCTGATACGTCTAGAGACGACTCTGACAGGTGACAAGTACGTAAGCATTCTGTCTGATCACCTAAACCCATTCATGTCCATTGTACATTCAAACGGACTTGGACAATTCCAGCAGGACAATGCGACACCCCACACGTCGTGAGCTGCTACAAACAGGCTCTAGAAACACTCTTCTGACTTAAGACATTCTCTTTGGCCACCTAAATCCCCAGACATTAACATTATTGAGTATGTCTGGGATGCCTTGCAACGTGCTGTTCAGAAGATATCTCCACCACTTCCCACTCCTATGGATTTGTGGTCTGCCCTGCAGGATTCATGGTATGAATTGCCTCCAGGATACATTCAGGCATAATTCGAATCCATGCTAAGTCATGTTGCGGCACTTCTGCGTGCTCATGTGGGCTCTATGCGATATTACCACTTTTTCTGGCTCTTCAGAGTATATGTTGAAACAAAACTGAAGGTTTTAGTCTCTGAGTATTGTCACCATCAGTAAAATTAAAAAAAAAAATTTGTCAATATTTATTAAATATGAAACATTTATCCAATGAGCCTAATTTTACACTTGGCAATTCTTTTTCTATTGCAGTTTATGTCTTAAAAATTGGTTTCCTAAATTATAACTATAATATCTCAGTTGAATAAAAAAAAAAATCTAAAGTGTTTAGTGAAAGTCATAACTTATATAAATAATTATAAAGAGAGCCTAATGGATTTAGGATTTAGTTTTTTTACTCTTGTGTAAAGTTATACATCTGTGACATAGTATTTGGTTCTTTTGTATATAAATAACTATGCATAATTTATCACAAGAATTATATTGGTCATATATTTTAATTAGTTTACAATATTTTTAACTGAAGAAATTTTTGAAGTTATAAATATTATAATGGAAAGCTCTAGTTGTTATTTTAACTCAAACTTTTATTTCTAAAATTACTTTTTATTAAAAATATAACGAATAAATTTAAATTAAATTTTGATCACAAAATTCTGACTCTCCATTTGAGCAGTTATCACATGTTTAACTACAAATTTTTACAATACACATGCAATTAAAATTTAAACTAATTTATGTAAATTAGCATTATTATTTATGATAATGCTAATTTACATAAATTAGTTTATATACATGCAATTAAAAGTTCAAATTTAAATATTCATTTATCCGTATATTTGTCTCAGTTATGTATAATTTATAGGAAAGAAAATACTTGAGCTGGTGATACGTTTCTGCATGTCAGTTTGAAGATGTTCCTCCAATCCCAATGTCATTCCTAAATGGAAGACCAGGCCAGAAGCATTAGCAATTCTTGAGCCCCTCTTACAAGATGTAAAGTGGGCATTTGAAAGCAATCCTACTTCGAGTTCCACAATGCCAGGGAATTTTACAGACTCTGCATTTGCTTACAGAGACAGCCCAGGGGGCTTAATCAAGTGTGAACGTGGGCTGTGGAAAAGTTCTGGGAATCACAGAATTGAAACACACATACTCAGCATGGAATGGTAATGTGTGGTAGCTCCTAAAGTAAAATAGTTAAGAAGAAGGGGAAGTGTGATGCAATTAGTTCCCAATGTATTTAAATTTGGAACTAAAAGACTTGCATCTAAAATCGGAAGAGAAATAGAGTGCAGCTAGCTCTTTATATATATATATATATATATATTCATTATTTGCATTTATATTGCATTAAAAAGTTATATTTAAACAGTGTTTTGAAGATACATATGAATACCTGAATTCAAACTTTGAAAAATGTGAGTTAAAGCAAATCTATTTCTCTTTTTAGCATGAGAGTCTAGTACCAAAAATCGTAATTGTAATTTATTCATGCCTACTTATATAAGTTTTAACGTATGCAATATCAATTAAAAAAAGTAATCTTTACAAACTACATAGTAAAGATTATACATATTAAGAATGTATTTTCATTAAATAGGAAGATTAATTATTAAGATTATATTTCAAGATTATATAATTATATTTTATAGAAAATATATGAATACTAGCAATATTTCTTGAAAACTTCCCCATTTCAAAGCTTCCTGTATTTTAAAAAAAATATTTTACTGTAGCTAAATAATAAAAAAATAACCCATAAAACCAAAGCTTTTACTATAAATCTTTCATATGCATTGCCAACTTTTATGTTACCATCGTCTCCTAGCAAACATTTTTTAAATGTCCCCAAAACCCAGATAGAATAATTTGTCATTCAGAACGAGTCTATCTGCCGAGTGCCAGATCCGAATAGATGACGGCAAATACGTGAATTAGCCCTCTGAAAATTCACTCAGTCCATCTTTCGGAACAAATGAAATTGAATTTGATATAAATAATTAAAAGAATCTAAGAATTACCAATCCCCAAACAGATTAAAAATGATGTGCAACTTGAAACAAGAACTGCATATGTCGAGATATTTGCAAAATGTATTTTAGTAAATTTATTATAAAGTGCAAATGATGTTTACATTTTTCTATAATTTTTTTCCAGGTACAGAAATATCAATAAAACTTGGGAAACATTATAAAAAATATTACTTGTGGTTAATAAAGTCAAAATAGTGAATTAATTTTTATGTTGCTTTAGCTTTTTCATTATTTAATAAGAATCTATGCATTTTAAAGACTCCCAAATATAGTATGACTTATTACATAAATATGTTTATGTGTATAACATATTGAAGACTCTAACTAGTAATACAAGCAATTGGAACTTTTTCATAATTTAATAATAACTTTTAAATTTATTATTAAGTAAGCTTAAATCCATACAATTAAAAATCGTGTTATACAATAATAATAATAACAGCAATAATGATAATAATCTATACAATAGAAATAATGTTATAAATATCCGTTAGTGTGATAAATATCCATTGATTAAAACTAGAACAGGGTGTTACTTTTCCATATTTGTAATTACGTTGACACATTACTTAAGCAAAATTAACATTGTATAGTATTGTAATTTTAAAAATATGCAATTTATTTCTAGATCATAAATTTTTGGATACTAAATTATAAAGATGACAGTGTAATTTTGGGTGTATTTTTATACTGAAAGTTAAAAAAAAAAATAATAATATATATATATATATATATATATATATATATATATATATATATATATATATATATATATATATATATATATATATATAAATTTATAAATAAGATTTCAGCAGAAAACTTTTTCGAATTGCAAATGTTGTTCAATAATGCAATGGAGTTCAAATACATCTGAATAACTCGTAATGACTAGGCCATATAAACAATACTTTTTCCACAGTTAATTTATGTTCACCATGGCATTCTATATGCAAAAAAAATAAAAAAATAAAAATTTTATTCTGCCTTGTTATTAAGAGTTATACAGATCTATTTGAACTCCATTGCCCAAGTAATTTGTGAACACCCTGAATAATCCAAAATAAATATTTTGATTTCATTAAACTAAAAATATTCTCTACTAAATTTAAAAAAAAAAAAATTACAAGTAATTAGACTTCAAAGTGCTTTAGTACAAATAGGAATTTATATAAATTAGTATTCGACTTTGGAAAGAATACAAAGAAAACACGACTCTATTTTCTTATCGAGCTTTCCTATTAAATACAAAACTCTAATTTAGTTTTTTTCTAAAGCATTAATTTTTTTCTCGATAATAAATTCTTATGAATGTTTTAAAGTTATTAAATATTAAATAAAACAAATCGGGTGATAAAGGAATTCGGAAATGACGTCTGAAAAAAATGGCAAACTTTGCTTTTGCTAATTGCCCATTGGGGCTATTAAACAATCAAACAAAAACTAAACATAATAATCAGGCTCCACTGCAACAAAAAAAAAAAAAAAAAAAAAATCTACTAATTGCATTTTTTCCCCTAAGCATTCCAATTTATAAAAAAAATATGACGACTCCCAAATGGTTGTTATAGTTCTAAGATACGCAAAAAAGAAGAATTATTCAGAAGTGTTTAGTTAAAATTCTTGTTATGAATTTTTAAAGTACACAAACCACTTTTAAAATTAATTATTTTCGAAGGAATTGACATATGCTCTTCTCTAATTAAACTCACGCTTCAAGATAGTCACTAATTGCAGCTTGCAAAAACAACTTTTAAGCAATTTTATTTGACATGGAAAGGGTATAAACATTTTGATTTATGTACTATTCGTTATGCCTCTGGCTAAAAAGCATTGTTAGCGCTATCCAGTCCGAGTCTCTTTTTTTCATTACGCTTACAAATGTGATGAAAATTGAGAAAATGCTTTTTAGTGTATTATTAAAGCAATGACTTTTACAGTTGAGCTTCATTTACAATTATAAAAAATTACAAAAGTTTTAAATAAATTGAGAAATAAGTTTGAAACCAATTAATTTATGTTTCAAAATATTTTACAAGGATTTTAAATAAAAAAATATATAATAAATATTTTCTAAATATTTATAGATATATGCTACAAAAAACAATAAAAACTATTTAGCTTTGTTTGAAATAAGTTTAAAGCAATGTGGATTGCTTTTTACACTTTTGTGTAGAAGTTATTCAGGTCTATTTACCAAGTATGCACAATTTAACAACATTTAATTACTAAACATTTTTTAAATTTATAACACATAACGTCAAACTTTCTTTTAATTTGAAGGTAATTTTATAAATAAGAAATATCACCCTCATTACGAGTATGACGATAAAAGAAAGTTTTTGGCTAATATCCAAATTTAAATCCGCTTACTATATTTGTACCTTATATGTGTACCTATCATTTTGTTGTTATAGAAGCGCATTTTCAGTCGAATTTTAAAACATTAGCACATTAAAACATTAGCAACAAACACAGCTACCAATTTTGTCTTCAAAAAATGATTAAAATACTTTTAGTTGAGGTATTAACAAATAAGGTATAATTTTGAAGGGGAGAATTTAAATTTTGATGAACAATAATAAACTTAAAATCGATTATTTATAAATTTTAGGCAAATTTAGGTTAAATTAGGTAATTTTAGGTAATCGATTATTTATAAATTTAGCCCCTTACAGAACATTAGAAAATAATGTTTTGACTTACCCATCGGACGTTGAATCCCTGTTTGATTCACCAAAATCCACCATCTTTCCCAAAATCGGAACTGCAACATGAAGAGGAGGTTCTGCGTCTACGAAAAGAAACAGAAGTGTCATGCAAATAACAATCTAAATCTATGAATAAATTACAATAAAAAACATAATTTGTAATCAGATAACTTGAATTTTCAAAATAGCATAAAAACCGCATAATGTAAAAGAATGCTAACGCAACAATCAATTGCAAAATGTATAACAAAATTCAACAAAGCAACATATACTGATGGTGATTTGGCATATTTTTTTAATGGAAAAATGGCCAAAGAATTTTCAGAAAAGAATAACTTTTCCAGAGAAATAGAGAAGAATAATATAAAAATATTGTCTATTGAAATTAATTTTTTATTGACTTTTCATAAAAAAATCTTGGGGAAATCTCATTACTTTTTTCATTTATACATTTTTTTAATTTTTAAACATCTTGGTATAGTTTTTGTTATTGCTAGAAACATATTCTTATAACTTTTGTTTTGAATGTAAAAACTGCAAACAACTTGTTTTATAAATAGCAATTTACGCACAATTCCAAGGATAGCAAAACTTTTCAAAAACTAAAAAAATCCTCAATTGGTTCAATAAGTAACTCCAGTAAGTTTTTTTTAAAGAAGTTGCCCTATAAATGTCTACCGAAATTCTATGCAGTTTGAATGGCGTTAAAATTGTTAAAAAGAGAAGTTTAAAACTAAATTATTGTTAAAAAGAAAGAAATATTGATTCATGAAGTGTTATTATTATTAAACAATATTATCTGACTAGATATATGGTCAACTTTATCATTTAAAGTTAACAACTTTAAAAAGTCATTTTTCATTTAATCGTCCAATTCATATTAAAATTAGAGTTTTTTTGTGTATAAAAATTAATACTTTCACACTAATATTACTTACATTACAATTATAAGCTACTAAGTAATATTTTTTCTCTAGAAATTATTTATTTTTATCCTCTAATGTGATGCTGTTCTAATAAATATTTTAACTACAAAGTATTTTTACAAAATTTTACTTGCTTTCTTAATAAAGGTTGAATTTTTTTTTTTTTTCTTTCTTTTTTTTTCCCAAAAATTATTGTTCAACTAAAGCATACATCTTTGATATTATACTTCATGTTTATTCGCAGAGAGTTGGCTTTGTTGCATCTATATTTTGTTTCCAAAACTCTCCAACGTGGGTCGATTATTTTAGATTATAAAGATAACTTTTTAATCATTTTTGTAAACAATATTTTGCAAATGCAAATATGCAATATTTATGCATATTTATCTTTAGCCCATAAATTTTGACCAGCAGCAATTTAAAATGCGTTATCCCTTCAACCAAGTGATGCGGCCAAAGTTGTACAAAATTTCGAAAGTCAAAACGTTATAAAAGTTACATACTTTTAAAATACGAAAATATTCAAAACTAATAATTTATCAGTAATATATGGAAATAAATAACAAATTTAAATCAATGAAACTCTTAATAGAGTGTATCTGTTTAATTTTATAGATATTTTTTAATATTATTATAATGTTTATTATTATAATTTTTATTGAATCATTATAAAACAATTTAGTAAATACTACAATTTATACTAAAATTCCATGTAAATGTTTTTATTTAAAAAGGTTTAACATAAATACTCGTGCAGCTACTTTTAAGATCACAACAAACACTTAAAAATATTTTAAATTAAAAAAAATTTCACAAAATATTCTTTAATTTTATTTTGCATACACAAAGGTAAAGGTGCCGATTTTTTTTAAAGAAGAAACATGTGACTAAAAGTTGTCGATATTAGACATGTCCCATTGCCTTTTGCTCATATGTAACTTAACAACGAAAATTTTACGTCCCTGAAAAAGACGTTAAATTCGTATTGATTGTGGAAAGCAACAACACACATCCAATCAATATTCCGTTAACAGCTGTTGGATTGTATACGCCTTAAAGAGACAATCAAAAAACAAAACAAAATGGCGTTTACAGCACGTAGCAACAAAAATAATCGGGAAATAATCAAGAAAAATATTATGTGCAACGCTGGAAGAAAATGAACTCGGTGCGATCTAGAATGTATCGTGTTCTAAAAGGGCGTTATCTTCACGGAAACTCGATGCATCGATAAAGAATAAAACCCGAAAACACTCGCCAGAGAAAACAAATCGAATAAATAATCGATCCTTTTTACCGTAAATTTTTAAGTGATTTAGTTTGCTAGCTTTCTAAATCGTAAACGTGCCTAAGAAACTTAATCCATTGATTTTTATACTTACCATTTTAGCACATAAACGCAATATCGAGGTATACAGAAAACGTGTTTGTATCTTATAATAAAACTCAATTTAGAAAGAGATTACTTATTGATGGAAAGCTAATGTGTCTGTTATAAAAATAGAGTGTCTCATATGAATGTACCTTTTATTTCGAAATAGAAGAAACTTCAAACACAACATTTTCGCTCCAAACGCTTTTTGTGCAGAATTTCACGCATCCTTTAAATGTTCCTTAGGAAACAATGGTTTGTGGTTTATCGTTATCTTGAATAATACGTATTATAGTAATATTTATATTATAATCATACCAATTAGATCAAAGATAGATAAATAATTATGATAGTGAGAATCGCACTTTCCCAACGAAATTGTTAATTTGTTCAGAATTTATTTTCCCTCAAAATTTTTTGAACTTTGCTACTATATTTAATCCACAGTTAATAGAGCATTCCTGCTATTATAAACACTCAAATTATTGTGGGAATACATTAAACATAATTTAATTAAAGAAAGTGTTATGATTACCCGATGTTTAATGTAAGACAATGGTCAGTCTGCATGTGTGTGTATTTGTCTGTGATCGAAAGATGATACGAACGATATTAAGCTGTTCAAATTAGGATACAAGTCAGTAATTACCATGAAACAATACAAAACCACTTTCGTTAAAATAGCGAGTGCACAGAATGTACCTGTCATTAAAAAATTAGTTTTTTCACCTATTGTCTAAAAATGATTTCAACAATATTGATGAAAAGCGCTCAGGTTTTTCCTTTTATTGTTCTAACCAATCTCAACCGAAATTAACGTAGAAATACCCCAAAGCAATAAAATGTAGAAAAACAAACGTTTCTTTTTACAAAACAATAAAGTAGTCAGATTACTTAAAATGTTACAAAATCTATAATTTTTTCTGTGTTACAATGTACCGATTAATTAATGTCTGTTCTACTGTCTTTTCTGGGTTCAATTCACTAATTCAAAACTAGAAATAGACAGCTTATTTTTTTGCCTTGAAATATTACTAAGCTCGTCTAATTGACTATATTTGTAAAAGTAATTATTACATAAATTTTTTTAATATTATTATAATATAAATATTATAATATTTTGTGTATATATATATATATATATATATATATATATATATATTTCATTTTAAGTTTAAAATAGCGAACAGTAAATTACTTCATTTCATTTAAAACTTCGAAGATATAACATTTTAATTTTACTGTTTGTAATATCACTTGTAAAATTAGTGTCAAATATACTATATTTCTAAAGCTCAAGCAAACCCTTTTTTTATATATAAATATGCGATAACATCATGTAGGTTAAATTGCTTAAAATTAAGTAGTTTTCTGTCACTAAATAAATTATTTGTAAAGATTGGTAGGGACATAAAACGAAAAAATCACATTTCCGTTTTCCTTCAAAGAATATTTTATACACAAACCAAATGGTAATTCCGGATGGCACGGTACAGCATCATAAAAATTCAAAATACAAACGATAAAAAGATGGAAACTCACTTCACTATATCGGAATGAGTAAATCTTCCTAGGAAATGGGAAGAAAAACACATGAATAGTTAATGCGTTCGCTGATGATACTGTAGCGATTTTTAACCGCTTTTTTGTTTACAAATCTTGTTTGTTCTTGCTGCGTTTCATGAATGAAATTTTTAAAAAGTATCCTAACTTAACATTTGATTCAACTTTCTGGGTTTCGTATTTAACAGTCTAATAGCATGTAGTAAAATATAACATTATGTAAAAGAGAATTAGATATTCCTTTGAGGGGAACATCGATATAGATAAACAACTGGATAGACTGCTCCGGTGGCAACGCTAGGCGAAAAACGCGCCGGCAGTAATATTTGTTTTCCTGCCACTGGTGGGAAGATTTCCTGAATGATGGTTAACTCGTGTGTTGCGTATAATTGCAACAACAGCGCAAATCGGAAAGATATCAACAAGAGTTTTCACCGGTAAGTAAAAAATAGTTATTCAAATATGTAAATATATATTTTCTTAATTATTTATTATTGAAAAATATCTAAAATGACCCTTTTAACATTGATCGCTCGTGGTTAATGGCTGATCTCTTACATGACAATTCATATCATAAATAATCTATTTTAAATTCAGAACAAATAGCATTAGGATCTAGAATAAAACACTTGATTTATATTTATTTAATCCTTGTTTTTATGCGTTTTCAAGGGCATTTGGCAAAGAAATGGAAAATGAAAGCGAAACTAAAACTCCACTTGTTATTGTTCTATTCTACACTCATTTAATAATTAAAATTATTACACTGTTTATTTATAACTGGATAATTTGTTTTCGATACGTTTTACTTAATCTATGTTTTTATACGTTTTCATGAACATATAGTAATTGTATTAATAAAATAAAAAAGGGGGGTTGGAATGAGAAACAATAATTCAAAATGCATTGTTCTGATGTAAATTTATTTAATATCGAAACTGCGGACTGCAAACGGAAAAGTTTATCAGTTTCTTTATTACTTACTTATTTATTTTAAAAACAAAGTCGTTTTTAACTGTTTGTTGGAATCCGAAGTCAAATCAAACTGTGGAAAGCAATTTGTATTTCAGTTTTATTTCTGTTTATAAATATAACCCTTGAATTTTAGAGATAAATTGTCTCTCCTCTTACAATCGTATACAAAAGCTAAATTAAAAATTGGTCAATGCAATAGCCATACTTATGATACGCAATACTATCAAAATGGCAAATCGTTTACATGCAATGTAAATAAAGGTGGATTAAAATTTGCTTCTGATGGAGTATTGTTTGTTGTGCAACAAACTAAAAAATTATTTCGTCATTATGTGTCAAATTAAAAAAAAAAAAAAATATGAAAAACCTTTAGATTACATTGTTTATTCTGTTTCTAAGTATTTGTCACAGGGTAACACTGTTAAAAAATTGAATACATTGTTTTTTATGCATTCAACTGAAGGTGAATTTGTTGTGGAGGATCTCCACCAAACGCAACTAATAAAACTAATTGCCAGAACTTATGGCAATATTAGACTTTTTTCGAATGCCAAAAGAGTAACACTAGATCATCAAAGAAACAAAACTACCATCAGGCATAAACTGAATAAGTTGGTCCTTTTTAACAATGTTTAGATCTAGATTAACCACAAACCATTTTTTTTTCTTGGGAAAAACTCTCCGACTACTTTTAAAATTTTTCCTCCTTTTAAATTTTTGCTTATTAAACTATGTAATTTATTTGATTTTTAAGTTGAAATCCTCAAAAACAATTTTCTGTAATATTATTATGAACAATGCCTGAAATTATTTAGTTTTGATAAAGTTATCTACATTTTTCTCATTTCAAAATTATAGGATCAAATACTTGCAATAAACAAGTTTCACAACTTATATATTTAAAATCATAAGTTATATAATAATATTTGAGTATAAAAATTTAGTATTATAGTTGGCCTTTGAAACTTAAATTGTTCTTTGAATTGGTGTATTGAATGTATGAATTTGTATTTTGCAATCTAATTATTACATATTTTCAACTGGTTTAGAGTATTTCTTCAATTATTTTTAATTTCTACTTCTAAAATAAATCTAGTTTAAAAGTCTATTTTCCTTTGTTTATTGTATTCTTATAACTTGTAGATAATAATTTATTTTTTAAACATGTGATTTATGTAATTTAAAATTTAAAGAATTAAATTCGATTCAATAAAGATCAAACATGTTTACAGATATCGACAGTAACTAATCTGAAATGTTTGTTCTAAATATACAAATTCTATACTTAGAACTATTTTGATTAGTTATATTTATTGGTTTAACTATTTTCTTCAAATATGTTTTATTCTTAATTTTTTTTTTGCTTGCTAAATATCGAAAGTAACGAGAATATATCATAAAGATCGAAGAAAATCCACATCGGCAATACAATTTCCTCCATCCAAGCATCTCGCTTCCGCGGGAGAAAAGGCTCGTTTCTTCACCGTTAGGCAGTCTATCCAGTTGTTTATCTATATCGATGGAGGGGAAGGAGTTCTTGGCTATTGTATTGTAAGTATTATCCTGCATGTTTCTATTTTGTCTAGTAAGTGTTTTATTTTATTTTATTTTTTTTCGATATGAATATATCAAAACAAACCATATAAGTTAAAATAATTTAAATGGGGAGGGTTTTTACCTTTCCTTTTAGTGCACAGTTATAAAAAATAGGAATAAGGGAATTGTTTTCTGTGACTACAACTAGAATGTACCTTTATTAAGCTGTTGGCTTGGAAAAATAAACATATTAATTGTCATCAACATATTATAAGGTCAGTAAGGTGGTTGTCATTAAATATGAAATTAGTCATATGTATGTAAAATTCATTATTATTACAGAGAAGAAACTTAAAGTTTTAACAACAAACTTAATTACTTTTTAAATCATTTATATTAACTTCAATTTTGTTTGTTCGCTGAGGGCTAATTAACCTACTTGCCGTCATCCAATCGAAGCGAAACAAGGTAGATAGATTCATTGTCGATGGCCTTGCATTTTTTCAAGTTTTGGGTCTGTCACTAAAAGACCACTTATACACACGCTTCTAATACCATTTAGGAGAACTAATTAACCCACTGAAACTATAGAATGACTCGTTGTCGATAACAATGCATTTTATTAAAATTTGTGGAGAAATAATATTTAGTTAATGGAATGGAATCTTCAAAGAGGTCAAACTGTATGAAAACTCAATACAAGCTCGAAATTGCTAAAATAAGTTACGATTTTGCATAAAAATTGGATTTATTGTAAAAATTTTGACTTTATGTGTTCAATTTTGTTTGATTAATTGAAGCATTTTTTGCCAATTTAATCAATTTTTACTTCGAACGTTGTAGATCTTTGTAGGTATACCGACGTCAATGAGAAAATCAATTATGAAAATACATTGTCCTGCCTTTTTTTTTGTAATATCTCTTGACGAAATCCTAATGAGATCACGAATGAACTGTTGGCAATAGATTCATTGGAAATGCAGTTTGTTAAGAACAAACTTATGTATAAAACTCAACTATTATACTAAACCTCAGAAATTATAAGAGTAAAAATAAAAATAGAGCTAAAAATCTAATTTACAATAAACTACGATCTAAAAGATAAAACTATAAGATAAGTTAGCATTATACATTTAAAAATAAAAATACTTTTCAAGAAATAAACAATCATTTTAAAACAAGAAAAATCCTATTGATCCCACAAATGCATATCCAAAGAAAATAATTATAACTAATTATCAAACATCCATTAACTTTCAAACCTGAAACTTTTCAATTCAGCAAAAATTGAATACCAAATTAAACTTTAATAATTTACAACAACAACTCTAGCAACATAATACACTTTATAAACATAAAAAAAAACTCAATAACCATTAAAAAAAATCCCAAATCTAAGCAATTCATTACACCATCAGTAGTACCCCCTTATGGCAGTGTTACCCTGCTCAATTCTCCCGCTTCTTTAACAAGATTACTGGAAGATTCGTTAATGATTCAATAATGCATTTCCTCTGCCTTCGCCTCAGTAATGGTTGTTATCTTCCAGCAATTTTAAATTTGCTTCTCCTCCATCCTCTTGGGAGGTATTCCAGCCACTTAAGTGTGGGGCACGTACTTGCGTGGATGGTAAAAATGCAGGAACGTGTTTGCGCTAAACTATCTTCTCTTTTTAGCTTGTTCTTATGGATTCTGTGTATCTTTTCTAAGTCGTATGGTTGGGTTGGGTTTTGATAGTTAGGGAAGTTTTTAGCATCATGGGCAAAGATAGGGTGCTTGTGGATTAAAGAGGAGTGTTTAATATTTTAGAAGTGATAAGTTGGTAGTATGTTTGACCAAAATAGGGGAGATAGTTTTTGGAGTGTACTCTTGATTGAGTACTGAAACTTTAAAATATGCATTAGATCAAAGATTCTTGTAAACACCCGAGGGATTTTTAGGATTTTCTTATTAAATGCAATGCCTTCAATAATGTATTTAATCAGAAACGCTTTTTTTTTTAATTGAAACTTTTTTTTAAATGCACAATTAAACTTTTATATTGTAAAAATGTTTTATTATTATTATTATAACTTAAAAGGTTATTTTGTATTTTAACCATGGAAATCTACTGTTATTTCCTTTATTTTGTTCATCCATGTTACAAAATTTTACTGAGAATTATCAATTAAACTTTATAAAAATGAAAATAAAACCATCATTCATTCATTAAAAACTATGAAAATGCCCTAAAGACATATTAAAGTATAAAAAAAAAGCAGAAACAGTTTTTTTAAAAAAATCTGTAAGGGTGGCTGCACAAGCTTCAAGTGAAAATTCAATGACGAAATTCTAACCAAAGCTCACTTTTATACAAAAACATGCTAGAGAAAAAAAAAATGAAGCAAATAACATCAAAATCATCTACAAGCATAAAAATCAATCATCTATGTGTTAATTTTCAAGAATAAATAGGTTTCAAACTGCAATGTCAAGTGTTGCAATATTTAGTATAATAAAAGTTTTTCAAACAAAAAAATAAACAATTTTATAGAATAACCTGATTTAATATAAAAATATTTATAAAATGTGTTTCTAGAAAGTATGCTGTAATTTTTATGCCAAAATTGGCTTTTACAAAAATTTTATACTCGAGGTCACATACGTTCCATAGCAACACCTACCCCGCTTGATCTTAGAAAAATTAATTAACTTTCATAAAACTTTATTTGTTATCAATTACCCAGCATGCAAAATTAATAAATGAAAATTTTAAATGTTTTCTTTATAAAATAAATCAGAGTTGGGGGACATGAGATGTGTAAATTTAGCTAATAAAAATCAATTAGTTACTAGAAATTCTTGGAATAGCTCTTATTCTAATTATTACCATATTTAACAGATTAGTTTTAGAAAAACTTCTTAATATTAGTTTGGAACAGGCCAGAACTGGAAAACTAACAACCATGAAATGGTATTTTAGAATCAATTTAGATAATTCTCCGGTTTTTAATTTTGTAAATTGTAGTTGTTTTTGCACTTTCTCCGGGAAAGAAACTCAGTTCTAGCATCATTAAATGAAGATCTCTGAGCAATTAAACTGAAATCCAAGAGCTTTTTCTCTATTACACTGGTAAAAAAATTTCCAAGAAATTCTTTTAAAAAAAATCCTCAGACAGCTTAAGTGTAGTTCTTAGAGTAAACTAACCAATAAGTTTAGTTAAAAGAAATTTTTAAAAAATATCTGGGAAGGAGCATGATTTAAAAAAGCAAAATAAGAATGAACCAGAGACTATAACTGTAAAAAATGTGAGGGTTTCTTTAATTATATTCGCCTAATGATAAAAAAAAAACTGCAAAACATTTACAGCAAGAAGATATAACTAAGCTGCAGCACACTAATGGAATAGTTTTTCTCAGTCTAATTGGATAAAAAAAATTCTACTTTAGACATGAACTGAAATAAGTTTATTTTAATAGAGTTTTAGTTTGTACTTCGGATAAAATTTTGATGAATGGAAATAAATTTTGAAAAAATTTATTTGAAATTAATATTTTATTTAGGGTAATGTTTTATTAGATTTATTACTATCATAATTGCACATTTTGAAATATAGTTAGTATTGTGAATACAAAAGTTAACGGTACCGGATAATTATAATAGATAATTCTTAAAATTTACTAAGTTTAATTTTATTCATCATGACAGATTACGTAATTTATTCCACAACAACAACAACAAAAAAAGCAGACAAAGAGAATGATGGTTTCTAAAAAGACATCAAAATTGTATAGAAAAAATTTACAAAATTGAATTTGAATGTTATGAAAACAAAAGTAATTATACGTCTATTGAACATAAAAATTTGTATAATTGTATTCTATGATGCAAAATAGTATCTTTTTTAAAGCAATAATAATTATTTTTCATGTTATATTAGATATTCAGAAAATAAAATGAATACTGATAGGAACCGCTTACGATATATTATGGAATATATTTTTTCAAAGTACAATATATTAGATATACACTGCCTATTTCAGTTAACAAATTTATTTTATTACTTTTTAATTTATATTTATACATTTTTATGAATTTGGATATTTATAAATTGTTATGATTTTTTTTATTTATAAATTTTTATATTTATAAATCTTTATATATTTATGATTTGTTTTATTAATGAATTTATATATTTACAAATATTTTTACATTTTTATATTCATAAATAATTATAATTATAACTGTTTATACTAATAAACGTTTATAAATTTTTATTGCATTATTTTTTATATTCACAAATGTTTGTATTTGTAAATTTGTATAACGTTAATATATAATAACGTTTAATATTCATAAATTTTTACATTTGTATTCTTCAAAGGACAATAGTAAAGATATTTGCTCAACAATGAAACTAATAATTAAAGTCTGTCTTCTTGATTTTTTTTCTTTCCCCCCCACCCCTTTTTTTTTTTTTTTTTTTCAATGATTGCTTTAAAGACAGCAATTATGAGGCAAAATTGAAACCTTGGATTGTTTTCATTCAAGTGTCCTTAAAGTGCAACAATTTCATGCAGTAGTGAAAATTAAAAATCTAATCCATAAAAACAAAGTTGTTTTTTTATATAAATTCTTTATATACTATGCCAATTTTTGTTTTCATTAACACAGCGCCGATTCTGTTGTCAGCGTGTGCTTGGTGTTTGTATCTAATTTTAAGTATTAAAAACATCTCTATCAGCAAAATATGTTGCAAACTACTTTTCAAAAAATATTTATTAAAAATAAATGTGAATTTCTGCACTCACATCCAAATACCTTTTATTTATTTTAATTAAAACAATTTCATTATTTTTTTTTTTTAAACGTTTTGGCAACAGGAAAGAATTTCAACAATGATCGGTTAAAATTTTTTCCCGTACATCTTTATTACGTAACGCAAAGTTGAACTGACCGGACTTTACTCTATAATGAATTTATGCATTTTTCTGATTAAAACAATTATGAAGTTTCTTTAATGATCGGTTAAATGCGATATCAACGAGATTGGATGACGGCAAGTTGGTTTATTAATATTCTGTAAAAGTGACCACTTAGTGATAGAGATAGCCCCCCAAAATTTGATGGTATGCATTGCCTTCGACGTCGAATCTTCCACGTTTTAGCCCAATAAGATTACGGCAAGTAGTTTAATTAGGCTTCCGCAAATTTGGAGCATACACACACCCACACATTCAGAAAATCAAAATTAATATAGAGGATTTAAAAATAGGTTTATTTTTTCCCTTCAGATTTGATTTCCTCATGAGTACAGCACTACGCATGCAAAATTAGAAGCAGTTATCTTGTTTATTACAGGCTGCATACAGCTTTAAACAAAATAATTATAATTATAACCATCCTGTGCAAAAACTGTACAGTTTTTCTGTAGCGACTATCAATAGCTTTTGAAAAGAAATTCGTTCAAATTGTAGCTATGCATGCGTTGGGAAGAAAACCTTCAAAAAACCAAATGATACGCTTCACTTAAAAAAATAAAATACATATTACAATTAAAATAACTAAAGTTTCAAAAACTGAGCGCACTCTGAATGCATGCTTCAAAACTTTTATGGGATGCAATACCAAATCGAGCGACTAAAGTCCTCCGTCTTAGCAATCGTGAAACCCGAAACCAAATCAGTTACCCCATCCATCTTTTCCACTATTAAACATGGAAGTGGTCTTGCATTTCAAAGATAATGACGTGCCAGTATGCTGAAAATGTGACGCGATGAAATATTTATGTCACAAACTGGGGATACCGCAAATTGCTGAAGATGAAGCAGCCGGAGTCATTTGCATGTTAATGGCCGATGCTGCAAAGGTCAACCGCGAGGCGACGTTTTCTTCAGTAAATGATGAGCTCGATATTCATGATGATTAGGATTACTGGCTGGTGCTGAATATAGATGTATAAGTTGTATAATGTGTTCAAGTATTTCTGCTTAGAATATTTTAATGAGAAGTGTGCAGTAAATATCTGAACAAGAATCTCTGTTTTTATGCCTTTCTAGAAATCGGGGTCAAAATGTAGTTTTTGTGTTGTTCTCTTGTCAATTGCTTCAAAATTAAATGGGATCAAGGTGAAAAAAGAGGCTAATATCTCAGGGTTTTATTCTAAAATTTGGCTCTTTTCAATCATTGATATATATTTAAGGGAAACAATATAAACAAAAATTAAAAATAAGTATTTTACAAATATAATATCCATACGAAAATTATATTTATTATTTATACAGCTGTATGTCAATAAAATAATGCGATAACAATATAAATGTATTCAAAAAAATGTGGGTGTCGTATTTTTGATAGTCAAACTATTAAAGTGCTTCAAATGCAAAATAACCATAAGGTACTTGTAACATTTTATTAATAACCATGATAGTCTATAGTATATTTGTCTTTAAAAAAAATCATCTCTAAAATAGAGGGTGTTTAAACTGTAATTGAGATGAATAAAAAGTTTGAAGTATAAATTTGAGTTTCAAGTGTTAAAATATATTGTAGTTCTATGTTAAAGAATTCCAATTATATACTTCATATCAAAATATATTATTTTGACCAAGAACTTTTTCTATTCGACGAGTTTAATATTTTTTAAACCAGTACCTTCTCTATGCATAATATATTGCAAATCCAAGAACGAAAAAATACTTCATAATTAAGTCTTCAAAGTATACTAGAGTATAATATCATTATACATCCATTATACAGTCGTGAACAATATGAAACAACAAACATATTTCTTTGAAAGTTGTTCCCTTGTAGTGTATTTAAAGCACATTTTATCGACATCTACAAGCTGATCATCTCCCCATCTTCCACCCTTACCGATAAAAGAAAAAAACAATAATAATAATAAAAAAGAGAGAGAGGGGAGAAAAAAATAGAACTTATGTCAGGGAGAAAATCCACAGGGAACTTATCTTCTTATCTTCATGGTGCATTTTGGGGAAATTTCGGTTTCATTCGAAAGTATTCCACCCCTACATTGATTGTTAGGTGTGGCCCTGAGTGGAGGACCCCCTCCCATATGAAAAAAAAAACGAATAATATAAAGAATGGAATAAAGAACAAAACCTTCCACAACCCCCTTTTGCTTCAACAGTAAAAGAAGTAACACTAATAATACAAAAAAAATCTACTTCATTTATATTTTTTTCGATATCAAAATCATCCTTGTAGAAATGTTCGTGACACCGCTGCTAATCTCTTCTTCATTTTTTTTTTTTTATTTTTTTTTTATTTTTTTTTTAATACTTCCTTCGTTTTCTTCCCGTATTTATTCGAGATCGATCAAAATAGGAAAGTCCCCTTCTTAAGAGTAAGAAGGGGAAAGGGAAGGATATAAATACAAAAATAAAAAAAGGAATATCTTCCCTGCACGTGGTCAGAATAACAAGGGGGGGGGGAGGAGAAAGCAAAAGAAATAAAAAATGAGATACCATCTCTTATTTCTTCCTTTGGTATGGCAGCAGTTATGTTAGTAAGTTCTGGGTCTTTGTTTGTCGAAGAAAAAAGAGAATGAGAGGTGCGTATTTGTGGAGTTATGTAGATAAAGAGAACTTACCGGGAGTGTGTTTGAGGAAGGAGTAAAGGTGACAGAAAGAATACAAAGATCTCGCAGAGAAGACATTGAGTTGGATGAAAAGTTATATGGATGAGTGGGTCAGTTTTAGTCTGGGTCATACAGTTAAACGAGGCGATGTACTGGATTATCAGAAAGTGCCAGACATTTAAAATATCAATAATTCACGAACATTTTAGATTTGTTTTTCATGGAAATACTCAGTCTAAAATCGGATATTTGTTTTCCAATAAAGAAAAAATAATAAAATTTTCATTAAGAGATGGCACTTTAGGTACCTGTGAGCCATTGCCTAAGTGAAAGATTTATATTTTTGCAAGTTGCTGATTGATCAAAAATGCTTTAAAAAAATCGGATTTCTGTTTCTGCACAAGCTAAAAAACAGTTCTTGTTTGCATGGTGCTTTACATCATATCTTAATGATTAGCATACCTTAACTCCTTGAAATAACATTGGGAAATGGCTCACACACACTTGTAAGGCCATCTATCTTTTTCTTTAGCTAAAACTTCGCTTTGACTGACTAACTATTCCTTATTTTAAATATTTATAATAATGGATTAATGCAAGTGAATTCATTAAATTATGTTAGTATTCTAATTATTAACAAACATAACCTCAACTTTCTATCAGAAATGAAATTGAATTAATTATTGTTAACTTAATCGGCATCGGAATAGTTTGTGAGTAATTATTACAAAACAGGATGCTACATTCATCTAACTTGAAGATTGCGTGCTCAAATCTTGGAAAGCGTCAAACTGTTAATGAGATTCCTCCACAGCCTGTTAAATATTATAATTAGTAAAACGAAATACTAACAGCTCTATATTAAAATTTCAGCTACCTATCTCATTTTTTGTTTTTAC
This sequence comes from Linyphia triangularis, assembly GCA_963978545.1. NCBI lineage: Eukaryota > Metazoa > Arthropoda > Arachnida > Araneae > Linyphiidae > Linyphia > Linyphia triangularis. Next base: position 52,412,707 of record OZ021728.1, read on the forward strand.
AAATTCTTTACCATACAACAAATCAACAATACAAGACAGTTATTCGCCTAACTACGAATCAACCGTCTCATACACCCTCACCAACTCCCAACTTCAATTCGCTCATCAAGATGACATCCCTTATCCCACCTGTACCCCACAGACGATTATAGGACAGAATAGACACATCACTCCCCCTAAAGAACAAATAGTGCAGGCGAAGAAGAACTTAACAATAATCTCCCTCCACTCAACCTTGCTTACCCTCTTTATCCCATCTGAATCTAATCCACCCTTCTAAGGGTTGACAGAGGGAGAAGATGATCAATATTGGAAGAAAAGGGTGCGTAAGTAGCGACAGAAAACCAGGAATGGATCGTCCAAAAGAAAGTCCGGCCATTTATTTCTGCATTTCACGGTCCATCGATGAGGAATACACCAAGGTACAACCGGCTAATGGTCTTTCTTGAGGTTGGATATGAAAAGACGGTGGGGTGAACAGGAAATTGATGAAAACGGGGCATATCGAGTTCGTTGATGGAAAAATTGAATGGGGTAAAGTTTCCGCATCCACCCTACTTGCGTATTTCGTTACTGGCCGGGAGGGATCGGGTAATCTTGGAATGAGATGATGGTTGGTAAACGAGGCGAGAGCAATTATGTCTGCTTATTGGTTGAGTAATTAGAGGGTTGACCATCAAGCCGACGTGATTGAGATGGATGAGTTTTAATTGGACTTGGGGAAGAGAGTTCTGTTTTGTGGTGATCAAGCGAGCAATGGAAGTGGCGGAAAGTACTGTTTAGAATGATAGATATTGCGGCAAAAATAAGAGTTGAGGGATTTATAGAGAACAACTGCTTTTAAGGCTAGAGGAATTGGAACAAATAAGTTCGTGATGGAAAATTTTATTAGTGTCAAATCACACTTTTATTGGAGTTGTTTTATTCGATCTTGAGTAAATCAAACATTTCTGAAAATTATGAATATTACTGTTGATACTTAAAAGTATTATACATAAAAAAAGTTTTTGAAAATATCGATAGCTGTTAAACAAAAATTTCGAAATTTAATTAACAGTTATTGATATTTCCGGTAATATTCACTATTTGTGCCGGGGTGATTTGATGGTAATTTTCACTATCAGGTTTTATTACAAGAAATCTCTTCGAGATTTTTTTTTTTTTTTTTTTTTTTTTTTTGAATGACATAAATTGACCTAATAAATTTAAAAATAGTTGTAATTGTGAATCGTTGAACATCGACACAAATTTTGCGAACAGACTATTTTTTGTTATGTTTACAATACGCACGTTGTGTAATAATTTTAACACTGGTTAAACATTCTCATTCTTCGTTGTGCATATATATGTGCTTTAAATAAATTTACTTTATTTAGACTGTAGTTAACAGCAATTCAAACTCACATCTATATTTTGTATTTCAGAAATGTCAACTTTTGCGAGTATTTTACAAACAAAATATAATTTGGGAAAATGGTTGAGAAAAATACATTGGAATATAACTGAATATCCCTTTACTTTATAGGGCAAAGGATTTTAGAATATAACGAATTTTTAAGTCTTCTTCAGTCAATCTTAGGAATAATGTCATATAAATAATTCAGAAGGAGAGGGTAATATTAGTAAACTAAATGATGAAGAAATTTTTAGCTGGCAAAAGTTCAAGAAGAGTAAAATTATACCCATTTACCAAGCAATAGTTAAAATTTGAAGGTAATGAAGACGTGATTGATATCATCCCATTTTAATTGGAGTATAATTCTTCTACAGGATTGATTATTTATCAGAAAATTTACAGTTAAGTAATATAAACCTCTGTTTTGAAATGAAAATATTTCAAGATATGCGTACTTTAATTGAGAAAGTATGAAATAGTTGCAATTTAGTTTCAAAATTACGCATACTGTCTTAAACTGTGAAACCTAGTAGGTATACTCAAAAATTTACTTTGAAATATTAAATAAGAATATGCGCTCTCTAGTGTTAAGTTTATATACAAATTTAACAAAATTAAATGCACTCCTATCAATGAAAATATCAGTTTGAGATTTAAAAAAAACACCAAAAAGTTCAGTATACTGTACTTAAAATCCATAAAAGTTCTTAATTCCTTGATGTAAAATCACATTGGTTCCTAAAGTCAACTCTTAGAACTAACAAACCCTACTTCTTTTCTTTCATTCAACCATAAAAACCACTTCTTGATCTTTATTACACGAAAAGTTTAATTAATCCTACAGCCACACTTCAACTCCATTTCCTCAAACAACTTTCTCGCCATCTTTGCCAAATGTCGCCAAAAACTTTTCTTCATTTCACGTCTCATTCCATCTCCCTTTTCTATGTCGTCAATGAGAGGGTAGAGGGAGATGGGGAAGCATTCTTTCTCTTTCCTTATCAAATAAAATAAAAAATGAGGACTTTTTTTTTTATCCAACACGTCGAGGCTCTCATGATCAGTTGCCCTAAAATCCTTTCACTTGATGTATGACTAAGTCGAAAGAGAGGCCAACCCCCAGTCATCTTTACCAATATGTTCCCAACAAATGCGCTCTGGTGAGTCTAGATAGGGGTTAATGGAAAGAGAATTAATGTCGCCAAATATTCTCGCCAAGATTTATAAGGAAGGAATTTGTTTTTAATGTTCATTAAATGTTGGCAAATTTGTTTTAGTTAAGTTTTGTTAAGTTTAGAGGTAGTATTATGTAGAACTCAGTTTGAAAGTTTTCGTCATAATTTTTCATATGTGTTTGATTTAAAAGAATACTAACAGTGTTCTAGTCATTTTATTGTTGAAATAGATAAAATGTCTCATTTGGAAGGATTTGAAAAAAAAGTGGTATTTTCAAAGTGGAATTTTTCTTTTAACAAAAATAAATTATTTTAATTTATTTTTATTTTTGTTTTATAAAATTTATTTTTGAATTTATTTTTAAATTAATTAATTTCCTATTGCATTAGTGTCTAATACCAATTAATTACAATATAACTTTTCATTAATATAATAGAACATAATCCAAAATATAATGTTTTATTTGGCATTTTAACTTGAAAAACAAATTCTTTATTTCAACAGTATATGAATACAAATATTAATGAAATAACTTCTCAAATACAAATTACATTTTTATTAAATTTCTAAAATTATCCAGAAATTTTTTCTTAACATTTCTAATACTTTTCAGTTAAGTTTATATTAAATATATTCCATTTTTCGAAATCTTCCATCAAAACAAAATAAAATTAGTACCAGTAGAAATTAATAATGTACAGATTTTATTTTAAAGGATTGTTCAAAATATTTATTTCGGCATTTGGGAAAGGTTATCTTAAAATGTCTTTCTAAAAATTTACACATTAAGGTACCTTCATTCTAAGTTCTAGAATCTATATCAAAAGTCATAATAATACAGTCTCCATAGCACAAATACAACTCAAACATTCAAGGAAATCTTTAACTTGTTCGGATCTTCATTGAAATTCAGACTTTTCAACAACGAGTACCCGAACACACACCGACATAAAAATGATGGAAATGGTGAGAAACACGCTTTCTCTCAATGCCTTGCAAAACTTCCAAACTTCTTAGCTCATTAAAAGCCTTGCATTTAAATTGGGTCATTAGTGTTTAAATGCCTCATCATTATTCCAATCCGAAACCTGTAGTACTCCAGGGCTGTTCCCGCTTTTGAAGTTCATTATAAAGGAACTTCAAAACTTCCTTCTCCATTTTACACATCGAGGGGTTAAATACATTTATTCAAATCTTGCCGTTCAGGAAGGAAGGATTGTTACTTTAGTGTGAGATGGTGGTTAGATGTTAATGCTGATTTCTTACAAGATTTCACGGGTGATGTTATTTGGAAAATTTTCACTGCATTTATATATTTGTGCAGCAAATAGTTGAGGATAAACTGTTTACTTTGTGTCAGGATACAAATATGTGACATATCTAATGAATGGATATTTCGTAGGAAAGGTAATCCTTAAAATACTGTATCTTCACTGCATGATGATAACAAAATTTCCTGAGATATATTAAAGGAAACCTTTGTCTTTATTGGCATAAGTCAGTTGTAAAAACGTTTTATTTCAATAAAAACGTTATATCCTATAAATAGGCTAAACATTTACAGGATATTTCTTAGCAGTAAAAGCCTTTAAAATATTAGAACAACTGTTTAGATCACAATGAAAGCTTTCTCAATGTCCTTATATATCATGCAGACAATAATAATCGTTGTCTTCCACTAAATTGTTGGTTGGTTGTATTTTAAATTTATAAGGCGCAAAGGCAACACAAGGGCCAAACTGTGCCATCTTCTACTAAGAAATCAGAAAGTTTTTAAAATCAATAATTCACGATATGACTTAAATTCGAGAAATTTTAGTTAAAATACGCAGGGTGTCGAAGTATCCAGAAGGTATGGATTATTATATCGGTAAAATATATTAGAGTATAATAGACAGTTACTATGTGGATTGGAAATATTTCCGATATTTTTGTGAACAAGAAAGGAATACACCTTAAGTCAATGTGTGGTTAGAAATTGCAATAAATGGCATTATTAGTATATTTTTCTTCGTAGAGCGCAACGTTACAGGGCACATGTGTATTGGAATTCATTAAATCCATTGTTTATAAACAAAATATTGAAACTTTGGATGAGTTGATGAAGCGTATTATTAAAAAAATGTATAATAACTCTTGATATATTATGAAAAACTTGGAGAGAGCTGAATTACCAATTGTACGTTAGTCGTGCTAGAAAAAGTGCCCACATTCAAATCTATTTATAAAGAAACTTGGTGCTATGCTCTTTCTATTTAATTTCATTTCATTCTAATGTTTTTCATATAACGTTCCATAAAAATAAGCCATAATTTTTAGATACTTCGAGTTCAGACACCTTGTATACAAAAAATGGAGAATATTCAGAATAACATACTATAATGTTTTGATTCAACACTCCCCGTAAAAAATAACCGGTGAAGTCCAGGTATAATAATGTCGATATTTTCAAACTATATATTTGGTTCTACTTTCCTTTCGAACGTTCCAGTGCTTTATCCTTTATATATTTCGCTTAAACGACTTAAAGAATGTAATGACTAGAGAATAAATTGCCTAAAGTATTGGAGGTATCCTGCCATTTCCTTGTTTATTTTAATTGATTTATTGTGTAATCAATTCTACCTTTAATCTTCCGACTTAATTGCTCAAATTATCACCTTTTTACGCATAGATGAAAACCTAAATTTCCGTTCTTTTCCGTAGTCAATTGGTCCTGTTCAGTTTGAAAAACCTGTTCCATTACAGTAACATTTCCTGGAATTTTATATTGAAGTAAACAAATTTTTTTGTTTAGAACTGGAAAAGAAGTATTTTAAAAGAACATGAATACAAACTGATGTCTCCCCCCAGACCATCGAAACATAGAGGACCAGGTATCAACACGTTTTCAACGTATGATAGAACATATTTATTAGAAAACGATAGGTCGAACGTGCGATTACAAAATGTAAAATAACCTATAAAGGATACTTTTTCATTGGAAACTGAAACTGTAAAAGCAGAATTCATAAGAAAATTTCTGAAAACTTGCTCGGTTAAGTTGTAAGTTTTTGAATGGAATTACTTTAATACAGAATCAGGTACCATAATGTACATTTTAGGATATATTTCTCATGTCAACACAACACTTAATGGCTCAAAACATCATCTACAAACCAAACGAAAAAAAAAATTCAAATTCTTTGCCAAAAACGTCGATTAATCCCCACATGCAGCGCCCCTACCTTCCATCACCATCCTATATCTTTCATCAGACGGTCCGGATGGTTAAGAGTGATTGACAGGATATGACCCCTCACCGACCCCACGTGTGATACGAGAAGGGACCCCCACCCCTCAAACCGCAACCGAATATGAGGGTGTGAAACTGGGGAGAGGGGGGGGAGAGAGAACGATTTTTAAGAACACCCCCCAATGTGTAACAAAAGAGGGGAGGAAGGTATCAAAAGTGGTCACATATTGGGGGGGGGGGGGGGCATTGGGTGATATAAGAGTGTTTGCACAAGTCGGGGAGCCGTTTAACTGTCACTTCTGACTGTGGCGCTTCCATTCACTTCAGCTGAACTGCGTGGAAGTGAGAGAAAAACAAACTTTGAATTTTGTAGGGGGGGGGGGGTAGTATCGTTTGAATACGAGTTTGGCTTTTTTAGGTGACCTCTATTGTTGAGTAGAGGGAGATGAGATTGTAGCTATTTGGTGGCTGATAACTTTGGGTGGTAGTTGTTTGAAATGTAGAGAGTGTGGAATGCGTGTGTAATTTCAACGTGGCTTGGACCGGGCTCAGTGATTTTTTCATGAAAATATTTCTCTACTAATGGAAAAGTATTTTTTTTTTAAACATATATTAATTTTAAATGAGGTTGCTGAGCAGAAAATTGTTTCGCTGTGAATTGGTTGGTTGTATTCAGATTATCTGGCTCAGTCAGCAACACGAGGGCTATAATGCGCCGAAACATTCGTCATTAGACAAGCCAACATACTTTTACAAACACCCATGCCTAACACGGGACTCGAACCCGCAACCTCGCTGACCAGAAGCTAGCACGCTAACCACTATACCTTTTTGTTTCGCTGTGGAAAGGACGGTGCTGGATTTTAAAATAATCTTGATCACTTTTTAATATATATTGAAAACTCCCAATTCAAAAGTGTTTAAGGTATTCTGAGAAGGATGCATTCATATATGTTCAGTATATGTTTTTGTGTAATTTAATAGAATTTCCTTATAAATAAATATATATAATCTCTGTAAATCAGTTTGTGGAAAATGACTGAATTGAAATCTGTTTATTTATATTAAAAATTAAAAACTTTAAAATAACTATTACTTGAGCTTCTAAACTTCTTCTCTCACTCGTAATTTTTCTTTTCGATATTTTGAGAAATTTGTAATTACATAAAAGAATATATTTGAATGCGCATTTCTCTTTTGCAATCACAATTGTTTAAAATATTCAGCACCCAAAATAAAATAAAATAGAACATTAAATTAAAAAAAAATTAAGAACTGTAGACATAGTAATAGACGATATGAATTTGATTTAAATATATTTTCTCGTTTGTAGTAATTGGGGGTTATCAATCCCACCCATCAATATAGATAAACAACTGGATAGACTGTTTAACGCTGGGGAAATAAGCCTTTGCAACAGAGATATCTAGATGCTTGGATGGAGGAACTTGTATTGCCGATGTGAATTTTCTTCGATCTTTATGGTATACTCGCGTTACTTTTGATATTTGGCAAGCAAGGAAAATAAGAATAAAACATATTTGAAGAAAATAGTTTAAGCAATAAATATAAGTGATCAAAATAATTCTAAGTGTAGGATTTGTATATTTGGAACAAATATTTGAGATTAGTTGCTGTCGATATCTGTTTTATATTTATTGATTTGAATTTAATTCTCAAAATTTTAAGTTACATAAATTAAATGTTTTAAAAATAAATTATTATCTACAAGTTATGAGAATATAGTAAAGAAATGAAAATAGACCTTAACAATTGATTATTTTAAAAGTAGAAATTAAAGATAATTGAAGAAATGCAGTAAACGAGTTGAAAATATAAAATAATAAGATTGCAAAATACAAATTCATTTATACTACAGTCAAACCCCGTTAACGTGAAATGGCTTAACACGAAATCCCATTTAAATCCCAGTAAAAGCATCAGTTCAGTGCACTTAAAACTTAACGTTAATTTATGCGTTTAGCACGAAATTCGGTTAACGCGAACAGTTTCAAGGGTCCCTTCGATTTCGCTTTAACGGGGTTTGACTGTATAGCTAATATAATACAAAGAACAATTTAAGTTTCAAAGACACACTATTATATTAATTTTTCATACTCAATATTTTTATATAACATGAATTTAAATATACAGGTTTTGAAACTTGTTTATTGCAAGTCAAAGACATAAATTTGATCCATTAATTATGAATTGAGAAAAATGTGGAAAACCAAACCTAAATAATTTTAGGCATTAGTTTTCAAAATAAATATGTAAGTGATAAAGAAATTGATAAACTTTGTCGTTTGCAGTCCGCAGTTTCATTAATAAATTTACAACAGAACAATAGCATTTTGAGTTACTGTTTCTCTTTCTATTTCATCCTTTTTTTTTTTTTTTTTTTTTTTTTTTAGTACAATTACTAAATGTTCATGAAAACGTATAAAAATATAGATTAAATAAAACATATCTAAAACAAATTATCTAGTCATTTCATTTCCCATTCCTTTGCCAAATGCCTTTGAAAACGCATAAAAACAAGGATTAAATAAATATAAATCAAGTGTTTTATTCTAGATCATAGTACTATTTGTTCTGAATTTAAAATAGATTATTTATGATATGAATTGCCGTATAAGAGATTAACCATTAACCACGAGCGATCAATGTTAAAAGGGTCATTTTAGATATTTAAAAAAAAATAAAAAATTAACATATTTGAATAACTATTTTTTACTTAACGGGGAAAACTCTTGTTTATATTTTTCCGATTTGCGCTGTTGTTGCAATTATATGCAACACAGTAATTAACAATGCTTCAGGAAATCGTGCCACCATTCATGCCAGCAAACACCATTCATGGAAAGCAAACATTCATGCCAGCACGTTGCGTTGCCATCGGAGCAGTCTATCCAGTTGTTTATCTATATCGATGTTCCCATCTAGCTAATCAAAGTTATGTTCACTGCCGAAAGAAATGGTAAACGTTGAAACTCGTTTTACAGAATACGACCAACTACAGGTGGAAGGCCCATCAAGGTGATCCAATTTAATTTTTCTGAACAATCCCCCAGTATAGATCCAGCTGTCCTTTAAAACTGTTGACTCCGATGAAATTTACGATGTGGTGCGGTAGATTGTTCCACTTATCATTTACTCCATTGTAAAAATAATGTTTCCTATTCTCCAAGTTAAAATGCGATTTAAATAGTTTGTAGGCATGACCTCTAGTCCGGTCCCTTGTAATATTTTTAATAATTTATAGTAAGGTACATTACGTTTTATCGTTGTTGTTGATGATGTTATTGATATTGTTAATAAACATTTTGAATTTCCTTTTCATAAATTAATAGATAGTATAATATAAAATATTTTGGTAAAAATATAATTTATAAGAAGTGATAGGTACTCTACTCTTAACAAAGACCCACTTTCAGAACCAGTATATGAATAATTTCTCTTTTGATAGTGGGGTGAAATTCTCACAACTTAAGAAACTAAAAAATTTACGACATGTAACCTTTGTTAAAATTGAGGCATCATTTAAAGATAATCAAAATACGAAGATGAAAACCTTTATTATATCTATAATATTTTTATTGATAACAAGTATTAGTGATTAAAATTACGATTAGTAGCTTTCAATGCTATTCAAAAATATCGAAGAAAAAAAAGTGTAAAAAACATTAAAATTTGAGATACAACACATGTATCTTACACTTTTTTTATTTATCCGTCCTAAATCGAGATAAAGTTTTTCCACCTTAAGGAAGGTGGTAAACACATATTGGAAATTACTTACCATGCAAATCCTTCACTGATGAGGTAAATATAATATTTTTTATTTATATCTGTATTACTTTTACTTTTTAAACCTTACTTTTATTTGCTGCAAACCGTTTCTAATTAATTTTAAAGTAGACTAAAAAATACTTACTGCCTATTAAACCCCCAAAAACACATTTTAAACAAATCAACCATACATTTGATAAATGAGAAGAATTAAAATAAAATTCTCAAAGTTTTTGAAACCTTATCAGCAACAATTCTAACTCAAATGAAATACATTCAGCACGAAGCAAATAAAAAAATTGCCTACGATTTTCACTCCAAAACGTACGGTGTTAGAAAAAAAATTAACTTTAAATTATTTTCTAACTATACAAAAGCCCTAGGATCATTTCAAAAACAATACTGACAAGAACTTTTCCTCGTATTTGTGTAATATGCATCCCGCTTTGGTTTATTTACACACTTGCAGAGAAAATCCCGCATTATAATACCACCAAATAAAGAAATTGTATTACTTCTTTCGTAAGTTTGCCATCCTTCCCTTTGAGCAAGATAATCCCTAGCCTTACCAAACCATAAAATGAGCCATAAACATACCTCAAGGAACCTCGCATCTGCCCTATAAACTGAAATTTCGAGCACCTGTTAGACAATGTCGGCTTCCATGAACGCGAGTGAATTAAAGACTAAGCTAGAAGCTTGCAGTTATCGTACAATGCTTTTATCTAGTTTATCCTGAAGCTAGTATTTACTAGTCGTAATAAAAGAAGTTGATGGTGTATTGCATATCGTTACACTCGTAAAAAGTGTTTGGTTTTTACTACTTGTATTGATAATACAGAAACAGCTACCACTGTAATAGAGACTATGAATAACAATGAAAAGTTTAGTTTTACATTTTATTTAAAAATTAGTATTAATTGACTTTTTAAACTACTCTAGATCAGACGTGATTTTTAATAATTATTTTAAAGATTTTATTTAAAAAACTCTTTACATTGTATGATTGAATTTTTTAAAGTTTCCTGGTCTTTAACTGTTTCTTCTGGAGAAATCTTAAGAAGTTTTTATTCTTCAAGCTCTTGCGATGATACCAATTGAATAGATGTCCCACGATTTCTCATCTAATGATGTGTATTGTGTATGCCGGTTGTTTTTGGTTAATATTCTCTAGTTTAAAGCAAAGTTATATATGTATATCCCTATGGTGATTTTTTTGCCTTCTCTGGCTTCCAATAATTGACCAGGCATACGCTATCTAGTAGTTCAAAATCAGTATCCAGTAACAGAAATCAGTGGATCAGCTTAAAAAAAAAATTATATTGGTGTTTTTTAGGATTATATTCCTGACACAAGAGCAACACGTGTGCCATACTGCGCCAAATAAATTGGTGAACATCGATTTAAAGTTAAACATACATATAATAGGTAAAATGTACATAAAAGTCAAAAATGAAATATTCTAAGGGGATGGAAGCGTTATACAAAAAATGAATCGCTGTCTGTTATGCCTTATACAACAGTTAAAGGTTAAAATAAAATTATACATAGTTTAAGATACATAACTTTTATTTTTTTCTATAGTTTTCAATTTGCATTTGTACTTTGACAGACTAAAATATTTATTATCATGACAAGGCACTGACATAAAAGCGCAATCCCTGCTATGCATGATAACTAAATACAAAAGTGGCTCTTCCATCACATAATTAATGCAATTTCCCTCCAACCCTTGTCAACTAAGACGCAGAATAAGAAATCAAATTGGCATCTTTCTCCATCAGCATCACATCCTACATATTTATCCAACTTGTAACGGAAATCCACCGAGCTTCCCAGTATTTACAAGATTGCTTGATAGGAAGATTGTTGCTCCCATCCATCGTCGCCAAGTCTCTCGGGAAACAAGGATACTCATCCTTGGATATTCCTCCGGGGTGGATAGTGCAGTGAGTGGTGTTTGGTCACCCGTCCTGCTACTTTGATCGATTTGTTTATCCGTTACTTGGTGTCTGTTGCTTTGAGCACTTGGCGAGATAACCTTTTTGGGATGAGTCACAGTGACTTTTCTTCCTTTAAAAGATTTCTAGGTGTGGTTGTGCAATTAGTTTTTCGATACTGATTTTGATTAAGTAAGAGATAATACTAACATTAACACCACACGACAGTAGTTATCGTTAAAAGTTGTATAGAGTTTGCAGAGAAACGATACATGATATCGAACTTATGTCAACTCATGTTCTAGTCTTAGCTGAAAACAAGATTTTTGTTTGTTTAAAATCAATAAGACTAAATTTTCTTACGATAATTGTCCTTGTAATTATATTTTCTTACTACAAATTGTAAAGTACGTTTAAGATATGAAAGTATAATTTTTAGCATTGGTATTTTTGTCTGTGAAATTTTACATCCGAAAAATTATATGTATAAGTATTTCACGATATTAGTTTCACAAATAGTTGCATGAATAACTATGATAGCGTGTTTTAATTAAAAATAAATTACATATGAAATCACAGCAAAAAGACCAAAATTTAAATTTTGATTACTATCATTTTTTGTCACCTAAAAATGGTTTTGTAATTTATTTTCTTATCTGAAAATTAAGTTATCTTATCATAACTTGAATTTTGTATCAAATTTATCACCAAACTCTCCAACTTTACAACATTTCCATCTATAAAAAGAACATCAAATTTGTAATGTGTCATCAAACTTAACTCAGAAAGATTTCTTGTTTGCTGGGTCTGATGTACCATAATTGAAACATTTATATGATCGGTCTTTTAGTGGAAGTTACTGTCACAATCGACTTATTTTTATATCATTTCCTAAAAATCCAAAATAAAAACAATATCGGTACTTTTCCGCTAGAGGGGTATTAATTGGCGGAGTTGTCACCATTCCTAAATGTTTACAGTTTGTAATAGAGTTGCTACAGAAACCCTACAATAGTTTGTTATATGAATTATAAAAAATCTGAAAGTTAGTTTGGGTAAGTTATCGCTGCAATTTGGCGGTTTTTATCTAGTACCCGTCTAAAGAATTCATCTAAGGCAATCCCAAACCCTAAAAAATCATAGAATGAATATTAAGAAAAAACAGCAACCATTTAAAAAAAAAACAACCTAAAATTAATCCAGACACTAATTAAGTCCGAAAGTGAAAACACGGATGCAAATCTGTCAGGCCTGACAGATTTTCTCATTAAAGCAGTCATCGAAGCTTTCAAAAGTCCCCCTTGCACCCTACCTACAAGACCAGAAGGACTTTTAGACCAGAAACAAACTATAAAAAAAAAGCAGAAGGCCAGAGAAATGTATATGGAGCGAGAGATTAAATGCAAAGCGTATGAGGGTGTCTCTGCAATCTCGTGCAGTCTGCTATAAACTCATCGAAAAGATATCTGGTAGAATTTATGCACCCGCGCTTTGCGAGGGGGAGTATTGAGGATTATCCATGCGTGTAAAGAGGAGAGAGAATTTTACACATGGGGTGTCTGAATCCGACGATCGTAGATGGCAGATGCAGAATTCTACTAAGGACATTTTGGTTTTAAATTTGGATTTGAACTAATAAAGGATAAATGACAAATTTTGTACGGTCATTTTATTTTCCTTTAGCCAAGATATAAAGTAGAGTAATGAAAGTATTGAAATAGGGTCAAAAACACGATGCCAACTTTTTTTTTGGGGGGGAGGGGGGGGGGGGGAGTCGTGTGTTCAGCAATTTTTAGCAACAATATTGAGGCTTGTATATTAATTCTTGCAAATTTCACCCACTAACCACTTCAAATTAACTTAAACGCAAATGGTTGTCTTTATTGTTGTTTTTGTCAAGCTTTGGTGTCATTTTGGGCTTAGACTAAAATTTGAGTAATATAAGTGAAGTTGAGAACATAGAAAAGACTTTCTGCACTAGCAATCGAATTTCTGAACTAGTCAAGAATTTATCCAACTAGTGATACCAATTTTTCGTCACAGTGAGAATTTCTAAAAGTTTCGAAAGAAACTTTGACAGCCTATCTCATTAGCGCTTCTCACTTGTAACAATCAGAATGAATCTGTGCCAAACTATTTCAGGTACAAATTTTCCGGACACCAATAAAACACACAACACAACTAAAAACAACCTCGATGTAGAAATTGCAATCTTTAAAAACTTCTCGGAAAGAACTTAACATTTCAAAGCAAATTCCTCACGAAATACATGTCTTTAGTCTCCTTGTCGTAAACCTTCCTTCAAGTACTTATTTGACGTTGTTTTGGGTTATATAACGTGCACAAATGGTTAATTATTTCCCGTCGGTTGTGTACCTAACCAAGAAACGATTTCAGAAAAGACATTACCAAAGTTTCGATTAACACAAACAAAAATACTTTCCAAAATGCAATTTCAACTCTAAATGATAAAAAAAAAAAAAAAAAAAAAAAAAAAAATTGAAGCACTCAATCACTTTTTATTTAAGCCAAATATTAAGATTGGTTTCTGAAGCCCCACTTAGAACTCGTCAATTAAAAATTTTAAGAGATCGATTAATTTTGCATAAACTCATAATATACCATATTTTCTAAAAAAAAAAAAAAAAAACATTTTTGGAACTTGGGCCTTTTGAAAACGGTAAGCTCACTAAAATAAGCTTCAACAAATTATTATTTTCTGCAATGTAATACTTTCATTACGCTACTTATTTCTTAATGATATTCGTACTTCCGATTTAACAAGATATATAATACTTACAAGCTATCTCAAACCTTCTTAGACAAACTTATATAACGTATCCTCCAACATAAATTATATATTTCATACATAAATTCTACAAGATATGATTATAGGTTGAACTACTTTAATTTCAAATAACTCTGAGGAATGCAAAGTCGCCAAACGCTGGTAACCCCATCCCAAGACTCCTATTCCTTCTCGATATCCACCTTCTCTCTCTAAATTTGTAACCTGCTCATGATTAATGATATCTAGGCGACCTTTGGCGCATGCCGTGGGGGTGTATCCCACATCCCAGCATCCTAAGTACCCTTGTACATGCATATCCGCCCACCGCATCTTGTATACAAATAGAGCAGGGATAGGGCTAGGCATGCATAAGCAAGAGACTATAGGCAGTTAGTCTTCCCCTCTTGTCAGGACTGTGCGATGTGTATTTAAGTCCTGAATGATTTACTGCTGTGAATATCTTTTAAAGGAGAGAAGGGGTGATAGTCAGCTAACGTTTGGTGAAGAAAGGCTATATGTTGCGATATAAAAAAAATTTAAGGTGTTGATGTGATAGTTGTAAAAGTAGCTGTATTTATTTTTTGATATTCATTTTATTTTTGTCGTTGCTTTTACTTTTTTGCAAAGTTTTTGAAGAGAGAGTGAAGTTAAAAATGACTTTAAAACTGATAAAATCTGTATAAACGGAATAGTGAAAATTGTAACGAAGTATAAAGCCAAAATAAGAAACTTTGTTGATCTAAAAATAATATTTTTTATGAAGAAATGTGATATTGGCTTTGTGAAAGTCAGATTTCTCGTTCTAAATGTGAAATAATTTTACAAAAACTTATTCTAAAACGCTTTTTACACTACAACATACAATTCTAAATAATTACATACATATTAAACTGAACTTAAGATATAACTTTATTAACTTATATGAATATAGTTCTTTTACCTTATTGGCTAAAAAAATCAAATATTTGTAAGAAATTTTTTATGGATAGGTCATATTAAGTTCATTTTGGTAGGAGCTACAAAACAACAATTTAACATTCTGAATCAGTGATAATTTAATCAAGCAAATATTATCTAGATAATTTATGTAAGCTATTTCTACTTAAAATATCCCTATTTTTAAAAATACCAAGGTATTTTGTTCATTATAGAAAATATCTCAACAATAAGGACAATATTGTTCTTCATCCACACCAAAATCCAAAATAATGAGGTATATGTGAGTAACAAAAAATTGACTTTATTAAAAGTACCATACCCAAATTTCACTACGACTATAAGAAGATAGAGAAATGTCTTTCGTTTCAATTATTGTATGCAATGATTGACTTTATGAGTAATAAATATATGGTCAATTTAAATACCAAAATGCAAAATCGATAAACGACCTAAAATTGTATTAAACATATTATTTTTGTAAGAATTTCATCGTTGTCTACTTCCTAACAAAAATGAACCTTTATATATATATGTTCATTTGAAACTTTTCTTGAGAGTGCTTAAATGTGTGATACCTCATACCGTACACATATAACATTAAATAAAAAATGCATACGTTGCATTGAATATTAGATAAAAAAAATCGTACGAGATACCGAATATTCTATACGTTACATTCATTTCTTGTTCATATGTTTGAAAAGCCAAATACGACTCAAGATAAATAAAGAAAAGGAAAAAACTTTTTGACTCTCGATCCGACTTTTAGCAATCCTATCCCTCCAATACACACTCTTCTTCCAACAAAATTCCTCGAAATCTACAACGCAAAATAAAATAATAATAAATAAAGTGGCCTATGCCGCATTTGAAATGCCCCTTTTCCCCAAATAACAAAACGAAGGGGAAACTTCGATTCCGAATGGATCTAGACGGTAAGCTTCCTATGGATTGTCGGGGATAAATTCAAAGATCCTAGGACTTTCCTGCAATTTATTTACGAAGTATTTTTACTTTGGACTGACAGAGAAGCAAAAAGCTCCGGATGTTGTGTTTTTCTGTGGAGCTTGGCGACGACTAAAGTGAGGGTGGGAGTATGTTGATGACTTGAAGAGTTGCCTTAAGTTAGAAATATACGAAATCTCACGGGTGGATAGTGTTGTTCAGATTCTGAAAGAACATAACTATGCACTTCGTATCGATGTGAATATAAACATTCACACAAGTAAGAAACTTGCATAACTATGTAAAAATGTCACTGGTTTTTTCAGTTGGAATTTTTATACAGGGAATCAACGCAGAGTAAAAAGTTTTGTTTGCGAATCGTAAACAAAGAATACTTTCTTACTAGTATCAAATATGTAAAGAGAGAATAAGATATTGAGAACGAGGAAATAATTATAAAAAATATTTGACATAGGAAAAAAGTAAAATAAAAGCTCTAATGTATAATACAATAAGTGTAACATTACGCCATAAATTCAGTAAAAGTTTAACATAATTTAGATGTCATGAAACAATTATGTAAATCAGATGAACATGCCTTTAGATCAGTTTATGAGAAAATATTAAGTATTCAAAATCTGTAAAAAAAAATCTGCAAAACCATCATATACAAATATTTGATCTTGACAAAATCACTGTTATTACATTTTTCTATGATCGTAATAACTGAACACTACACTAGGACAAAGTGAAAAGTAAGCATTTATAGACATCAGACCTTAGGATGTTTGTTCCCGTCAAAACATAACAGTTTTTACTCAAAAATATTACTTTCATGCTCAATATGGTGTTTATTTTCTGCCACAAATACTGCCATAAAGTATTGCTTAATTATTTTGACCCCATCCATATAGCATTTCTCTTTTCATCTTCAAAGACAAATACTGGAATTGATTATATTAAAATTTATAGTAAGAATCTCTTATAGTTTTAAATACTTTTACAAAGTTTCTTATTTAAGGGGCATCATAACAAAAGCATGCCAATATTACAAACATTTACCAGTCGACTTATTAAAACTTTCCCCATCTCAAAATACCAAAAGTACATTAATCCAACTATGAAATCCATGCAAATGTAATGCCTTTAGATTTAGAAAATACTGACGGGTTTTGAATATAAAGGTATTCGATCAGACGCTATTACTTGGAAAAGTATTATTCTTCGCTAAATTGATTTGAAATTACTTATCTTTTTAAAAATAAAATTAAGATATCTAAAATATATGCTTTACAAAGTAAACGTCATAGTTCTCAAATTACAATTATAAAATTTAAAACAGATACTCGTATTAGAAGAATTTCAGGAACTCTTACCCATAACAATTAAATTATCAAAACATCGACACAAGTAAAAAAAATCCAACTAGAAAAGTTTAATTCAAAATGAACTCGAATAATTTATTCAAAGAAAAAAAATCTCCCTTCCCCACACCCGAAAATACTCAACACCCTCTAAAGTTAAGGCAAGGAACAAGGAACAAAAATGCTTCTGATAATTCCACTTGTCCCGTATGATTTGTTCCGGTACCGATCAGAGCTCCTTTCTAATCATGGACAGGACTTAAAGCGCATTAAAGAATATCAACAACGGTTTGCGTCAGGGTCAGTGAACAGGGTTGAAACATAGGTGAAGCCCATCGAGTGAGTAATGCAGACACATAATTGGATTCTTTTTCGCCATTTTTTTTCCTTCTATCCATTTATCTAGTGCTTTTCTTTGCTTTAAGAAAGAAGTGAGAAGATTGGGATTTCAGATGGGATTCTGTGTAGAGGGTTTAGAAATGAAAGGACGAACTAAGTCAATGATATTAGAGGCAATATATATATATATATATATATATATATATATATATATATATATATATATATATATATATATATATATATATATGCTGATTTTCTGGAGTAACCAGCTACTGATATGCCAGTGGTTAGTATGAAGTATTTGCATAGTACTAACCACTTTAACCTAGAGAATAATGTATCAACTGATACACAACTGATAACGTGAATATCACCTACTGACTGATAATGTTATGTAAGTAGCACAAACTATAATATTAAAACAAAATAAACGAAAATTTTGTTTAAAAAAACATTGTTTCGTGTCAGCGTCTTTCATATTTGATTAAACATCGTTTCTCATATTGAAAATAATATATTTCATTATAAGATAAAAATACTACTAAAATAGAAAAAGTAACTCATAAAAGTAGAACTACTAAGTACATTTTCAATAAATTGTATCCAATATATGTTTTTTGTCAACACAAACCATCTTTTAACACTGTACTTAAAATTGAAACAAATGTAAAACAATTAAGAAATAAAAATTCCAATCTCTCAAATCAATAAAGCAAATACATAACAGTAAAAATGAAATCGGCTGAATTTCATCTGATAATTGTTTCATGCAGGTATAAGTAAAACTACATTTAATTATTTGAGTAAATCGTTATTTCCAAATATAAGAGCTTAATTTTTTATTAAATTTTAATGTTTCCCCAATGATAAAAAATATTTTCATAATTTATATTTTAGTTAGTTCATTTTATCTTCCAACGTATACTTCGATATAAAATATGGCTGCAACAAAAAATGACATATTACTCAAAATAATAACTCAAGTGTTTACGAAACATAATTTTTTTTAGAAATATGAAAAGCTCACTTATATTTTAATAACACGTGAGTTGGCTTCCTTTGATACCTTCACGTCAAATAGCTACGATTTATATTACCCATAATGCATTCGAAAAGAAGTCGAGATGCACTTGAGATTCTAATAAGAAAATCTCAATCGAAAAAAAAATTATAGTATTCCCGATTTCCTTTTCAAAACAATTTCTCTTGTCACTTTAATATCCTAGACTCCTTTGTCGAATAATACGATTCCTTTTACAATAAAAGCTTTGTTTTTATTTTGTTGTATTAAAAAACTGTCGAGCGTGAATGCAAATGGACATTTTCATATCGTCTGTTTGGTTTTCGAACTTTCTACTTCCATTATTTTTCTTTTTTAAGGAAATGTCGTCTGTTAAATATAATATCTTATCCAATACTCGATATTTTTCTTTCGTTCTATTAAAAAAAAGAACTGTCATACATTCAAAATTAGTATGATATTTTTTTAATGAAATAAGTAATTTTAATATAAGTTTTGTGCAGAAAGTTTTTTAATAAATATATTAAGATAACATTTCCCTTTGGAAATAAATCACTTCTTCCAGTTTAGTGAGATTTTGTTTTTATTTTATAGCCAATGATGAATAGTTTGTTTAAATTGCACTTTAATAAGTTAACTTATTATTCATATCTGTAAATACAAATATAAGTGTGGATATTTAATTATATTATTCATTGCAAAATATATAATTAACAAATTTTTTAAAACACCACTTTTTAATTCAAGTTATTCAAACTCAATTTTTAAAGTTTCAGTCGATTTTTCCTCAACAGTATATTCTTAATTTATTAGCTTTTCCTTACATTCTATAAAAATAAAATTTAGAATGAAGTTCGAGGCACCGAAATTTACGGTCATCTTTTGATCGAATAAGCAATGCCTATAATAATAGGAATTAATTCTAAAACCTTATCAAACAATTTAACAAATACCCCTAAATTGTTCTTTAAATTAATACTTTGATACACATGACTAATTATAAAATTTTGTATTGAATAAATCGCCATCGTGAAAAATTATACGAAACGTATGAAAAAAAAAATTCCTTTAAAACTTTACACACTGAATTTGTAAAATCAAGATAAATATATAATTTATATTTAAAGTTCTGTATCAACAGTAATCCTCAATAAAAGGAATAAAATTTAGTATTCTTTTTAAATAATGATTTTATAGAAAAATTTACAAGAATGACACATAAAATTTATATCATGCAATTTATACACATCTACTAAATTAATAAAGTACTTGCAATTAATAATATTATACCTAGAAAGATACTAATCAATTAATGATTGGTGATTTTATTTTATTCCTTTACTTTGTCTTTCGTATGTTTTATAGTAAATAACGATATATTTCAAATATGAAATGACAAATATAATAAGAACTTCTTATAACTCAGACAATCGTTCATTAATTTCCTATCTCAATTAGATATTAGGCAATAATTATTCGTTAAAGTAATTAATTTATCAAAGTCAAAGTAAAGCAAAATTTATAGCACTTTCACTTTAAAAGCAAAGCCTTGCACATATTTCGAATTGCAAATTCTTTAACAGCAAATAAACCAGAATGATGATACTTTTCTTTAAAAAATTTCAACGCTTTGAAGACGAAAAATACAGAAAGAAATTAATTTTAAACTAGTAATTAAAACGCGAAGTTAACTTCCGTAAAAAATCCAGTAGATTAAGATAAGATCAAGGTAAAGGAATATTTTTTTTATGAATTAAGGATTCTAGAAGATAATTAAATGCATGAATAATTCTATAATTTTTTGCTTCAATTAAAAGTTTTTAATTAATATTTTCTTTAAGCTATTTCTATTTTTAATGTTGAAAACCATATTTTAAAAATGGTATCACAGGTTTTTTAGTGAAATGGTATTTTAATTAAAAATCATTCACATAAATTTTAATTTATATTGAAGTTTTTCACTGATTTAAGTGAATAAATAAAAATATTGTATAAAAAAAATCATTTTTAGTTAACTATAAACATACATTTAATAAACCTTATTAATGGATATATAATACAATAATTTTAATTAATTGTACTTTAAATACATTTCTGTAAACAATTTTTAGTCATATATAGATAAGAAATATAGAAACATTAAAATAATGCTATTTATTTGTAAAATTAAGAAAAATATTTAGAAATAATAATATTTTTCAATGTTATGCGATTTAAGGTTTCCATACGATTTCGGACAAACCAATGATCAAGTAATATAATCAGAACATGCTTTATGAATAAATATGAATGATTTTTATAGTTATTTCTATTTTGGTTTTGTATTAAAAATTCGTAAAAATCATTTGATTTTTACATAATAAAACTTTCATATCCACATACATATATATTTGTTTAAGTTTAATGTGTAACTCTCATATTCTGATAATAATGCAAAAATCTATGAAGCCTTAAAAGAAATTAATTCATCAATTATCAAAAAAAAAAACAAAAAAAAAAACAGAAATCATACATAAAATCTGATCCACAAGTACAAATTTATTGGTTAAATGAGATTATTTATTTGGTTCCTATGGCAAAAATTCATTTTAAGACTATTCGCATCAGTACTTAAATATTTCCCTAATATTTATTCACTTTATATAATCTTTAAAAAAAAATGCACAAAAGAACCAATACTTCAATCTGCGATATACAGTTTAAAAACCGCTGATATTACAAAAAGCAATGGAACTCCCCCTTCCCCCTCCGCCTACATTTACTTTTTAATAACATCCTACAAAAGAAGCCAAAATTCCGTTCCACCTCAATCACTCTGTACTCTCTACACACAGTAATTCTTCTCCCATCCCTAACAATGTCACCAATGTGTGTGTGGTCCCATTGACAATCGCCTTAAAATGAGGGTCGAAGCCTTGGCGAGAAAGGCAGGAGAAAGATAAGCCAAACATATTATGGATTTCTATTGAAAAATTGTAGGAACCCCCTGCCAGGAATCGAAGAATAAAGAGACATCATTTTGAGCTAATGGTTTGTGACAGCTTACGGTGTTGACTGACGTTTGTGTTTCTTTGGTGGACGGAACCTTGTCACTATGTAACATCTGTTCCGTTTGCCAGTCGACATCTGGGGAAAGTTATGAGGGAAAACTGGGAGATGTTACCCCGTTGTTTTTCGTGTCTTTTTTCCCCTCTCTTGATCCTCTGGGGGAAAGGGTTGTTTTCGAATGTTTGAGTTTCATCCGGTAATTAATTTTGCTTCCTTTGTCCTGAGGAATTGTGTGTATTTGTTTTTTAATGAATAAATGAAAAGTTACAGTGTTTAAATGAGTGTAGGTTTCTTGTTAAGGTGAATATATTTATTGTTTGGTAGAAAGAAAGAAAGAACGAGAATAAAGATTTGAGTTAGAAAACGTTACATAGATATAGTCGTGAAGTTTTGTGCAACAAATTATATTTTTGGGAAAATTTAACTTCATATTTAGATTCACTTTTAACTATTTAATGTTGTTCACTTGCTTGATATTTTTATTCTGTTAAGTTTAACTACAAAAAACAATATAATAACAAAATTAAATATTTCTAGTTGAACATTTTCTTAAACTAATATAATACTTACTTTGCTATCCATAAATGGTTTCATAGACCAAAAGAAAATAAAGTAATCTGGAAAAAAGCCATCGTGATTGGTATCTTAACCAATTCTATTTTACGAGACAAAATGTAAAAAGCAAGAAAATTAATAATTCCAAGATATTTTCTGCCAATGCACAAGATATTACATTTCAACTGGAATACTTACACTTCAGAAAAAACTTAATATCTCAACGTATGAATCTCCACACATTTCATTACCTAAAGATATCAAATTAAAAAACCTAAAGTAATCAAATTATATTATATATTCTCCATATTCTAGAACCTCACCACCATCTACCAACACCAAACCACGCATGCGCTCCCAACAACCAGAACCAATCAATCTTAATCAAAAATACATATTGACTCTCTAATAACCGCACAACTCCCTAGTCCACTCAATAGCACGAACCCACAAAAGAACAGGGGCCAAACAAAGAACCAAAAAGGCGGGAAAAACACACTCCCCTGCTTCATCTCATATTCCTACAATCAAAACGATGTGTCATAGAAACCATTCTGTACACACAAGAAATTGTACGCCATGGCTCGTATTGTATTCCCTACTCCCTAAATTTGTACGGAAGATTTTTTTTCACCGTGGAACATCGAACACTCTGTGGGGCGTGGGGTCAAACAGCCGCATGTGCTCGAAACTTCTGTCAATCATATTTTGATATTGGGCTGTGGTGGTTTATATCCTGTTTTTGTTCTATTTGTTGAGCAGGAAGCGTTTAATATTCCCAGTGGGGTAGGGATAGTATTCTCTGTGGGTGTGTCGGATATTGAGATTGAAATAATCAAATTGAATCTTTGCATATTTGTACTAATATATATTTAAAAAAAAAATCTTTTGAGAGTGTTTTAAATGTGATCTGTTGGTTACTAAAAAATTTATCTTCAAGAGGAAACATAAACGACGTGTTTTAATTTGAGATCATGAATTTCATGGGAAATTTAGGCAAAATAAAAAATAATATTTATAGTAGCCGGCATTAAAATCGTGTCTAATATTTCACAAATTTATTAAATAGCTAATGTTATATCGAATTGACTTCTATGGTAAAAATAATTATCAAGTTTTTGAAACTGTATCACTTTAATTTATTGGGCGATTCTCTGGTTTACGTACGAGATATTTTGTTTCTTTTTTCTTCTAGTAAACCGTTTAAATTTGTACAATTATTATGAATCTACTAGTCATATAATATTAGTCTGTGTCAAAATTATATGGAAAAATATTTATTTTAATTAAATAAAATATACATTTATAACCCTTGGCCGTGCATCTAGTAAAAATATGTATGTGTCCTAATAACTTTACTACCAACTAATATTATTAAAACAAATATGAGGGACTGGGAAGCAAAGGGGTCCAAGTTACTTTTCTGAACTTTTGAAAAAATACACTTTAAAAATTTCTTATTTATTTTAAATTTGTATTCAAATTATTTGTTTTTCTAACACTAACCTCTGGAATCAAGATATAACTAGTTTTCATAGAATTTAATATAAATAAGAAACTTTCAAGTATAATTTCTCAAAAGTTAAGAAAAGTCACTTAGATCCCTTTGCTTCTCAGTCCTTCACACATACAAATAGTAAACTCATCATAGTTTTACAAATCTATTTTGATTATGAGTAGAAAAAGACCAACTTGGTTCCGTGTGTCAGTTGCAAGGAATTATCCTATTATAGGACGTAATCCAAAGTGCAATAAAATGTATTTAAGAACTTAAATTATTGTTAAGTTTATTTCAACAACTTTCCAACTCTTTGCACCTTAAACCAGCCACGCGATCATTTTTTATCAATTGTAAGAGTGTTCTTTTGCAATGAACTTAAAACTTACTACGTCTTGTAATTATTACCACTGAAGTTGTTAAAAAAATGTATCGACAGTTTTGGAAACGATGACGATTATAAATGTAAGTGCAATCAAATTTTCATTTAAATTGAATCAAAGTTACTTTGTTTAAAGAAATTTTGCATTTTGTATAAAATGAACCAAACTCCAATAATTACACTGTATATTTGCTTTACATGGTCTTTTTTGTGACGACTTTATTCAAAACCAAAATTAATAAATTATATATCTATTTTAAATGCTTCTGATGAATAGTTTATTAGTTTATTTACTATTGCATATCGCGTTATTTGTTTAAAAATTGAAATTAAAAAATCAGAAATAGTTCAAAATGTTGAGAAGTTATGATAGTATAATAAACACTACAGGAAGATAAAATTACAATGACAGCAAGTGGAGGAAACCTAAGAAATCACATATCTCTGAACTATAGAATACAGTATGTAACTCCGATAAGCTTCCAGAAAATAATTCCACCTAAGCAATCCTAAATACACAGACTGCGCACGGGCAACTAGTAGCAATTAATACCTTTTGCTGTACTTCCCTCATTACTCAGACAAATTTACATGAAGAGCAATTTTTATTTGAGGAACTATTATGGTTGTATCAGAGATACAAAAAAATTAAAATAATGTACTCCTAAATCAATATGCTAAATGCAATCAATTTAAAATATCATGTGGGAAATATTCAGAATAGTGATCAGTTTCCAATGAAAAATTGCATCTTCTCGCTATTCTGTCGTCTCTGTTTTCTTATATTTTATATTTCAAAACCATTAATAATATAACATAATGATTTTTACTCTAGGCAATTTAATCATCATCATTGATGTACAATATTCTGGTTTCCCGAGTAAACAATTTTAAAGGTTAAAAATTCGTACAAAATGACGAAAGACTAAAAAAAGAAGTAATAAAAAGTCAAACTCAACTTGTATAATTTTATATACATTTAAGAAAAATTCTTAAATTAAATAAAATAATCAAATAGCAGAGCCACTAAGAAATTTTCCACGGTAAACGGATTAATAAGTTTTACAGAAAATAAGAAATTTTAATGAATTAATTGGGCTAAACTCAAAGAGTTTTATCGTTGAATGTTCTCTAAAGAGTTATCAGGATCAAAGTCTTAATGATAGTGAACAAATTAATCATTTATCAAAATATGATTGAATTATCAAATTGATAGCGATGGAGATACAATCACACAGTAAGCTTTTAATAGAATTTCTTAAGATATTATAGAATAAGCTATTTCTAATACTCTTAGAAATGATGCAATAAAATCAAAGTTATTTTTCTTAGAAAGTCTGAAATGGTCTTTCGTTATAATACCTGTATCTTAGAGGCAAGCGAGCATAAGTCCTATTGGTGAACTTTACTATTAAACTAAAGCAAATATATTCAGTGGTTTAAATGGAAGTTCACTCTGTAATATAA
Organism: Linyphia triangularis; assembly: GCA_963978545.1. Lineage (NCBI taxonomy): Eukaryota > Metazoa > Arthropoda > Arachnida > Araneae > Linyphiidae > Linyphia > Linyphia triangularis. Next base: position 52,438,598 of record OZ021728.1, read on the forward strand.
CAGTAGAGTTTTAAATTGAAAATGCAATGGATATGAACGGATTAACCGTTATGACGACATTTCAGTTATAGAATTATTGTTGTTGTTATTATTATTATTATTATTATTATTATCAACTAAAATACTAAAGAATAATTCAAAGTACTGTCTTTGCCATATACCACAAAAAGAGTAAATTTATGCATTGCTAATTGCTAAAGAACAGTTCAGCTTCACACAACAAAAAATTCCCTAGAAATTTTAAGCAGGATGTTATTTTTACTCTAAGTTTAACCTTTAACTAATACAATGCGTTATGCCATCACCTAAAAACAATATTACTACATTAGTTAAATATCACTTCCACTTTAAATAAAGGATTGGTGAATGTTCCACTCTAACAGAATTTAAGACGGTATCTAAAAATGATAAAATTCTTCTTGCAATCTGTTTGCAATAAAGCTTATAAATAAAAAAAAAATTAAATAATTCACATGTATTTTTTCATTTTCTAACGTTTTCCTTCAAGAAAATAAGTACTAAAATAATCTAAAATAACTTATTTACGATTATGTCTACATTTAGCGTTTCCCACGAACAAACTACGAAAAAAGCGGTATTTGTTCAAGAAAAAAGTCCATGTAAGAGCATTTCACAGCTCAAATACCTGCCCGTAAAGACTATTTCAAATGATCGATGGCTATAGAGTTCTTGGCCAGATCCCAATATGTTCTTAAGGATAGCAACTACATGCCTTTCCTCTTCTTCAACTGATCCCATTTTCGCCAAAATGACTGAAAAGTCGCCATTCTCTTGATTAGAAGTGGGATCCCAAATACCATCCTTCTCACTTTGGAAACGGAAACCGTTGCCAATTTTTTTTATAAAATAAAAAGTCGATTCCATTTTTCTAGGCTTTTAGGGTGAAGATTTTTTTTATACACCTGCACTATAGGACATTCACAACTTAGCAAAGAATGGAATTCTTTTAAAACACAGGAATTATTACTGTATTTTCATGTACTTTTGTATTTATGTGTTGTTATTTAAATATTACACAAAAAAAAACCTCTAGAAAATTATTCCAGGAATGTTTTAGAATTAAATATGTTAATATGTTTTGTTAAAAAATTACTCTAAGCCTTGTATATAATTCTTGTATAAAATATGTTTCAAGGTTCAATGTTTAACAAAGCCATGTTTAATTTGAAAGAGCAAACATAATTGACGGTTTATTAGCAAAAGGATATTAATAGTATTTTTATTAGAACTTTCATTACTTTTAATAAGCAACATAAAGCTTAGACTACTTCAGAAGATATTTATCACCAAATTTCAATTTATTTTTGCATTAATAAAAATAAGCAGTAGTGTCTTATAATAATAATAGAACATGTTAAAATATCTAATTTAAAATATTTAAATCTTTGTTTAAAATACGTTTTTAGATAAAAAGTAGTTAATAAAGTTGAGTTGACAACCCTATCAAAAATAACTTTATTTATATATCAAATCAAACCATCAAAGATTGTATATGTTTCGATGTCTTATTCATTAGAATCTCAAACTTCTCTTTTAGATTAAAATATATGTAACATAGGTATGAAACTAAGCTAACAAGGTCATTAAAAATAATGTTATGCACACCGAAACGAACCATCACCAAATGTACAAATCTTATCAAATCCTTTGAAGTTTTGTCTCGAAAAGCAAATTTTCGTTTAATTAATCCCACAGGAATTGATGTCAACTTTTGACAAATGTCTTGTCTTCGCATCATTCTCTTGTTGGCCGATCGATTGAGTAAAAGTTGCCGGGAGGTCTTCTCTGATATATCCGATATTCTTAATTCCGTGATTACTTATTCATTGCCAGTAGCATTTTCTTTAAGTAGTTTAACTCACAAAGAATATGAATATGGAATTAGTTTCATTAAGAAGAAACGTAAACGGAATGTTTGGAAAGAACGTTTGAGCGTTAACGCAATAAAGACCGTGTTTTTCTTTTGTCGGTAATATATCGGAGTGAGTTTAATTATACTGCGAGGAATATCGAATTGTAATTATTCGTGTTTTGGAAGACTGTTATCGAATAATTTCGGATTAAGTTTTTTCTATCAGTTCCATTAAGTATAACCAGATTTTGGTGATTACTCAGGATATTGTTCTTTGCATTTTATCGATATTTCAACTATGTAAAAGAGAAAAGATTGAAATGTATAATACGAGGCGTGTATATTTAAAACCTTATCTTTTCCAAAACAAAGTTTAGTAGTTTTTCTAACTATATGTTCTTTCTATTGGGTTTTAAATTAAACATAAAACAATGAAAGACTTTGATTTTCTTAAATACATAATTAAAAACTATTTTAAGAAAAAGACCAGTATAGCAATGAGACATTTTTTTTAACCTCTTGCTCTTTAAAAAAAAAATTAAAAACGGACGGAGCTGGCTTTGAAGCTACGCGCCTCATATGTATATGTACAAAATATGCCATATATCTTTAAAGGGAATTATCATTAATAACTGAACAAATTTTAATGAGTATGGACATTTGAGTATCACACCTATTTTAGCTTACACCATAGTAAAATAAATTTTCTAGAATATATTTTTACCAAGTTTACATAGACATTACACATAGGTGTTTATATTATACACATATATATTTTCATTCATTTTTCTTCGGTTATGTTTGTATAGAAAATAAATATTATCAAGTGCCATTAGTGTGGTGAATAAGTTTTCAAAAAATTGGGTTTGTGAGAAAAGCTTTTTAAAGTGGTTTAAAACCTCATAAAGTAACCAATTTAGGAGAAAATACAAATCACCGATACATTTGAAAAATGTCTAGTTCAAAAATATTTGGAATTAGAGAACTGTAATTTCTCTTAAATGTATAGGGGGGGAAAAAAAAGGAGAAAAAAAAACGATATCTTTTTTTTAAAAATGTTTTTAAAAAAATCTTTCAATGAAACTGTAACTATCAATGAACCATTTTTCAATGTTAGGCATGTACATTTAAGATTTTAATTATAAAGATTTCTTCGTAAGGAGCCATTTGTTATGAAATTTTTTTTTTTTACTTTGTGAAAAAAATATTTGTTTTCTTTTGTATTTTTGCAAAACCACGTGTTTCTGTTTTCGAATGCTCTAAAATTACCAATTTTTTCAAAATTCTGTTACTTTTGGATCATTATATTTTATTCTTACACAGTTATATGAAAAAGAGTCATTTGATTTAGTAATTGTGTGATGAAATCATCAACTTAAAAAAAAAGCAATCCCCAGCAATGGAACATAAAATCCAACCTAATACTATTAAAACAACTATTTCAAGGCTCTACGTTTGCATTTTTACACAACGAAACAAATTATTTCAAACACTAGTTTAATCATTTTTATGTTAGTTTACAATAGGAAAAAAAGTTATTAATATTTATTTTCCATTTAATCACGATGTTAAAGTTCACACTTGAATCACAACCAATCCCACAAACACAATACATAATTTCTTGACGATAGTGTCTGTTTAAACTTTTGTTGTACAATCGTTGAAAAATATTAAATCTCTCTCAAGTATTCCAAGCAGACGATTCCCAATCGAAGCAGAAATCCCCGCTTTCCGATTGGTTGTTTACCATCCACAAATCGCTCTTCACTTCTTTTCATTTCCATAAGTATATGCATATCTCGAGAGGTGAAGACAAAAATCAATAAATACCCTCGCCAAAGATTATTATTCGAACGAAACGATGGGCATTGTTAGGCGATCAAAAGATCTCCCTAATTCGTTATTTAAACCATCTCTCCTCATTTAATGCCTTCTGAAGATAACAAAAGAATAACAAAGCAAACAGTTTTCTGAGGTTTATCTAGTTTTCGAATCAGACGAGCTTCGATGGGATTTCTTTTCTAGACAGGCGACTTTTTTGAAGAGTCGTTTTAATGAATAAAGATACTATTATGACAAGCAGCAGTTTTTTAATCTTTAAAGAAAAAAAAGTTGAAGACTGGAAAACCGTTAACAATACACTTAAATTGGTTCGGAGACCTTTTGAAAAAAGACAAGTTTGGGTACTTTAACGCATTGATTGTTAGCTTTTTATGTTTTTTATTTTACTTACTTTTGGAAACAAAACAGAATTTAATTATGAAATATCAATATTTTAAATTATTGTAAAAATGTGCTAGGCTAACAATGATTTTAAGTTTAGTTTATTTATGAATGCATTCAATACAAATTTTAAATCCAGTATTTCTATTTTTAAATTATTTTTCTTCGTAAATTCAATGGCGTGGGGTAGTATTATGAAATTTCGTTGTTACATGAAAACGTAATAATTTGATTAAAAAATAAGCCAACTGCAAAAATATGTTGTTAATATAACCTATAGGTTCCATTTTAATCTCTAGAATCAAAGTAGGTGTGCTATTTTTTTTTTTTTTTTATCAGATTGAAATTTAAAATGCTTTAAGGAATTATATTAATGAAAGTAAATGTATCAAATATTAAATGATAAAGGATTTTCAAAAAATTAAGGGGACTTGGTACCCTTCAAACTTTTTTCTTCATTATATTTATACTCTTAAAATTTTAATTTTTACATATTTGAAAGTTTACTGAGTAAAAACTAAATTTTATTAAGTAAAAAAAAGTTCACGTAGTCCTCTAAATTTTCAAAATTAAAAAAAAAATTTAAATATTTAAAAAATTTAAAAATTAAAAAAAAATCATAAGATTTTAAAAAAATTCAAAAAATTCAAAAAATTTCAAATTCTATCTTCTTTTTCATTTTTAAATTTTTCTGATTTTTAAAAAAAAATTCTAGCAATATACTATAGCTTTTTAGGTCTCGGATTTAGAATGAGTAAAATAATTTTCGAGAAAAACGGTAATTACTGTACCTATATGTATAAAAAGCGTACAAAACGGATATTTTTCAGCATTTAAATTTGTAATAAAAAGTTTTTATTTTATTTAAAAATCCTTGCTTTTCTCAAATATATATTAAGAATGACGCAAAAAAATTTCAAGTCATTTCATTCATATTTGCTGAAGTTTTAGTATTTTGAGTAAGGTGGGAATTTCAAAGATCACGAACTAAGAAAAATGCATTCGAATCATCAAAGAATCTATTGCAGCAATGCTAAACTCTCCATAAAAATATGGTTTTTCTACAATTTCAGTTATTGGATCAGCTTAAACACTTGGAAGATTAAAGAGAAGGTTTCAAAGACTATAAACATGTTAAAAATAGAAAAATTATATTTTTATTATTTTTTCTGAAAACAAGGGGTACAAAGTCCCTTTAAAATAGCCACTATTTATATCCAATATCATTTATAAAAATGGCTTTTCATTATGTTATATTAAGTTAATTTTCAAAAGTATATAAGTTTGTGAACCTTTTTAAAATCATTTGAATTCAGATATTTAGCCTATATCATTTTTATAATCATAAAAATTCATCTGCTTTTTAGGATATTTTTTTAAATTTGGATTTCTTTTTTGATGCTAGGTTTTCTCTTAAGAAAATTCATTAAGAACATCTAAATTTTCCTTCATAAAACTGATGCAAAATTTCCAAATTTGTTTCTTTAAAAGATCTTTTTAACTTAAAGATAATATTTGTCATTTAAATAGTTTCTACGGGATTGCTATTTAATTTTTATTATTTAAACTGAATTTAAATGTTTAAACCAAATTGGACAAAGTTGTTCGTTTTTTAATTAAAAAAAATAAATTATTTTCCCGTTATTTTAACTGGTATTTATAAAATATTTCAATAATCAGATTTTAATCTATACAACTGATTTAACATATTGCTGCATTATAATCATTTAGAAAAGTATAGTTTTTGTTTCTATTGAGAAGTTGAAAATAAAGTTTTAAAAAAAGACGTTTTTCCTTTTCTTCGTGTCATACATGTGCTACAAACTCACAATACAAATTATTATTTATTTGTAAAACTAAATTATCATATTAATATTGTAATATGCGAAATAAAAAGTGCATTTGTATGTCTCTAAAAATAGTATGATTTTTTTATTACATTAGCGGCTATAATAGCAGTTTAAAAATCACTAATTTTTAATAAACAAATAATTTATATTTCTACAAGATAAATATTAGAAAAAGAAGAAATATTGTGGATAACTTAGAGAATTAATTAAAATAATCGGTAAAATAAATTTAAATCCTAACTAAATTTCAGTTAACAAAATCAACAAAAATAGTTGTTTCATATATATATATATATATATTCTTCCAATTAATAGTTTTGTTGTAAAAATAAATTTAAAGAGTCAAATTTACAAAAAAATCTACCTTTTATTAATCGTAATAATAAACTATCCAAACTACACTAAAAAAGACATTATTTTTTATTATATTACATGAACTTTTACCGAAGAATTCTGATTGGTAGAATAAAGTAAACGTTCTAAATAAACTTTTTATTTTTTTAATTATATTAATAGGAATAAATTTAATTTATTTATTCAATAAGATTTTCAAATTTAATTCCTACATCTAGTTTTACCTGATGTTAATTCTCGTTTTATCTAAAATTCATAAAAGAAACGAAAAAATATGACTTAAGCCAAATAAACCAGCTTTTAATCGATCTGTTTTTTATAACCCTCTATGAAATATTTAAGTAAGATGCAAACTCTAAAATATACATATATATAAATATTAAAACTAGTATATAATCTTCTCCAAGGAAAAAGGAATTACTTCAGCAATTTAATCTTTAAAAACAAAAAACTTAGAAATGTATAGAAAAGAGTCATAAACCTCAATAAATCCTATAAAGAAACCAATTAAGATAAAATTTGAAACTCACTTTTGAAATTTTATTAGTACTAAAAGTATTATAGTGTTATTTTAACTGTTTTAGGGTAGTGCAATTTTCGGTTATAGAATAAAAAGGTTTCTAAATAGTTCTTTGGCTAATTGAGTTAGACGAATTAATAAATTTATTGTTTCGCACTTCTGAAATTTCATGACTATTAAAACTTTTACTTGTAAAAGTGTTTTCCTCCATGAGTTAGTTTTTATTTAGGAGTAACATAATGATATTATAAGTGTGAATTATTAACAGTAATTTATTAAATAAAATTCTAATATAATAGATTCTTTTTTAATTGGAATGGAGAAACTTGGAGAAATACTTCAGACGATTTATATATTAGTTATAAAATAACTTTGCTTTGGTGAATAATTTTAAAGAGTCTTAAAATTTTGCAATTATTTTAGTACACCGTGTCACAGTTTATTGATATAATTCGACAATTCGTCAGTATATTGAATTGGAATTATCGCCAAAAAGTTTTTTTTAATTCAATATTGATACATTAAAATGAATTTTTAAATTAATGTGCTGAATATTTTGGATCAAAGAGGAATATTTTTACTTGTAGATATGCATAAAACAAAACAATAAAGAAAAGAGAAATTCATAAATTTTACATGAAAGGTGACATTGATCGAGACATTATAAAAAAATTATTCGAACTATTTAGTCCTATTTAAGATAATTAGGGAGTTTAAATAAACTTAATTAATGTTTTGTTACTGCATGTTTAATGTAACATACATATGGCACTATTATTTCTAAAGTTTCACAACTATTCATCTTTTCAATATAAAATATTCAAACCAAATAAATAAAATAATGCATACTTAAATATAATTTTGGAATATGAAATTGAAAATTTAAGTTTTAACTAAAAAATAAGCACATTCAATATACAAATTATAAATATTTAAATTATTTGTGTATTTTAAACACACACATATTGAAAAACCTTTACCATATAACAACATAAACCCTCTACCCTCTTACAACGTTAAAGGACTTCATACCATTAAACTTACAATGCAAAAAATACTATACTAGGAAATCAATTAAAACTCTACTAGTCATAGGAAACTATACTTTGACTTTGCTTATAAAATAACATGATGAAAAGTTTAACTAGGAGTATCAAACTTTAAATTACATTTTATAAAATCGAAACGTACACCAACTTGACGAGTTTGGCAATATTTTTGGCGATAATTATTACATTGGCCACAAGAATGTCACCAAACTGGCGAAAATGGGGCTATTTTTGACAATAATTATTCATTTGGGGTATGTGAAATGTGTAAATTAGAAAAAAAAAAGTTAAAAAATGAAAAAAAAATTATTAAATTATACATGCCTATGATACTATTTGAAATCAGTGGTTCAGAATCGGTTAAACCCACCATACACAATTCAAAACACCAGCTTAAAACAATCACCAATTATCTCTGAACAATTCAATTTAATCACTATCAATAGTTGTATCCCATAAAATGTATATCACGCATGCAAACACAACACGGACTATTACGTTCTGCCCAGAATTATACTTCAACTAATTCCCAATGACAACTAATTGAATATTCTTCTCCAAAAATTGAAATAATGAACTGCAGATACGGGCAACCATCCGGGACATTTAATTATTATTCTCAAGCGGAGAGGTAATACTCAGAAAATGGAAATAATTTTCAAATAAGTGCGGCTAATGCTTATTTAATGGTCAGGTTATTGGGCAGTACATTGATTCAGTTTCTCTGCTCACTTAATGGTTTAAAGATTAAGTTTTGGAAAAAGGAAATACTTCATTTTCTTCGGATAATCAGTTTTTCATTGAAAATAAAGTATGACCCATAGCTAATCGAAGTATATTTGTAAATGTAGTAAAAAAGTTTGTGTTTATATTGGTTCTGGAATTGTAATTGGAAAAGAAATATATTTGAATCTGATTGTATTTAGTACTTTTTATTTGTAAATGGATTTTTTAGAAATTAGCTTATTTTGTAAGATTTTTCAGATGAAGACTGGGGTTTTACAATATATTTAGGTGGAAAATTATCAGAGATTTTTAGAAATTTTTTATTTTATAACAATGTTTATTACAGCAATATTTTTACATAAAACTACAATATTCCCACACGTAAATTCTCAATAAAGTTTTGCCTCCCATAACAAATAATCAAACAAATCAATTAAAATACAAGTAAATCAATACACATGCAACTAAATGCAAATACCACTAAATCAATACAAATGCAACGAATTATGCACAAATAAACACAGTGTAAAAACGAAGGCTAATTTGAATGGCCTTCTGATTATCTGTTTAACATCTATTAGCTACAATTCTGTACCAAAATGGTAAAGTGTTTTTTATTCAATTCAAGATGAATCCAAAACCTTAAAGCACATCCAAGCCTACGTGGCATTTCCCCCTGTACTTTATATCATCCACTACTTAATAAAAAGATATACATCAAGAAACTAGTAACAAGCTTAAGTCTCAGAACTGTATTGGTCAACAACTTTTTTACAACGTAACGCAATTCTGGTCGACAGCGATTATCCAAGCCTACCAAAGCTATGAAAGACCTTAGACGATATTCCCAACCACTCAACCGAAAGATAGATTCCAAAGGAGAAAGGGGGAGGGGAGGGTGCAAAAAGAAAACTAGCATCAAACTTCAGTATCGGAATTGCACCGGTCACTCCAACCCATCGTCTGCTGAGAGGCTACAGGAAAAGTAGCAGACGGTTTTGTGCTCTTAGACGAGAAGCACGGTTACATTAAGTCCCTCTCTCTATCTCCTAAGAAACGGGGGAGGGAGCCATCGTATGGTGAGATTCCCACGCGTTTCTTATCCACAAATATAAGGTTAGTAGATAAGAAAAAGTTAAACCTCATAAGATTCCTTCCGCCATAATGTTATGATACGTCACAAAACGGCCTTTCCAAAGGTGACGTAAATATTGCTAAATGAGTGATTCGTCGATATGCTATTGCAACAGTCTATGGTAATTCTTCGCGTTTTTTAGATTGAATGATGGCTCGGCTATATAGCGGTCGCTAAAAGAGTCATAAGGGGATTCACAACCCAGACATTGTTTTTGAGAAACTTTCAAAATACTTCAAGGTTATAAATATTGATATCTGTATATTTATCGGGTATTAGAAGTTTTTCTTCTAATCGAGATGTTTTTCATCTTAAATGCATTTCTTGCCTTTACTTCCAGCCTGCTTAATATATTTCTAATATGTTTCGCCAAAATACGAATGTATTTTCCTTGTTCAATTTCTAAATTATCGCTTTGGATCTTCATATCGGAATTTGAATCGTGATTAAGTTAAGATATATCGCTAAGCTTAGCATAATTGGGAATGTTTTAATTCAAAATATCCATTATTTATTCAATATTCCTCGCTGAACGACATTTAACGACTTCTTACGGTTAGAATTCTAGGTGCTATAAAGTTTGAGATCTTTTATACTTAGTTCATATCACAAGCTGAACAACCTCAAAAGTCACCATTTTTATACATACTTGTTCAATGTACAGGGTTAATAAACTAAGATCTCCTGTTTAATCATCCGAAACGTATAATAATCAACAAAATCCTCAAAAGGTTCCACTTTTGTAATGGGAAAATAATCTCTAAAAAATAGAAAGAAAAATAATAGATAATTTAAAAATACATAGAATTCAAATTCTAGCAAATGACACTTCAAATACAAAATGTATAGAACATATATTCACATTGTAGATTGTTTCTTTATGAGCTAAGACTCCATTTACAACTTGCCCGAAAAGTCTCAGTTTGTAAACTTCAATATATATCCTTAAAATACCACATTTCTATCTAGTTGTAAAAATTCTTTTCTTCAGAAATCTCATTACCTAAGAATTGTGTATAGATAAATCTTAAATATATTTATTTTTACTGGCTCCAGATGGGCTCTAAACTGGGGAGTAATTATGAACACCCTGTAAATGCCTACTAAAAAGGGGAATATCAAAATATTCTTTCAAACATATAGTTTTTAATATTTTTTCCAGATTAAAAATTTAATAGTGAAAAGATCTTTCATAATATTATATCTGCCCCCTTAAAAAAAGGCCTTCTCATGACATATTATCCCTGTTGAAGACCGAAGTAGTGAGGCATCCTTCACATTCAACTATCAGCCTTATCTCCTCGTTGCTTGTTGCAACCTAAACGTTGCCATTCCTCTACTAGAAGATCATGCGGGGGATGTTGCCATATCGGGACAGATAAGATTTTCATGTCAGGGGGATGGAAAAGGGGAGGGAATGTCGGTTTCTATTATGTTGTATGTTCTTGAAAGATGGATGTGGTCTAACGGAATCTTTTTAAGCGAAGGTGCAGAGGGATTTAAGGGTTTTTTAGAGGGGGAGGAAGGGGAAAATTTCATTTTTTGCGGGTTTCTATGTTTATAATTTGTAGTATTTTTTGAGAAAATATCTATTGATTTAAAATTACCAAGATGGGCTTTTACTTTATACCAATTTTACTGCTATATTCGAATTGAAATTATGTCCCCAAAGAGACACTTTCTTCCCTATCTATCCTATGATACAATTGTAATAGATAGATCATTTGACTCATTCTTAAATTGTTGCTATATCAATCTATAGGACTTAACTCTTTAAATCTAACATTATTGCTCAGATTCTGGCATTTTCATACGAATTAGTTAGTGGTTGAAGATGTACGATATAATTAATTACTAAAGAAACTTATTTGTTTGAAACTTTTTTTTAAAATAAATATAGAATAAATTAAAAAGAAGCAAGTTTGTAGGTGATTATAAAACATCCTAGATTGTTAAAATGTTTCAGTTAAAATTATATACAATATACCATCATTTTATCTCACAATATTCATAATTCATAAAAGCTTAGGGATTAAATAAATCGTCATAACAATATGCGTTATTCTATTCTAAAAAGTGTGAGTAAATGTTTTCATTAATAAATACGACCAAGATACAAGTCACTTAAAAGTCGAATATGCTTTTATTCAATGGGTTTTTAAAAACTATATTTTGTATAAGGCAGGAATGAGTTGTAAATGAAAGGATTTAAAGAAATCTAATAAAACTTTCTCTTTTGCTAGAAAGTTTTATCTAATAAGCTCAAAATAAAAAAATAAAAAAAAACTTTTAGCTTGAAGTTACTTGATAATTAAGTATGAAATAAAAAGCTTATCCCATTAAAAAGCTATTAGTTTATAAAGAAATACAGTATAAATACCAGAAACTGTAACTACATTTGCCATATTTCAATAAAGATACAAAGAAACTATTGAAAATTCTAAGTAATTTCACTATAAACATTTCTGACTGTCCAAGTTTACTTTCATATTTATTAACAATTCAATTCAATGTTCTTAGAAATCATAATAATTTCAGATTTATTGAAACATATAACAATAATATCAACACAAATTTATATAATGAGAAAACATTATTTGTGATAAAAAAATTTCACAAAATTTATTTGTAAACTCTAAATACCTAACTCTAAATTAATTATGTCAATATGATCCTCATTATCTTTGTATGCTATTCACAACTGATTCATATTTTATTATAAATTGATGAGTTTACCATGATTTCTGGAGAGACAAAATTAAAACTTACATTAAATGCTGAAAACAATCTAAAAAGAACACAAAGAAAATGAAGATGTAATGGCTGTCACTTTAACTTTCCCTTCCTTTCAAATGATGTTTTAATTTGTTCTCTCTATCAAACGAAATTACGAAAACGTCGTTGAGTAAAGATTGGAGAATCTCTTTTGTAAGTTCTAGCGCAAAATATTCATTTCCTAGCTAACGATAATTTCAGTCATAACTATGAAATACCTGGATAATATTCACAAAATTAAAGAATAACAAACGAATGCAAATTTCATAATCTGTTTTTTCTTCAATTAAAATGGTATAATGGGACTTGAGATAATTTGATTTTCTTGTTTTAAATATTTTTTTTTGAAGAGAATGAAAAGCGCTTTCTAAACACTTGAGTATTATTTATATTATTAGTACTAGAAGTAATAATATTTTCTTTTATTATTATTGTGTTGACATTATTATTATTTATTTGCAATTTAACATTGTTATTTATTGATTGTTGTGATTAATAATAATAATAATAATAATATTGGATAATAATTTTAATAATAAAAAGAAGAAGAAAAAGAATAGCTGTTTAATATAGCTTACTCTCATATCACAAAAGTATAACAGAAGACTTAAGCAAGCTTGCTTAACGTTTTATGCAAACGCAAATAGTAAAGTATGTATTAATATAATTAAAATAAATCTTACTTTGATCTAAGTAAATTTATTTTCACATTCTCTGTTCTTATAGCTTACTGTATTCAGAATCTATTCCAGGCACATAAAATAATCTGTATATTTTTCACTTGCTAAATAATCAACTAAGTTAAACGCATAAACCAAAATGCCTTACTGAAACGGAAATCCATTCACCATAATAGCATCAAGAAATCAAATGGGAAGAAAACAACGCAAAGCCAAGTACGCAACATCCCAAACAAACAAGAAAGTAAATTCGAATAAATAAATTGAATGAAAAGAATAACAGGAAAAAATATTAAATCGAGAATTTTTCAATTGTTGCTGAACTGAGCTGAAGAGATCTAGAGGCGAAACTTTTAACAGAAAATAAAATAGCCGACGGGGAAAGGAATATAAAACGTAAAAAGCCGCTACAAAATGAAAACGTGCTTAGACTTCAAGCGATTAAAATCTAATTTACAAACATTTTCTCAACTTCCCGTTGATTTTTTCGTTGGCTTACTGAAGAGTAGATATTTATTTACTTTCCTGTGTCAACTCCTTTTAAAGATCGCAATGGCTTTGTAAATATTTGTTCTTCTCGGTAGAAGGCAATTGTTTAATGCTCTATAAAGTAGTTTGATTTCTTTGCAGAGATAAATAACTGAAATCGTTTATTTTTTATGGGGTTAATTCTCCAGCAGGGGGCGCTAATAGTAATTCAGTCCCTTATCACGTGACTTTTCCCGCGTTTTTCACTATCGTATGCACCATACATTATATTCTACAGAATTTTGATTAATAGTGATGATTTATTTAAGTATTTCATTGTGGACATAATTTTATCTATAATAATTTTAATTATAAATGGATAATTTCAATAATGCTAAATTTGTTAACAAGATCAAAATTACGTGTTTTCCAGCTGTCGGTAAGTCAAGATGGCGGCTGATTCGAATGATCGTTGACACTAAACGACTACTGAAAACATAACAAATATTCAAATAATGAATAAAATATCCCCATGATATGCAATTAATTATAAAAAAAATATATAAATAAAAAGGGTGCATGTTTGATTCTAAAAGAACATTATTACATTTGAAGCTACATCAACCACCAATTTGCGACAAAGTCAATTTCTTTATGTAAACACTCACTTATTGCGTGTCAACTGGAATCAAATGCATTAACTACAATTTGTTATTTACTAACTTAGAGGCATCATTTATCGAACAATTCTCTCTGGATACTGTGGTGCATTTTTCAACTCGTAAACAGATAAGAATTTTAAAATTAAAATGACTCTAGAAATTGTGTTTTCATTTTATACAATATTATTTGGAGATCGAGTTTTATAGAAAAATAATTGTTTTAACTAGATCAAATATACATTTATAAGCCACCAACGCAAACGTACGTGTCTCGAGCGTGTTCCATACCATTATAAATGCACATTTTTCTTTGTTGAAATAATTATTTTTTCCATATAATTTTGCCACCAAATAATATTATGCAAAAAAAAAACAAAAAACTACTAGATTCATCTTAATTTTATAATTCCAATTTGCTTACAAGTAGGAAAAAATTCAAAATCTTATGTGACCACCAGAGATTGCCCTATTATTTCTTAAATTTTTAAATATTAGAAGTCATCATTCCATGATCTTTTATACAAAATTTTATAAAGATGTGTAGAATTTTTCTATTTCCCAAACAGATCTATCTATACAACGTTAATTATAAACACCCGGTATGTTTCACAGATTGTACACTCTACAGACACGTTTCTACAATCTAATTCTTCATAAAACTAGGGGTGTGGGACATCGCCATATATATATATATATATATATATATATATATATATATATATATATATATATATATATATATATATATATATATATATATATATATATATATATATATATATATATATATATATATATATATATATATATATATATATATATATATATATATATATATATATATATATATATATATATATATATATATATATATATACATATATATATATATATATATATATATATACATATATATATATATATATATACATATATACATATATATATATATATATATATATATATACATATATACATATATATATATACATATATATATATATATATATATAAATATATATATATATATATATATATATATATATATATATATATATATATATATATATATATATATATATATATATATATATATATATATATATATATATATATATATATATATATATATATATATATATATATATATATATATATATATATATATATACATATATATATATATATATATACATATATATATATATACATATATATATATATATATATATACATATATATATACATATATATATATATATATATATACATATATATATATATATATATATATATATATATATATATATATATATATATATATATATATATATATATATATATATATATATATATATATATATATATATATATATATATATATATATATATATATATATATATATATATATATATATATATATATATATATATATATATACATATATATATATATATATATATATATATACATATATATATATATATATATATATATATATATATATATATATATATATATATATATATATATATATATACATATACATATATATATACATATATATATATATATATATATATATACATATATATATACATATACATATATATATATATATATATATACATATATATATATATATATATATATATAGATATATATATATATATATATATATATATATATATATATATATATATATATATATACATATATATATATATATATATAATACATATATATATATATATACATATATATATATATATATATATATATATATATATATATATATATATATATATATATATATATATATATATATATATATATATATATATATATATATATATATATATATATATATATATATATATATATATATATATATATATATACATATATATATATATATATATATATATATACATATATATATATATATATACATATATACATATATATATATATATATATATATATATATATATAATATATATATATATATATATATATATATATATATATATATATATGGCGATGTCCCACACCCCTAGTTTTATGAAGAATTAGATTGTAGAAACGTGTCTGTAGAGTGTACAATCTGTGAAACATACTGGGTGTTTATAATTAACGTTGCATAGATAGATCTGTTTGGGAAATAGAAAAATTCTACACATCTTTATAAAATTTTGTATAAAAGATCATGGAATGATGACTTCTAATATTTAAAAATTTAAAAAATAATAGGGCAATCTCTGGTGGTCACATAAGATTTTGAATTTTTTCCTACTTGTAAGCAAATTGGAATTATAAAATTAAGATGAATCTAGTAGTTTTTTTTTTTTTTTTTTTTGCATAATATTATTTGGTGGCAAAATTATATGGAAAAAATAATTATTTCAACAAAGAAAAATGTGCATTTATAATGGTATGGAACACGCTCGAGACACGTACGTTTGCGTTGGTGGCTTATAAATGTATATTTGATCTAGTTAAAACAATTATTTTTCTATAAAACTCGATCTCCAAATAATATTGTATAAAATGAAAACACAATTTCTAGAGTCATTTTAATTTTAAAATTCTTATCTGTTTACGAGTTGAAAAATGCACCACAGTATCCAGAGAGAATTGTTCGATAAATGATGCCTCTAAGTTAGTAAATAACAAATTGTAGTTAATGCATTTGATTCCAGTTGACACGCAATAAGTGAGTGTTTACATAAAGAAATTGACTTTGTCGCAAATTGGTGGTTGATGTAGCTTCAAATGTAATAATGTTCTTTTAGAATCAAACATGCACCCTTTTTATTTATATATTTTTTTTATAATTAATTGCATATCATGGGGATATTTTATTCATTATTTGAATATTTGTTATGTTTTCAGTAGTCGTTTAGTGTCAACGATCATTCGAATCAGCCGATCATTCGAATCAATTTGATATGAGGGTTGGTAGTGGTCATGGGACCTACCCATAAAGTTTTCGTCAAAATCGCGCATGCGCATAGGATATCTGCCATTGAAAAAAATCATGTTTTTCTGTAATTGCTAAAAAACTGCTCTTATTTTCATAAAAATCGCTGTGGTAATGATTCTTAAGGTGTTCTAAACATCTCCTCCTCTGGATTCTCATAAAAATGCTTTAATGGAGTAAAAAGTTGAAAACGAATGTCTTTAACACAGAGCTCTCTTTCTTTGAGTATACCTCACCAACGATCGTTTTTTCTTCTCTGCTCCATTTCACTTACAAGAAAGGATAATATAAGAATTATCGAAAAGTATATCATCAAAATCCTCAATATGGTGAAACATATATATATATATATATATATATATATATATATATATATATATATATATATATATATATATATATATATATATATATATATATATATATATATATATTAAGAATTATCGAAAAGTATATCATCAAAATCCTCAATATGGTGAAACATCTATCTATCTATCTATCTATCTATCTATCTATCTATCTATCTATCTATCTATCTATCTATCTATCTATCTATCTATCTATCTATCTATCTATCTATCTATCTATCTATCTATCTATCTATCTATCTATCTATCTATCTATCTATCTATCTATCTATCTATCTATCTATCTATCTATCTATCTATCTATCTATCTATCTATCTATCTATCTATCTATCTATCTATCTATCTATCTATCTATCTATCTATCTATCTATCTATCTATCTATCTATCTATCTATCTATCTATCTATCTATCTATCTATCTATCTATCTATCTATCTATCTATCTATCTATCTATCTATCTATCTATCTATCTATCTATCTATCTATCTATCTATCTATCTATCTATCTATCTATCTATCTATCTATCTATCTATCTATCTATCTATCTATCTATCTATCTATCTATCTATATCTCTCTCTCTCTCTCTCTCTCTCTCTCTCTCTCTCTCTCTCTCTCTCTCTCTATATATATATATATATATATATATATATATATATATATATATATATATATATATATATATATATATATATATATATATATATATATATATATATATATATATATATATATATATATATATATATATATATATATATATATATATATATATATATATATATATATATATATATATATATATATATATATATATATATATATATATATATATATATATATATATATATATATATATATATTTATATAGATAGATAGATAGATAGATAGATAGATAGATAGATAGATAGATAGATAGATAGATAGATAGATAGATAGATAGATAGATAGATGTTTCACCATATTGAGGATTTTGATGATATACTTTTCGATAATTCTTAATATATATATATATATATATATATATATATATATATATATATATATGTTTCACCATATTGAGGATTTTGATGATATACTTTTCGATAATTCTTATATTATCCTTTCTTGTAAGTGAAATGGAGCAGAGAAGAAAAAACGATCGTTGGTGAGGTATACTCAAAGAAAGAGAGCTCTGTGTTAAAGACATTCGTTTTCAACTTTTTACTCCATTAAAGCATTTTTATGAGAATCCAGAGGAGGAGATGTTTAGAACACCTTAAGAATCATTACCACAGCGATTTTTATGAAAATAAGAGCAGTTTTTTAGCAATTACAGAAAAACATGATTTTTTTTCAATGGCAGATATCCTATGCGCATGCGCGATTTTGACGAAAACTTTATGGGTAGGTCCCATGACCACTACCAACCCTCATATCAAATTTTAACATCGTAGTTCAATTTGGTCAGGGGTTATGCAGACCGCAGATAAGCATACACACATACAGATATTTTTCTATATCACTTTTTTGAGATCAAGATGTTCCAAAACGTGGAGAAATACCAAAAAAAAAAAAAAAAATCAATTTTTTATTTAAACTTTACTTTTATTACCATATGTAATTCATAAGTATTACATATGAGTAATTGAAAGTAAAAAATATAGGACATACAATACTTTCTCTTAAAATTATAGCAGGATCCCATTTAAAAACGTCCCAACCACATACAGAACAAATTTGGCAACCGCTGTTATCTACTGAGTCATTCTAAACCTTGAGCAGCTGGAAATCTCATTTACATTCAAATATCCTTCAATCGCCTATAGGGAAGATCTGAGATTTGAATAGGAAAAAGGGGCGAATCACATCCCTTGGGGATAGGAAAAGTCAGACCTTTAGGGATTTTTTTTTCCTAGCTTTTAATTTGAATTTTATAAGTTGGAGATGAAGGTGATAGACTGGGACATATTGCTTTTCTTCGTTTTTTTTTTTTTTTTTTTTTTTTTTTTTTTTTTTTTTTTTTTTTTTTACTTTTTTATCAGAGGAAAGTTTTAAGGGAGGTTTTTGGAGAGTTTGTGCTATGAACTTTGAAAGTTTAAACTAGAAACTGGTGTTTAATTTCTTCTTGAAACTGTAGCTTTCAAAGTATTTTGTATTTAAGTTGGATGTTTGAGTATTTAAACATTAAGTAAATATAAAAATATAAACTTGGAACAATTGATTTATTTTTACTTTTAATTCACGCGACACTAAGTACTTTTTCTGTTCGAGTTAAATAACGACTTTCAATTATTGTTTCTGCATATTTATTAAATTCATAATTTAAAACTTCATTTTAATAATTTAGAATATGTAATATCTTAAGATCAAAAATTTTTTTGAAAATAAAAATTAATTCATGAATTCAGACTTATCTGGTACATTAACATGAACGTAAAAATTCACAATAATCTCCAAAAACATCTCACATTAGATCATATTACTTAGTACTAAGTTGAATTAAAGAACAAGATCAGGAGAATAATTTTTTTTTTTTTTTTTTTTTTTTAACGTTTCGGAGCATCTTGACTTCAAAAAAGTGGTATAGCTCTAGAACAAACTGACCTATAATATTCAAATTTGGTGTACGAGCTAGTGCTGTGCATGGGAACTACCATTAAGGTTTTCGGTTCAAAAGATTTTGATCAAAATCGCTGTAGTAACGCCTCGTAAAATTTTCTAAACATCCCCACCCCTGAATTCCCGTGAAAATGCTATAAGGCGTAAAAAAGTTGAAAAACGAATATTTTCAATACAGAGTTCTCTTCCCATGAACATCGCTCACCAACGACCGTTTTTCTTCTCTCCTCTGTTTCACTTATAAAAAGGATAATGTAAGAATAGAATTATCGAAAAGTATATAACCAATATGTGATATTTGGCGGGGTTTTTTTTTATACAAAGACTTATATAAGAATTAACGCCAAACTAGCCATTTCTTTCTAACTGAATTTTGAAAATATAAAACAATAAATAACTCCAATCCACTTTAGTATTATAATGTAATCGAAATTTGTGTGATGTTCCTCACCCTAGGTTTAAACACCCTCATCTGCAACTGCTACAAAAAACGAAACGTTTGACACTGTTTTGTTATCTATAAGCAGACTACTCTGATCGACCCTGCCATCAATGAGATTTTCAACGCATTGCACTAATATAGCAAGTGAAACAAATCTACTCATGTATAAACTGTTACTGTGGATTGCAGTCCATAATCTGTATAATGGCATATATATCTTGATACCAAGTATCCTTAGACAATTTAATTGAATTTGACTGCTTTATCTGAAAGCTTGATATCCTAGCATTCATATATCAGGTACACTGCAATTTCTGCTTAGAATTACTGAATCTGTTAAATCAAAAGATATATTTAAGATGTTTTTTTTGTTTAAATGAGCATGTAATGAAATATTTTTCAAATATTTCACAAAGACAAGAGTATTTTAAAGTATTTAGTCTTTCATTGAATGTTACGAATATATTATTTCATTGAATGTCCAAATACGAAAACATAAGTAAATAATATGATAGTTTTATTGTAACAAAACTCTTTTTTATAAATCATATTCTCAACTCTATATAGTCTAGAAAATATTTTTAAATCGTAGACAAAAATGTAGTCTTGATATTTAACAACAAAGCGACTCTTCATAAAAAATGTCGTGGGACCAAATTCTAGGTTATACAATTTACGCCGTATCCTTCTAGATTCACTTAAAATCAACAAGTCGAAAGCATGCAGTGTCAAGAAACCACTACCAGAGCACTTATCTTCAGCTACAAGCACTGCACTATCTCCCCATTCATGTAAAACTTGAGGATGCGTCAAGATTTACGAGTCCATATTCTGAGGCATCTGACTGCGATCCTTAGTCTTTCAACAAGGCGACAGATGCCGAAATCATATTAAAAAAAGTCAACTCCTCTTCAAATGGGAAAAGAAACAACTCCAAACTTTATTTTTTTTTTATGCTTTCTTCTCAACGCTCGCTGTTGCTTGTGTATCTTTTTCGATATCATCTTGCACAGTTGCGCGTCGCGGTTGATTTAACTGTAACTAAGTAGAAGCACACGGAAGAGTGGAAAATAAAGTTTAGGTCTTTTAATATTTCGACACCATGTGTGATGGATGTAGCCGCTGGGAGCGAATCTCTCACTTTTAAAGTTGATTTTTTTATTTTTTTATTTATTATTTATTATTGAAGCTGGAACTCGGAGGCTTGAGAATGTGTTACTTTGCTGAAAGGGAACAGATTGTCACTTCTGAGGATGGAACTTTTCTTTCATTTAATATTTGGGAAGGGATTTTAGACAATCTTATCTGAAGAGTTAGTGTCAAAAAGAAGTTTAAATACACACACTTAAATTAACTGTGTATGTGTGTGCTTTTTTGTTTTATGCGACTATGTGAGTCCATGGAAAAAAATAAAGCTGTCGAAAATGACAATATGCATCTAAATATAATCAAACATCCAATAATAGTGAAGCATTTATTAACGATAGCGCTTTTGGTTTTATTTAAAATAATAAAATGTGAGAGAGAGACTAAATTTGCTTTTGAATACCATTTTGACAATATCTTCTTTTTGTCAACATTTTCCAGTGTTTTATGCATTAAATATATGCAAATTTAATTAACAAAGTAACTTTCAATATATTCATTAAATAAGTTTTATAATTTTTCTTTTATAAAAGGTATAAAAACATTTAACAGTATTTTCATTTCATCGCAATATCACAACCAAATGAAATTCGATAAAATACCAGAAAATAGTATAATTAAGTTAATACTTTTGAAATTTTACATTCAAAATAGGACTATGTTATAAGTACCATCTCCTATATTCCTTCCTTGTTTGTTTGTTTTTTTGCTATTTTTCTGTGTTTTATTCAACAATAATAATGTGCAAAATTTGCCAACAAAATAATATCGCAAACAATTTTTTAAAAAATTATTTTATTGAACAATTAATAATTTAATAAATTAAATTTATAAATCACATAACAAATTTAAATAAATTTTATTTTATAAGTAATACAAAAGGACTAGGGATGTGAAAAATCAAATATAACTTTCAATTACATATACCATACTAGTCACTTTTTGGAAATTTGAAAGTGATTGGCTTTAGTCACCATTTACAATATGATTTTTCATTAAAAAAAAATTTTAAAAGTTACCAATTTAACGATATTTTTACCAGCAACGATATTTTTGGTGATGAATATATTTACAAATTATAACAAGTTCAAGAACGTGTTAAAATAATTGTCAATATCTATGAATGACTAAGAAAATTGACCCCCAACTCACTTACAAAATTAACCTTCGTATATACCTTGTCAATAAATGTAAAGCAGAACTTACATTAAAAAACTATACTCTTATAGTCACTGTCATTAATAGACTTCCTTCTACATACGGTGTGGGTGTGGAATTCATATAAAAAGGCATTGCTAGGACGATTTTTAAAAAACTATTTTTAGGGCTTGTTTCTTGACAATTCCCCAAACCCAAATTCACATGGCAAGATCCTTCTGTGAGTGGGGTTGAGAAAAACCATGATGAGTTGCCAGCTTTCATAGGTATTATTAACATGTATTCCAAATGCGAATGTAGTAGCATTATTCTCTCTGGAGTTATGCTATTTACAGGCAGACAAAACACAGACAATTTTGCTATAAAAAAAATGAATTCCAAACGCCAAAACGTGGAAATCACTAAAAAAATCAATAATAATTTGTTTACACCAATGCCATACTTTCAAGACTTTATATTAGGTATGAATAACATAATGTAATATTTGACAACAACGCTCAATTCATTGTACACTAGAAGAGAAATGAAATTGATCAACCACATAAAAAAAAAAAACTGCTATCTACATAGAGGTCAAAAAGTTCCGCAAATACTTGCCGCGCCGAGGTCCAAAAGGTCATCTAAACCCCACAGAGAGCACTGATTGAAAAGCTCAACTTGTTTGACTTTTAACTCGCCGAAGGTCAGATAAGAATTTCCAATCTGGATGTACTTCCAGTTAATCCGTCAGCAATTGTAAATCGATGAGGCATAAAAATGGAATTTTAAACGATTTTCCCAGCTACTCCTAAATCAATGTTTGACGTGAACAAGACCCTTGCAACGAGCAAACATGGAAATTGTGTCTGCAAGGAAACAGCAATCCGACAACCTGGAGATCAATGTTTACTTTGTAGATGATGTTTTAACGGAAATTTTCAAAACTTATGGAAAATCGAATTTTCCTTAAACAATACTTTTATGTAAATAATTTATTCTGAAGGGAGATAGTGTTTATAAATTACTTTATTATGTTTTGACAATTCGAATTACGAGTTTTATAGACAGTTGGAAAGAATAAATTATCAAAGTTCTTCGAAAGCTATTACCTCAATAAATATTAGGAAGGTGGTTTATACTTTATTTACCCTACGCTTGTGTTTTTTTAAACATAAGAAGTTCAACATATCCTAGATCCATACCATTATTTATTTGATTCAAAATAACAATATTTTTTTTAAAAAGTCATCGTTCCGGAGTTGTTAATAAACTCTTAATGTTTCGGTAGTAATTTGGTGGAAGGCAAATTTGAATGTTTATCCACTTAAATGAATTTTGGAGAAAATTTAAAGGAA
This sequence comes from Linyphia triangularis, assembly GCA_963978545.1. Taxonomy (NCBI): domain Eukaryota; kingdom Metazoa; phylum Arthropoda; class Arachnida; order Araneae; family Linyphiidae; genus Linyphia; species Linyphia triangularis. The sequence goes on from OZ021728.1 coordinate 52,462,947, forward strand.
TCTAAAGTGTATTTATAATTTATAAACTGAAACTCTATAAAACCTGAAAGCACTTCATTTCCAATAACGAAAACTTTTTGGAGAAGAGTTTTGGAGTATTTTATTATAATGGCAGATATGCGCTTTCCAACATTGAAACTCTACAATATTTAAAATTTTACGTCATAATAACTAGGAAATCTAAATACATACAGTCCCTTCAATTTCTTTTCAAATATAATGAAATTCTGAGTTTTTATTATTGATGTTTTACTAACGCATTAACATAATATTTTTTTACGCATTTTATTAAATTTCACACATTATTTGGATATATATATATATTTTATTTGTATTCATAAGGTTGTATCTAATATATATATATATTAGATACAACAGTATAAATACCCGTAAAAATTACAAATAAAAATATATCTATAAATATTTATCTAAAAAATGCATCTATATTGCTTTGATTAGTTTTTGAAAAAAAGTATAACTATGAAAGAGTATTAAAATATCTAACAATATTAAAAAGTAAAGCCGAAAAATTATTATTTTAATGAACTTAACGAGTTTTTGGCCAAATTTTAATATAACAATATGTTTTTAAAATATTAAATAACCGATTAGAATCAGCCTTTAGAATAGTAACAACTTCGCCAAAACTGATTCAATGGTTAATAGTCACATAAATAGAGTAGTAATAATCTTTCCCGAGTATACAGTTGGTTGCCCCCCAAAAAAGCTCCTAAATTATTTGGCAAGTTATAACAGATGTGGCTACTGGTTTTAAATTCAGTTCATTCGAAAGGAAATTTCAAACAGTTTCAACCAAAAACAATTTCCGCCAAAACAGGATATTCTTATACAACTAACATTTCTCAAATTCTATAAAAATTTCATAACAATGTTCGATGACACCCCAAAACTGGCAGTTTTCTCTCGGTTTAAAACGACGAAATGCCCCAGCATCGCTATTGCCGGGATAGCCAACATAGTAATGAAGATAAAACCCAAAAAATGGGCCAAACTACACGGAGATTCCATTAAAACAATTCCAGAAGAAGATCTCCAGCCACCTCCCATTCAAACAGACAAAGGGAACAAGATCTCAAATAGCGCGTCATGATCTCTTAAGTACAGTCATTTCTCACCCTAAGCTCAGGTTCCCATAAGAGATTTTGAGCCAGAAGTCACAAAAAGAAGCATTCAACCTTAATCTGCAGGAATGTTAGCAGGGGCGCCTGACCGCCTAAGCTCCCACAGCCTTAAGTGCTCTATGTTATCTAACTGATCGGGTCATGTCCGGTAGCTTCTAGTGTAGGTGTTCGTTGAAATCGGGGTGGATGTTTATTTTTCCGGGCCATTGATGAAAATTTAACTCGCATCTTGAACGCCTGATAAGAATTTAAGGTTTAGTGAACTGGTTGCTTTCTGTTCTAGAAACAAGTGGTTTGGATCTAAAGTTTAAAATAGATAACGAAACCCTTCTTTGTATCTTGAATCTTCAGAAAGTTTACAACTGTTAGATTGTCGTTGATGTACTCTTTTTTCAAAGTAAACTAAATTTGTCTGTGGAACAAACTGTGTATAGCAGACAAATGATAAGAAATAAAAAGTTTTACGAACTTACTTTGCTGTTCTGTGTAGCCAACAAGTGATAAAAATAAGGAACATATTTTTTTAACACTTTTATTCTTTTTGTTTTTGTTATCAAAGTCGTTAAAAAATAGCAAAATTTTTTGATTCAATAAGTTATACTAGTTTGTAACTGTTTGGACTGTTAAGATGAAAAGTTTTGCAATCCCTATAAATGGTAATTGATTTAATCCAATCAGTAATTGATGATGGGGTCACCTCAGCTTTATTACAATAACCTAGACAACCCAGGTAGCACAGCAGTATTGGCCAATAACAGGAACAGAGGTTTTAGAAGATTGGCCAATGGTGTCCGAAACTCAATCATCGTTTCAAAATACAAGATTTAAAAAAAAAGAAAAAAAAACATATCAAAAGCGCACAAAACATATTTTTTAGTCCTCTATGCTTTCTTATAAAAATATATTTCAATTTTAAAACTCTGCATCAATTTTTCAAAACTGCCAGTATATATTGTACCCAGCATTGGGCTAGATTGACTAAGGTCCGTAACAACACTATTGTCCATCGTATTTGTGCTACTAAAGAAGTGTTAATAGCATTTTCTTAGACCAATTGTTTCATTTTTGGGGTACAATAGCTGCCGAATTATTCTTTTATGACAAGTTAAGAATTTTAGACAGTACAACAACAACAATAAAAGCTTATTGGAAACATCATTTGGCAGTAAAATAACTATTGTTTTTTTATTGTTAATTAATATATATATATATATATATATATATATATATATATATATATATATATATATATATATATATATATATATATATATATATATATATATATATATATATATATATATATATATATATATATATTAGTCACCTTTTAAAAACTCTTTAAAGAGTTATAAAAAAACGTTATTTTTACTTCAAGTTTAAACAACTATCTTTATTAGCTGTTGTTACATATAGATAAAAATCTTTATGCTTTAAAGCTTCGGAAGATATTGTGGCAAACATGTATTACCATTTTTAAAAAGGTTAGGAAAACTGGCAATTTGCCCTAAGTATGCCCAAAAAAGAAACTCTCTACTAAACAATAACTTTTTATTACCTAATTTTAAAGTGCGAAAATCAATAAACGCAATCAAAAACTGGGGGGGGGGGGCATATCTCAATTTTCAACTACAATTAGTACTAACCTCTGCATTTAAATTTGCCATGGGTTGTAAAAAAAATTAATAAAGTTCCAATATTAGCGTTTTTACATTTATTTATTTATTTATTTATTTATTTATTTATTTATTTATTTATTTATTTATTTATTTATTTATTTATTTATTTATTTATTTATTTATTTATTTGTATTGACAAATCACATCGTCTTTCATTGTAAAGTGGAATTTAGGAGAGACCAGGGAAAAGAACTCTGTGTTAAAGACAATCGTTTTTCAACATTTTACGCCTTTATTGCAATTCTACTTAAATTTTGGGTTAAAAACGGGTGAAGAATCACGTGAATAAAAACGTGGAAAGTTTTTGTAACACCTTAAAAGGCACTGACACAGAGATTTTGATCAAAATCGTTAAGGCTCTTTTTTTTTATTTTTTTTTTTATTTTTTTTTTTTTTTATGCCTTTGCGCATGCGTAATTTTGACGAAAACCTTAATGGCAGGTCTCAAGACCTGCAAGGAATAGCAAGTTAGCACGTTCCAAAACTTGTAAAAATGCAAAATAAGACGATTTTTTTTTTTTTTTTTTTTTTACCGAATTCAATACTTTCATTACCCTATGTTAACATATGGGTAATTGAGAGTAACAAAACAGAACAAACAAAATGTATTGCGAACAAAATAAACAACACGCATAGTAGTAAAATTCAAGGGAAATTATCAGAGTAAATATATTAATTATAACGACTAAACATTTTAACTCATGATTGAAGATGCAAGTAAATGGTTTGTTCCTTAAAGACCTAAGTATTTTTAGAAATTTCATTATTTTTACTAAATGAAACTTTTCCTATCTGAATGAGATAGTAAACTAAAAGAAGCTCTATTTTAAGTAGAATGTACGCATTATCTTAAGCAACACCTATAATTTATCATTTGAACAGGATACTATTCGGGGTTCTTTTTTTTTTTTTTTTTTTTTTTTTCCTACCCAAAACTTCACCTTGGGTTAACTTACAGATCACAGCTCATATCTCAACATCTAATGGAAAAAAATACTTGTCATTCAAATGACAGGAAATTCTTCTTAGTTTGTGTCATACGACAACACTATGCGGTGAAACTATTTTTTGCGTGTTTTTGTGGTAAATCATGCGTGAAACTTTTGCTAAAATCCGTAAATCATGCGCTTTAATTTTTTTAGTGTTTGGTAACTTGCTGATTTTCTCAAAGAATTTTTACAATAGCAAATATTTTTAGTGATTCCTCCCTCTATAATACTTCTACTTTTTATTTTACTATTCTATTATTCCAATACCTAAATTGTTTTACAGTCAAACCCCGTTAATGCGGTTCGCGTTAACCGAATTTCGTGGTAAACGATTCTATTAACGTTAAGTTTTAAGTATGTACTTCGAGTTAAACGGGATTTCTTGTTAAACTATTTCTCGTTAACAGGGTTTGACTGTATTTTATATTATAGTTATCAGGCTTTGCAGTAAGAAACAATTTTTATAAAATCCTGAATCTAAACATAGATTATTATAGACTATATTCTTATAAACCTTAAAACCAGAATAATTTCTATGCTATTAGTCCTAGAACAAACTTTTTGTATAAAACTTATAAGAAATTTATAGAAAAAAACTTTTAAAATAGAGAGGATTTGTGAAAAAAATACTATAAAGGTAATCAAGTTTCAACCAAAACAATTTTCTCAACCTTATGATAAATTTTATTCATTACATTTTCATTCTCCAGCTTTCAGATATAAAATAGTTAAAAGGACAATTTGAAGCAATTCTTTCTTTGATATCTACTTTATAACTGAAGAAAATCTTCTCTCTCTCTCTGTCTGTGAAGGTTTGCTTTCCATCGTTACTGTTAGAATAGTGGTTACACTTTCCTGATTAAATAAAATTGCAGATATGTTAAATTCGATAGTTAACTACGCAAATATCTCAAAATGAACCTAGTGAGTTTTGATAAGATAGCAAAATCATGAAATCAAGTTAGAAATGCTAAATTTTATAATCTTTTAAGATGATTATTCTGATTGCAACAACATTATTCAATCATCGTATGGACTTCGATTAATTCCGATTTTGTGAATGTGTTTATTTGTGACAAGCAAATCTGAGAGAAACGGTAAAGTGGTTAGCGTGCTAGCTTCTAGACCGCGAGGTTGCTGTTATATTGTTAATAAACTGCGAAACATTGTAATTTATCTTAAGTTGGGCTTTTGCATAAACTTTTATAAATAATTTTTCATAAAGTATCAGTTACGTTTATTTATTTCACTATCCTTTAATTTTGATGACCAGTGTATTATTTTTATAAGAAATGACGTAAAATTTTTTATGGTTAAGGTAATAATTTCAACAGGCCGACCAAACGGTATAGTGGTTAGCATGCTAGCTTCTAGACCGTGAGGTTGAGGGTTCGAGTCCCGTGTTAGACATGGGTGTTTGTAAATGTATGTTGGTTTGTCTAATGACGAATGTTTTGGTGCATTATAGCCCTCGTGTTGCTGATGGCGCCAGATAATCTGAATACAACCAACCAAATCTGAGAGAGGAGACCCACTTGCCGTCATCCAATCGACCTGAAATTTTGTAGCTAGACTCCTTGTCGATGACAATGCTAATTTTAAGAACTTTCACTAAAAGACCACTTTTACACACGATTCTATTGTCGTTTCGGAGAAATAATTAACCTACTTGCCACCATTCAATCGAACTGAAATTTGATAGATAGATTCGTTTTTGATGACGTTGCATTCTAAGTATTTTTTTTATCTGTCATTAAAAGCCCACTATACAAGTTTCCATTGTCTCATTGTATGGCTAATTAACCCACTTGTAGTCGTACAATCAAACTCAAATTTAACGGATAGACTTGTTGTAAATGATAACGCATTACAATATCAAGTTTGGTGTCTGTCACTAAAAGGCTGCTTTCACACACCTTTCTATCGCCGTAGGTCATATCCAAAAATATACAGTCGATTAAATAAGTTGAAATATAAAAGATTAGTATTAAAAACTTTGTTTTCATGGGTTAATTTTTTAAGTACTCATAAACTAAGGTTTGATTATAGAAGTATTTCCTATGTGAATTTAAATGCAAGCTATTGAATAGTCAACGGATTCATTACTTACGTTTATTAAGGAACCGCATTGATTCAAATACATGAAAACAAAATTTTGGTATAACGTGTTGCATGATTTAGATGGGAATACATTTGCATGGTAAAATGATCGTGAGTTTTGTACATTACTGCGCGTCATGAGTATTTGAAATTTTAAACTTGTATCAAGGTTATTTTACTACAGAGAAAAAATCCTCAGAAATCATCTAATTATGATCAATTTAATATTTCCACTAACACGCTGCATTAACAAAAATTATCTCAATATTTATGTTCCTAAAAGAAAACAAAAAGAAAATGGTGCCCAGTCTATCAAAACATTCTTACAACGCGCTATCATATCACTGTAAATCATCAACTGCAGCAGCAAACGATAACGACATCTTAGTAGCCAAATGAAAAACTTCCGAATCATAGGAACGGAAAAAAAGAACTGCTAAGTACACTCCGCCATTTTTCTTTTATAATTGAGTGACGGAAATGGAATTCGGATCCTCCGCTTAACTGTAACCGTTAATTTTCGCCGCTTCCAGGAATTGTTTATGGTAAACAACCCAACCCGTATTTAAGGAAGCGGAATTTATTAATTAACTTCCGCTTTCGCATTAATTTCTTGACGTTGAAATTTATTCAAAGGGTAGCGAGAGGGTAAATGTAATTCTGAAGGGATTAGTACCATTGGTAAAGTGTTTGTCAAAGTCTGTCTGGGTTGGTAAAATCTCACAAAGAAATAATTATAGTTAATTTTGGTTGATATTTGTGAAAGTTGCCCAGATTATTAATCGTGGCGTAATAATCCTTTCAAAGACTTCAAAGACATGGTCTCTGTTTGTAAGGGTATTTGAATAAGTTCAATGCCTTAGCAAAAGAAAAAGTATTATTGATAGAAAGGATAAAATTCAGTAATCGATGGAATATTTTTTGGGATTTTATAAATGCCTTTTCAATTGCAATAAAACTTTTAATTTTTATTAGTGCTTATCAGCAGAGAATAAAGAAACACTTTTTTTTTTTTTAGAGAGATTTATTGAAATATGCCAAACTAACGAGTGTCAATTTTTTCAGCTTTAGTTAAAGTAATTAAGAAGTGAACTTCATCTAGTAACTTTATAGTTATTCAAATAAGTTACTTTTCTCAATCATTGACTTTGATATTTATACCATATTTGTTTTGCGTGAGTGAAAATCAATGTTCTCTAAGACACAAAGTCAACATCGAAACATGTATTATTCTTTAATCTTATTATAGTAACTATAACAATAAATTGATAAAAAATAATAGCTTTTGTTGGTCCCAAAAGCTACTTATTGCATAATAATTCCGGAAAATTGCTATCATTTAGTTCAGCAATTTAAATACAAATAAAATTCACTGTTATTGCAAATCATCGCCATCGAGAAAAAAAAGTTATGCTCAAATAAAGTTTACAATTTATTAATTTCAAGAGAAAAAATTATGAAAAAATTTCTAATAATCTTTGACAAAGACATAAATTGTTTTTATTAGCCATTGAAAATTACCATAATCTGGTACTTCTTATTTTACTCAAATATCAAACGTTAAACGTAGATTTTCGCATTTTATTGAATCATGTATAATTATATGTTATGTAAGTAGAATTGTCAACACATTTTGAATAGTTTGGTACTTACACAATCAAATCATTTCGACTAAAAATTTTCTGAATCAGAGCAATTTTATTTTTTTACAATAAATATTTTACGCCATTTTAGTTAATTTGTACGCTATTTTGGAAAAAAAGTGTTTCGTGTATTTTAAGCTTAAATATCTATATATCACACTAAGTGGTATAAAACGACCATGGCACGATATATATAAAACATGTAAGATGTCCAAAAAACAACGTTCCGTGGCGATTTTTTAAAAGGTGACAATAATGCACATTTTTGGACGCTTTATATATTTGAATTAGTATAAAAATATTGTTCAGTGAGAAATTACTGTATTAAAATTGAAAATATGAACTTTATAGTTTATAGTGAAGAAATTATCATGTGGAAGAGAGCCAATGACTGGATAAAAATGATTATAAATTATTATGGGTGAAGAAATTTATAAAATTCTAAAATATGTCTAAATGTAAATACCAAAAAGATATTTTGACATTAGTCTCAAATAATTTTAGAAAGTTTTTAGAAATCGATCTTAATCGTATTCCCCCCCCCCCCCAATATTAACTCTACAAGCAGCTGATCAAACAAACAACAATTAAAATAGCATAGCGTTCATAGAAAATAAAGTGATAAGCAATAGCAAGAAAAAAATTCGCAATGTTAATTTCTAATTTACTAAATAAAATTATAAATATATCTGTGGTATTAACAAACTTTCATCGGCGTTTTATTTGAGCCTTATTTAATTTTTATAAACACATTTATTCAAATAATAAAAGAATATAAATACTTTACATGGACATATTTGTCAATAGCTTTTAAATTATGTTACTATAATTTAAATTTTTTAATCCGAAAAACACTTTCCTTCAATACTTTAAATTTCAACTAAAACTGTTCCTGTTAATATTAATTTTTGGCCTTTTTAAATAATTATTAACAAGTATTCATTTACCCATTTAGTTCATAGGTTCAATTCTATGACCATCGAAATTATGACTTATTCTTTGAATTGAATTAACTTGACGGTCATATCGATGTAATAAAATAAGCATTATATCTTCTTAGTTAAATTTTTGTATAGTGATTATTGATTATGAGCTGATATAACATTTCTTTCACTTGAATTTTATGCTTGCAATAAATTAAATTCCAATCAAAATGGATTTAACGCACATACAAATTTTTCTCTCATTTAATTCTATCAATGTCCCTTAGGAAGGGGCATACGTTCTTTCACATGTCATTTATAAAAATTTGATTATACTATTACAAGATTTTCGTATTATTTATCCCTACATTAATTATTGAGTATAACTCTAAGAAAAAGTTGCATTATTTCCTGAAAATTTTCAAGTTTGGACCTGATGTGTCATATGATAAATTCAATCTACAATTAAATAATTAAAAATAAACTTATAATAATTATCAGGTATGAGAAAATATTACAACACACATGTTTAATTTACAGGAAATAGTACTTATTTTAAATTACCTTACTCAAATTGAAACTTACCTATTTCAGGATCGTCTGCATCTATGTCACTTCTTAATGAATCTGGCAGCAGTTCATTTTCACTTGCACATTCTTTAACGACTGTTACCATTAGTGCAACAATTAATACAATCCTGGTCAGCATGGTGAGTGCACACTTTAAAAGTGAACCAAATAATTTATATCTTCTTGATACTTTCTTTCATTTTCCGATTGAGTATTTAGATAATGTATTCATGATTTAAAAACTATCGAAAAGTTAAAAGAAACTATACTTTGATTTTCCAGTATAATGTTACAAAATAAATAGTGTTACACTTCACATGCATATATTGGTTCCATTTAAAATAAATAAGTATTATAGATAACACTCTCTTCAATTTTCAGTTGATATATCTAGTAGATTACGTAAAACTTGTTTGGGTCAGTTGCAAATGTCTTCTTGTAATTTGTTAAATTGGTAACACAAAATGTGTTAAAAATTTCATATTCAAAGGATGTACATACATCAAAACTTTGATAATAAAATTTTCAAAAATGCTGGAAGTAATTATTCATTTTTTTAAGTATTTAAGTAATATGCAAAATATCAAAGCAATGCGTAAATGCTTTTTCATAAACTATTGAAAGGAATTTTTTTTATTTATTTATTGGCACACTTCAAGTTTTGTTAGAATGATGATACTTTTAATTGTTTGTAGGTTGTTTTGAGCTTCAACAAACTGTCATTAAATGTGTAATGGTTTTCAGCCAAAGTTTGCGGATTTAGATATCAGCTTTGTAATTGCCTAAATCAAAGTACTGTGTTCATATTGTTCTTTATTTTGACCGACTAATAAGAATATTTTATAACTTAATTGCGTTTTAATGCAACGGAAAGCAACGTTTACAATAAATCAAATTCAATCTTCTTTCTTTGTTTATAAATTAATAGGCTTTCATTAGAATACATTGTTTTATCAATTTCCAAAATTTATATCTGTCAACGAAATAAATTTAAAGATGTTTCAGTCCATTCTATTTTCACTTTCAAAATACTTGATGAAAAAAGTAACATATCTCAATTATTCTTCATACTACCTTTGCCTTTTTTTATTTTTTGTCCATCACAAACAATATAGTTTGAAAAAACTGACGATGTTATCAATTCCCAACTATATTTGTCCACCGAATGATATTGCGGGCATTCCAGTCATTATTGATTTCACACTTCAACAAGTGTGATCAGCAATCGAACCTTTTTTTAGAATTCAATTGTTCTTCAGAATTCCTTTCCACTATCATAAAAAAAATATTGTTTACGAATACAGAAAATTAAAGCCAAAGAAATAGTTAGGTATTATCTTCTGCCGAATTAGACACGTGTTTCACTCACCCGACTCCATAGAAGAAGAACGGGGAGAGAGAGAAAAGGAACATCACATCTTCAGACGATACTCATCCTCCGAATATCAGACGATAGTTTAACGCTCGGGAAGCCGAATGAGGGAATAACGTCGTCCTTTGAAGAAAACTTGGCAGTGGGGGAAAAGGGAAGGTTGGGTCTGTTGATCGCGCCATCTGGTGAGAAGGAGGTTAAGCCTACTTAATCTTCTGATGGCTTAGTAGAAGGGGCAGATGCGTTGATCCGCCACCAGAGGGAGATTCTCATGTTTGGCAGGGTCAAGCGATGGATCAGAAAATGAAATGAAGGGGGAATGTTGGAGGTATATTTCATTGTAAAGCCTTAAGCTCGAGGCTTAGAAATTGGGTGATGAGGAAAAACATGTGCTGATCAATCAGAAACCCATACTGTGAGGGTCGGAAACGTCTGATCAGAAACCTTTGGTGGTGTGTGATTCATTAACTTGTTGCATAGAATCAAGGAGGGGAGGGAGGGATGTACGTGCTTTTCAAGAGTACATCAAACATGTAATGGATGGGATCTTAATTTCAGAATTAATTTTAGAAGTAGTGCGATGAAAATGTTTTAAAATATTATTACGGTATATACTCTAAAATACTCATATGACATCTGTGACAGTAAGTTATTATTTACAGTATCCTAAGAAAAATTTAATATACTTATAACATAGCACCCGTTGTTATATGTAGTAAAATAAGTCAAAATATTAAAGTAATAAGAAGTATTAAGTAATAAGAAGTAAAAATATTGTATAGCGTTCGGATGAAATTGGGTTTACCTTTTGGAGGAAATTTAAAATATTACACATATCTGATACACCAATACAAATAACGAGGAACTGAATTACACTCTTTAGCCTAAGTTCTAAAGTACTGACCGATCTTTAAAAAATTATTTTTACTTGCGCGAAATATTAAATGGACCTTATTGATGAGAAATTATAAAAAAAATAGTGTGCATGTAGACTTTGTTATAAATTTAATAAAATAAATTACTAAAGATGCAATAAAAAATACAGAGTCACTCTCTAAAAAGTTTGTAGAGATAATTTTAAAAAAGTCACCGTTTTCGAAACCCATGGCTAATTCTCAGAAAGAGTAATTAAACATATAAATTCAATAACTACTCCTTATTACACTTAATTTGAAAAGGATTTACAAAACTAAAATGTTCTATTATTTACTTAAGAAATAAACAAATAATAACAGATTCTCTATTATATTTAGAAGAATAGAATATAAAAAGAATGAAAATGAAATCCTGGAACCGCATAAGGAGAACCTATGTGCATATGAAAGTTTTTTTAATACAAATATTAACATAAAAATAGATGAAATTACTATTTAGGAAATTCAGAATTATAATTTATAAAAGAAAAAATATAGTTACAATTTGAAAATATTTTATTCTAATTGTAATATCTTGTATTTCTAAAAAGAAACTTTGAAACAGTATTATGGTTTTATTAGTAATTTAATTAGTGTTATGATGTGGATGTAAATTTTGAAATCGAATATAATTTAGCATATTAAGCATACTAACAAATAATTATGAATCAATAACGAATATTTAAACTATAAATTAATTTTTCAATTATTCCAAAAAATCAAGTTGGAATCAGCTACAAATTTAGGCAAAACCACTACAATGTTTCTGCATAACCTACGAACAAACTATATTCAGATACATTATCTTAAGCCTGTTATGAATAGGAATTTTGCAATTTTCTAAAGTCAATATTAGAAAAAAAATCAAAATTTCTTCTAGTATTTTTATAACTCTTTTTACACTAAAGAACTCGATATACAGTTAAGGGGAATTGTAGATAACTGAAGAATCAATTTTATATTAGTCGTCTAAGGTATACGTCGAAGATAACTGATTATACATAATTAATACTCATCTTCTCTTCAATAGCCTCTCCCTCCCCAGCACTTCCCACTACCCCTCATATCAATTCTTCACACACGCAACCACGAACAATAGACCTCAGCGATAATTCCAATACCTTCGCCATCACTTTCTTCCTTGTTGCCAACCCCCTTCTTGCAATTCTTGGTGGTGAGGGGAAAGGAAGCGACAGACGACAATGGGTAATTTAAAAGCAAATGGTTCCGGAATAGAGGGAGGATCCCCACCTACTCTTTCAGAACCCCACCGGAGAGAGAAAAAATACAACATTTAATTAAATAAAACTAATCGCCTACAAGTCCCACTTTGTGTCCCTTTACAAAGGGATAGGGGATGCACTTACCCGAGGCATGGCCTCCGGAAAGGCTTCCTTATATGTATAGAGTCCGAAATCTAAATTTAATAATGCAAATGAGGGGGGAAGACGGGATCGAAGGAATGATTTGGAATGCCTAAAAACAATCGGATGTAGAAGAGGCTTCAGCCCCCCCCCCCCCTTTATGTTCCCAATCATCAACAGAAAGATGAGAAGGGGAAACGTAAAGGGTTTCAATCATGTATAAGCAGGTGTATTAGAAAATATGAAATGGTAATCAAATTTGGGGAATACGTCTAAATCTTGATAAAATGAATCAATAAGAAACGATATTTTATGCAGTTAAAATTGAACTTTTTATCGAGCAGGTAAATATAATTATGCTTGTTATTGGCCTTGTTGATTATACGTACAACATGAAACCCACCTGTGTAATAATGTCAATAACAAAACTTGTATAATAATTTTTACACTATATTATCCGGAAACACTTAAAATGTAGTGAATCTAGAGGTGAAAAAATTAGATTTCTGGTAGGGAAAGTAATATTGTAAATTGTTCGTTTTAATCTAGGTAATTTTCTCCCGGATATTCTGTATTTACGATTGGACTAGGTACCATTTCAGTTTCAATGTAATTAAAACTATACAAAAATTTAAAAACAATTTTTAAAATTTAATGGCTGATTGAAAATTAATAAAATAAATATATTCTATCCTTTAGTAAAATGTCTTTTTTTTTTTTTTTTTCTTTTTTTTTTTTTTTAATTATTAGTTTTATTTCATTCAAGTGATGAAAAAACAAGTAAAATCTGTAATTTGGGCCCATTTTATAAAAACACGTCTGTGTCTATGCTTGCAGACTACTGCTGGATGATATGCAGAAATAATTCAGACGTAGACTATACTGTTCTTCAAATATCCTTACTATTACAGTTAGTGCATTGCGTGGCGATTTTATTTTGTCACAAAGTTATTCTTAAAGTGTTCATACATGATTAAATCTATACTAAACTCCAACTTAACTTGACATCACTAGACGATAGATCTGCAACGTGCTCATAGGCAATTAATCCATTTTATCGGAGTGAAGACATAATTCTCACCAAACCTTATAGCCTTTTGTTCTCTACAGGGTTGTGGTTTGGGGAACATTATGCTTTCATGCCACCAAAATGTATTAAATACCTATGAGCACTGTGACGATCTACCGTCTAGTGATGTCAAGTTAAGTTGAAGTTTAGTATAGATAGTTAGAAAAGATGTTCAATTAGAAGAAAATGCGTTAATACTTTTTCCCACTAAGAGATTAATAACACAGCAAAATCACTCGTACAAGTAACAATATGTGCTGAATACCTTATGGTAATTTGAACATATTTTAGAATTGGAAAGGGTTAAAATACTCGCTCTTCAAAATTTAAAGGTTAAAAAAATTCGGAAAAGATGGCACAATGTGAAACACAGATGGAGGAATCGGTGTGTTGTTGGCCTTGTTAAGTTTCAGTAAAAGATGCATAAAAGAGAGATTAATTATTAAAAAAAAATTATTGTGATGGAAAGAAAAAGGATAACAAGGTTATGGAGGACCAAACGGCTAAAAATTATATGCACGCTTTAATAAATTTTGAAGCGTTAAAAACTTTAAATCTTTAAATAATTCAACAAAATTCTAAAAGTATCGTTGTTGATAATACATTTTACTTAATATATAAATATTCACTATAAAAACGCGGTATTCATTTACAAATTTTAAACAATAAAAAAAAATCTGAAAAGTAAAACCTTGCTTATTAAATATAGTATAGTTTTGTCAATGAAAATTACTGAGTATTAGTATACTGAAATGCAAGTCCAAATTTGTTTGAAGCCGCATTCAAATGAGAAAGTCATAATGGAACAACAAGAGAACCAATCTATTAATTTATGTAAACTTCACATATTAATCTCTACACGTTTTCAGTTTTATTGATGATATTTTCATGTATCAAAAAGTACCACAATATCCTCCCTTTTATATCCACATATAGAGGAAACCTGTGAACCTAGAGCCGACTTTTTTCAATGCACAAAAAAAGAGATACTGTGCAGTTTAAAAATGTGTAACTGATATACATACATTGTTACAGTAATTACTTCCCATTGGGATTAGTATAAATACTTAAAATAATAGGTTGTGTGAATTAGAAAGTTTTTTAATAAATATCACAAATGGTTCTAGGTACAAAGACCTCGTTGTACCTAGGGACAGTAGCCTTTGTACCTAGGACCATTCTCTTAAAGTTAAGTTTCAATCCATAATGAATAGAAAACAAACATACACAGATGAATTTTATGAAAGAAACAAAATCAAGTAATTATCAGTAATTGGTTTATTTTACAATAGTTACAATAAATTGCAATGTGTCGAATTATTAGTGAATTACAAGTATTTTCGTAACTTGAAAAACTGATTCTAAAAAATGAGCTGCATGCAGTGTCTCTTTGAAACATCAACAGATTTTGGTTTTGGCAATTTAAACACATATTTTTGCTCTTAATTTCATAAACAACATCTTTATTACAGAGAAACTTATTCGAACATGCAATTTTTTCAAGTGTTTAACACTATATTGCTTCTCTTTAACATCTATTATTTCTGCTACATAAAAACAAAATATATTTTTTTGCCTTGTTATCTTGATAAACCAAAAAACCCTATTTCAGTTGTATCACTTATATCACCTACTGTAGAATTTGCATCATCATCGGAATCAAAAGTACATGCAATGTCTGATAAATCTTCAGATGAAGTTATCTCATTTTGAAACACAGATTTTTTTACGATTTTTCTTTTTGACATTCTAATCACACGTTTTCTTCAATTGCTTTCTTTTCTAGAGTGTCTGTCAAGATTCTACATCTTCCTGGCCATCTCTTTTGGATGTACGAGGTTTCGTTTTTGGAAAAGGCCGTACCTGTTCTGGCATGGAACATGAAATGGAATTAAATGTCGGAAGCTCACAAAATTCAGCTGCACATGAAACAGATTTCAGATTTCGATGTCGAAGACTCTGAAAGTATTGCCGTAAAACTGAATTTAATACAAAAACATCCAGTTCCATCAATGTTGACTCACTTTCTACCTCGGGAAAATCATTATTTTAACAGTTTATGTATGGTTCTGATATGTCGGTCACACTTGAACTCATGAATAAGTTTTTATTCAATGGCCATACACCAGGTACACGAAAACCAGTTAGAACGTTTACAGGAGCTAAGGCAAAGGAGAGGATTTGTCAACATTCTCCGAAACGTCGTATATGGTGATTGGTTTTCCAGCGCTTGCCAGCATACAATTATTGTACGTTTTACTGTAGTATTTCTTAAAGGATCCAAACACATCTTTGTGTGTTTGACCTTTAAGAAATATTACAGGTTTTTTTTGGGTTTTTTCATAAATTCGAATTTTTTTATATAAATAAATTAATAATCCTGAATAATATTAGCAAACATAGTTTTATAAGTCAAGAAAATTAAAAATTTCAGAGAAAAATATATAGCCCTCTCATTTAAATAACAGCCAATAAAAAAAATTTACAGAATCAAAATGGTTCAGATAATTAAGGCCATTTTCCTCCATTTATTAATAAAATTTTTAAATAAAATAAAAACATAAAAGATATTAGTGCAATTGTTCCTAGGGCCATGGCCCTAAGTACAAGGCAACTATGTGGCCCTAGGTACACGACTTTTTAATTTCATATAAAATGTCTTCTACTAAAATGCACATGAGGAAAGAACTTGTTTAAACATCTCATTTAGCACTTAATGTTAGAAACAAAATTATTTACTAGAATTCAAAGAAAATATTTGACTTAGCTTTTTAAAACAATAAGAGACATGATCTGCAAAATGTTACCATATAAACTTTAATTTATTCATTTAACGTGAAATTTGGTTGACACGAACAATTTCAGCGACCCCATCAACTTCGCTTTAACGGGGTTTGACTGTACTTATGTACGCACGTCCTTGAATAATACTTGGTGAAAATGTAGAAATGAATTTCAACACAGACTTAAGGACAATTTTCTTCTTTTACAAAAATAACCTCTTTTTTTAAAAAAAATTCCTGACAGTACAATCTCCGTTCTTTACTGAAAAAACCTGTAACAAGTTTTTTAAAAAGCTGAAACATCTTTTTCACTAACTCGTTTTATATTTTTAGTTTGCTACTTTACTCACCAAGCCATGTTTGCGGTTTGGGTCTGTTGTTTATTCAAACTCGTAAACTGCTGTTCAAGATGTACGACACTCAGAAGACAAATAAACTGTTTCACTCATGAGAGTTTGAGTGCAGATTGCTTGAGCAACGCATTTTCCTATCACAAAGCAAAATGGAAGTTTCTCTGAATACACCTAAACTTAAATAAACTGATATGGGTATTTTAGTAGTATAGCTATTACTACATTGACGCTTGTTTTCTTTCTTATTGCGTAAAAAGATCAACTGATCTTTTCCACAATGAATTATCCAAAAGGAAAAGTTGTTTCTCAACTTTCTGGTCATACTTACACAAAATTAAGACAAACCCGTACTTTCTTAAAGTCATGCCCACCTCTTTTCTTTAAAGGTCTCAAATGAGTATCTTCTGAGGCTCTAATTTCTCTCACACCCGCAGTGTGTTCGTCTGGAAAATCACTTTCTCTCAGCAAAGCAGGGGGTGTTCTCTACAATGTTCTCACTCCCCCCTCCCCTTCTCGAACTGCGACGAGGAACGCAGACGATTCTCCTTGCATGGGGGATTTCGAAGGAGATTGCAAAGAAGAGGGAAGGGAGTGTGATGATGAGAATGTCAGCAACAGATTCCGCGTCGCCAGTAATTTGCTCCATTTTGTTGTTCCCGGGTCGCTTGCTGGGAAATTCAGGAGAGAAAGGACCCTCGTAAATAATAGAGTAAAATCATTCAGGGGAATTGAAACAATCTGCTGAAGAAAAGGATATATTTTCCTTTCTCATATTACAGCCAACTGCTTCTTTTTGAGGCAAAATTAAACCTTTTTGAAAGAAGGATAATGTGGCTTTAAATGTTTTGCAATTATTCTTATGAAGTAAAGTTAAGAATAATTCATAAAAATGAATCTGTAAAAGTAACCAGTAACTATAATATGATAATATACAAAGTATAAATATTTCAACTGTCGATATTTTCCTCAATGTTAGAGTTCTTCGTAATTAAAAAGTTCAGATATTACAACTGATAGTAAGAAAACCTATATACTAAAATCCGAAGCAGTGGTCGTTAATATTTTGGGACCAACCAGAAAAAACCTATTTCAGAAATAATTGTTTGGTTTAAATTATTTAAGAAAAAGGCTGAATTATAACTACTTGTAGATTTAATGCTAAATTGTATTTCCTTCCAGATTTATTGATTTATCTATATCAGAATAAACAGAGTCAGCTAAAATTAATAGCATAATTTAATTTTAAAAAAGTATTATCATCAAAAACTTGTCACTCCGTAAATATAACAATATGCTAACTGAAATTTTAGCACTGCTCAGTCAACTGCTGAAGCAAAGCTTATTGTTTACCTTTCTACATTTTTAACTGGCGTGGCTTTCACCTAAACCATACACTAGCAATGTCCCTATTAAGCTTTCAATACATACCTTTCACACTATCACAGCCACACTAAATGTGAGTCACGTGCCAGTGACGCCTAGGAAGAAGGGGGGGGGGGGAGACTATATAAAAAGCTGTTGCAGGGAAGAGGGGTGGGGTTCGGTATGTGCAATGAATCATCTCTTAGTGTCAATCACGATGCTGAGGATGGAGACTGACAACAGAGGATGCAGCATGAACCGGAGACTTGATTCGCAATCAGTCGCTTACTTTGGATATGAATAGGGGACGTACACCAATTGCTGGAGTTTCTGTGAAGATGAATGGGTGTAGCTAGTGTGGTTATTATAGTAAAACGTCGAATTTTTCGAATTCACAATTCTTAGGGAAAATTGTCTTCTTAGAGAAAAAAGTGGAAAATGCTTTTTCTCAAAAATCTGGTTGTTGCTTATTCCAGTGGTTAGTTTAAAAATTAATTGAAAGAACATTGTTTAAATGTTTTCTTTGAATGTTCTATTTTAAATACTCATAAAATTTTTTACATGTACAGTATTGTGCATTTAGGGTATTTTTAACAATTACACAAGCTGAGTTGTAGCAGTCATTGTCACTAAAAAATTGCTTCTTCACATGTTTGGTGGGTTTTTTTAACAACAAATACAGGTACCATTCATGTACTAAATCATGAGGAAGTTCGACAACAAATCTGTCATCAAATATTCAAGTTCCAGTCCTATATCTGCATCTGCAGCTAAGAAGTGAACTTCCAATATCTATCCGTTTAATTTATGCAATTTTAATCTTATCTGAGATCTTCAAAATTATGTAAACAAATGTCCGTAGCATTTACAGATTTGCAAATTAAACTTCGGTTATATTATAGTACGACTTATTTCAATGAATCCTTTCCTTTAACATATCTCACGTATCTGTAATACACTTATAGTTTTGTCTGTGAATTATGAATGATGATATGATACAGAATGATGAATGATGATACTATTGATAATATGATTGTTAGTGAATGACGAATGATGGTGAATATCTGTGAATGATGCGAATTTATATGCGAATGAATGTTTATCCGTTTTAAATTACTAGTACTTGGTAGATATCTATCTGAAAAGCTTGGGGGGTACTATATATATGCTTGGTGGATGGAAGGGGTTGAATTTAGTTCAAATTGTCCTATAAATGTCTAAATATTTTTATGTCTAATGAAACACACTTGTAAATGGCATTACAGATACGTCTTTCTTAATTTTGGATTAAAAATGCTAACTTCATTCCCTCACAAGCACAATCTTATATGATACTTAATTTACAAATAACTCAGATTCAGTTTCACATGGACAATTATCTTAATCACATCTGCATGCATCTTAAAAGATTGAATTTTATCATGTAGTGACAAAAACTAGCAACGGGTTCCATAATCTATGACGGAAAAGGAATTTAGCCCATATTAACAGGCAATGCATCATAACGAGTAATAAGGAATATTCGTGTTTCCCTTTATTTTTTTATGTAATTCAGTGGCATCCTTCATATAGTGTATAAAACACTAAAACAAGTTATAACTGTGTATCTTGTCTTATATTTCAATGTACCTAACCGTGACCTCCGATATTAAAAAGGCCATCCAACTATATGATGACGTCACCTGTGGTGGATACTCTTTTCCATTCCGTTAGTGAGGGAAGACATTATTTTTGTGTGACAAAATATTTTATCTTCCTTATTTTACGTTTTGTAAAGATATTTCAAGTATTTAGATTATTTTATTTTTTCGACAATGTAAAAAATAAGATTATCCCTACATTTTAAAACACTAATTTTGTACAACTTGAGGTTTTAAACTTCGTCCATTCCCATAAGTATGATCAAGTATAATTTCTGTTCGTTTATAAGTTGTTATTGTTGTTTCTGTTTTTCAAAAGTAATTTTAAAATATTTCTAAATGTTTTAAATGTTTTGAACAAGAAATGTTATGACAAGAAAAATATCAATTCAAAACATTGATATATATAAAATTGATAAAACATAAAAATATACACAATGAACTAAAACGCAAATAATATAACAGCTTAAATACCACAACTACATTCAAGGCTCATATTTTCTGAGAAAACCTACATTTGGAGGAAATATATATATATATTATACATTTTTTTTTTCTTCAATTAATTATGTTTGTTAAGACAAGTATGTACTGTCACCTTACAAAAATTAATCTTATCCAGTCTTCTTATCAAATGCCTCTTTTGAATGCACAAAATCATTTGGATGAAAATGTAGCTCGCATACCTTAAATAGAAGACACAAATTTCTAAACAACTCTATTGAATTTTTAACAAAACTTTATATTGAAATAAGAAAAAGTTTCCACGTTAAATTTTTATTTTATGTTATTCATTTTTAAAGGCTAGAAGAGATTGGGTTAAACTTCCAAGTACTGTACGAGTTCTGCGCCAAGAATTGTTTTCATAAAACAGAGTCAAATGATGTCAACCATAGATTGTTTACTTGTTTTTAAAACTTGTTTAAAACTTGTTATTTATTTTTGTTGCTTGTAAAAAAAAAAAAAAAAAAATGACGTCGGCTGCCAATGTTGGCAAAAATCACTTTCACATAGAATTCGTACCGTACTGGGAATTTTAACCAAAAAATTGTTTTCTAAACTTTCATTTGAAAAATAAAACAAAAAAGTTGAAACCTTATGAAAAGTTATCACTATTGTAAATAGTTAGCATTTCTTTTCTGCACTTTAATAAAAAAATTTAAAAAAATTTACACTTATATTTAAAAACACATTAAACATTTTATTAAAAAGTTAACTATCACCTTGCTGTATTTTGTTGGGACAACATTTTTTCGATGTATCGCAAGCCACCATTTTTTTTTTTTTTTTAACTCTGTCATCGAAAGGGAATTTGAACATAGAAATTTTAGCAATAGTTCTGGAGTTCCCGTTGTACTTTAGAACGGAACAAGATCTCGGCATTTTGTAAAATTTACACAAATATTAAACGTATAAATCGTCCATAATAGCCATCGAACGACTAATAAAAGCAGAATTTGAAGATCAGTGTATCCACTTCTAAATAAATTTTAGCTCGAGATAGCTTAAACTTGGATCCACGGCTGATGATGTAGAAAGAAAAACATGGTGGAGTTGTATGGCCCTCTACATATCAATTGTCACTACCTAACAACGCAGTAATGCAATAAGTTTACCGCGTACCCAGTAATGCGTTAAGTCTAAACAAAATGCATCTTATAAATTTATTTATATTTGAAAAGATTATTTCCTTAAGGGGAATGTTAAGTCAAAAATAAAAATTCTTCAATTTTTGTCTAAAATTCATGAAATTTTGTCTGCAGTTCAGTAGCAATTAGATGAAACACAACCCAAAATTTCAAAAATTTATATTGATTTTTTTTTTCGAGAAATTAAATTTTTATTGAAACACTTAGCGTTTTTTCCGTAATTTTAAAAAAGCTCCTTGTGATTCAAATTTGTTGCAATCTGTCTCAATTTTTTTGTACAAGCTAATCGAATATATATTGACATAATTGTGCATGGATTTTGAATTTGATCCATTGGTTAATTATTTAAAAGTAAAACTTTGGTACAACGGCAGTAAATGTAAACTTTTTAAATAAAAGTATTACGAAAATTGCTGTAAAACAATAAAAATATACCAGATTCCAAAATCCATGCACAATTGTGTTCAAAAGAGTATAAGTAAACAATATCTCCAAATTTAAAAGAAATACATCAACTTTTGAATCGCAAGGAACAAATCGAATACCCTAAAAATCTTAAAATACACATGAGGAGAAAAATGCAATTTAAGAAACAGAAATACGGACGATTTCTGATATGCGCGCTTACAAAAACTCAAATAATATTCTTAATTCTTCTCGAATCAGCAAAAGTAAGGTAAATACTTAAAGCTAGAATTGCAGGCTATATATTTCCACTAAAATATAAAAATCGAAATTTTTGAAATTTTTGCCTTAACAGTCCCCTTAATTCCATTATAGCCTCAATACCTTTAAGAAGATATATACGAAGAATATTTGATAAATATTTTGTCACAATGAGTTCTCTGAAAATATATTATAATAGAGGAGGAAGCAATTGGAATTGCGAATTCACAGATTACTGAACTAGCAACATTTCTGGTACACCTACTTGGAGCTGCCAACGGAGCTTTGGAATTAATTGAAGGAAATACTTTTAGAAATGAGATTATTATTTTATGACATTTTTTAATGTAAAGTAACTGTTGTTACGTGTAAAAATTACTAATTAGAAACAATATACTAAATCTGCTACCATGTGGTAACATTTAAAAACCAAAACATAATTAACATGCAGAAATTTAGAGCATTTTTGGAAATATTCAACAAGAAAACTCGAACTAATTTGATGATACTTCTAGGGAAAACACAAGTTGCCTAAATGGTAAGCATTAGTTTAGGATCCATGTTACGAGTTACTATTGGTTACTATTTCTGACGCTTATGATTAACTACCCAAATACACACTTAGCAATACAGAAGCCTTTAAAATTATTTGTAGCACATTTTTCCTGTTTTTAATGTATAAGTTGTAAATAGAACTCCGTTAAATGTCTGATAATTCTAAATGTAAAGTACAATAAAATTCCAGCATGGTAAATTTTCTTGGTGTTAACTCTAATGTGATATCCAGAACGTTTCTGAATAATTTTTAAGAGGCTTGTTGTATACAAATATTCAGATTTCTCATATAAATTCCTCATTCTAATGCTGTGCAAATAATTACTAATATAAATAAATCGAATTCTCTTTCATAGCCCAATAAAGTATTCTCCAGAATAAAGCCTTAATAAATCAAAATATATACTAAAAGAAAGCTTACACAATACCCCTTATAGTTACCCCAGCTAAAGGAAAGCAAAATAAAATAAAACCATTTAAACAATTCTTCCGATATATTGTCACTTCAAGCAAACGAACTCTTCAAAACAATCGACCCCAGTATCGAACACCCAAGTTCTAAAGGGTGCTAATTTCGTAGACTCCACACTCCCAAGAAGAACGTTCCGTTCTCCCTCATTAGACAATGGAAGCCCTAACAACCGTTTGATTGGCACGGCATTTTGACCCGATTGTAATTACTGTTCTAGTCACAACCCCTTTTGGACCCGCCGGCCATGGTAAAGACCCCTCCCTTCCCCCCCCCCCCAGAGGTATGCATGCCGGCGGTGATGACACCGAAATTGTCTTTTCAATCAACTCGTGTTCGAAAGACGATTGCATAACATGTCAATGTGGGGGTGTTCGAAAATGTAATGGAATGATTGAGATGGAATGAATTTGAATTCCGAGTTACCACCTAGACCCTTTTTAGAGGGTATTCGGTTGGGGTGTTTGGGGCAACTGTAATAGTCGGTGTTGTTGGTCATTAATAATTTTGAAATGGATTTATTTGTACCTTGAGCTCCCCTAATCATTTTTCACCATAAAAGACCCATGAAATTTTTTTATTTTCACACAATGTTCTGTATATTTAGTTAAATGTTCTGTTTTAAGTAATCAAGATCGTTTTCTACAAACACTTCATCCAGTTATCAACTTTGGATCATCAAATCTATGGAATGAATTTTCTCAGCAAAGATGTTATTACGACCATACATAAACAAATTGAACTGGGTAAGTCTCTTCCACAAAAAGGCTACTTCTACAATCTTCCCATTTCTGATACATAAAGTCAAAAGTTCTTATATGAGGTTCAGAAATATTAAATAAACAACTAATTCAAAAGTTCTTTGTTTACTTTTGCTTTATTTAAATATTTAGTTAAGCTAAAAGATACCAGATCACAAGAATTAATGACATGGTAAATAAAAAATAACATTAAGTTGGAATTTTACTAAATTTTTAATGACAAAACTTTTAACCATCCCTATTTAAAAAAAAAAAAAAAAAAAAAAAATGTTACGTAAGTTTTATTATGGAATTTTCTTGTGATTCTTAACAAAAAGTTGGATTCCGATTTAGGATATTTTAATTTGCATCTATAGGAATCAAGTCGTTTTCTTTGAAATTCTTCTATCAACTGTAAATTCAAAAGTATGCATACTAGGAAGCGCATACAATTTACCTTCAAGAAAAATTAAACAGCTCTAAATTTTTAAATTTTGCATTGAATCGTGCACAGAGTCATCAACTGTAAGATCTTGAAGGTGAAAGAGACTAAGAGAACGGTACAATTCAGTTTTAACTTGAAACCAACCTTGTGACTTCGCTTTCATGTAGTCTGTGGTTTTGAGTACACTTTAACTAAAAATAAAGAATCTTAAGTTGTGTAACTTTTCTCGCGGATGTGCAATATATTCCTGAAATTATTTCAGGTATTATTACCCTTCAAAAACTTTATCTTTGCTTTACAATTTATTCAGAGTTAGTAAAAGAATTCACAAAACCAGTATTTTCCTGCAATCTCAATAAATAGCCTCAAGACTTTCAACTTTCAATTTGTAATTATAATCAACACCAACTTCACATATCGACCCCATGCCAACACTTCTGAAGACACCATTTCGAATTCTACCAAGGTAGGGGACTGGAACTCAATGCAAACACACCAGAAACAGAAAGGCGCCCCCTTCATTTCAAAAAGGGGAAAAAAAGCGAAAATTCTGGAAAAGTAAGTAGTGGTGAAGGGGTTGGTTCTGCACCCATTGTGGGCATGGAAACAAAGGAACCCTTTTCCCAGCTATTCCAGGAAACAATCTCCCCTTTTCTCTCCGTCTTGGAAACCTGGAAAGAACTTTCAGATGATTTGAGTGGGAAGAAGCAAAGGTTAGTAAATGCAAGAGAAGGCTGCCTACCAAGAATTACATCAGAAGAATGCCAGTTTAGATTTCACACAACACTAATGTAATTAGAACCTTATACAAAGACACTGTCTGTCTACCTGATTTCTAGATTCTAATAAAAAATGTGAGATATTTCATAGGAAAAATGTCAGTGAGACTACTTCATGGGAAGCACACATTTTAGCAGAAAAGAGAGATATCAGATTAGAATTCGAATATTCTTCTAGGCAAATTTGTAGCATAACTGTGCAACTTGGGGATGTTTTTATATATGTCTAAATTGATAAGGATTTGTTATCAAATGTCTTCAACCTTAATAAGGCTACATTTCAGTTGTTTAAAAGCTTCCTAATCGTTCATGCTTGGCATATGGACCTGATATACATAAGAAACATGTGAGAAATCGGGAATTTAATGGACACTGAATGTCACAAGTCAGTATTTATACTCACTTGCAAAGGTTAAGCACGGAGCCGTAAAATGCGAAAAAATTGACAAGTGAAGCTTTGATTGACACAAAATGCTGCAAGTAAGTATTTCTATTTTTATTCATAAACAAAACAAAAAAATTACAGAGATAAAAAGATTAAAAAAATTGAATTTTCATAAATTATATGATGACGTCATGTTTGCGTCATTAACAAAAGGATGTTTAAATTCAAAACAAACAACAAACACAAACCGATATTAATAGGATATGTGAGCACCCTTCACTTGCATACAAAGTTTGCATCGTGTGATCATGCTTGTTCTGTTTCATACTGTGATCAACCACAGTAGAGTCCAGTAATCGCCATTCCTCCTATAGGGCAGTTTCTAAATCTCTGAGAATGGGTGGAAGTAGAAATCGTCTACATACAGCTCGGCCGAAAGCATCCCAAAGATTTTCAATTGGATTAAAGTCCGGCGAGTAAGCCGGTCACTCGCTCTCGAGAAATCCCCTCTCTCTCGAGAAAATCGTCAACGATGGCAGCTCTATGGGGACGCGTATTATCTTCCATTAAAACGAAAGAAGGCAGCAGCGTACAGTTTCACAACGGGGTCTAAGAAATCATCTCGATACCGTACAGCCATCACAGAACCTCGTCTGAAGATGTGCAGGTCGGTGCAATATCCCAAAGAAATTCCTGCCCAGACCATGGGGCTTCCACCACGGAATGCCTGATGTTCGGTGACGTTCTAGGGCCAATTGCGTGTGCCTTGTTCCCTCCATACTCTTACACGCTTATCACCAGGTTGTAGGGTAAATCTGGACTCATCTGTGAACATAACGTTGCCCCAATCAAACACAGTTTAATTCACATGCTAGAGGCACCCTCTTTAATTGCGCCCCTTTGGATTCGACAGATAAAGAAACACAAACTCGTAGTACCCGAGCGTAGAGATCATTCATATGTAACCCTTCGACGAACAGTAATGGAAGATATCGTCTTACCAATGGTCTCTGCAACCATAGATGTCACACGTGTGGAAGGCGATCTTCAATTCCGCTTGGCTACAACAGTGGCTTCTGCGGGGATCGTAACCCTTGAACGACCGGCTACATCTCTTCGGACAACTGTTTGGCTGGTTTGGAATTGTTTCAATAATCGTGAAATGACGGAATGATGAACGCCGAAGAAAAGAACAACATCTGTGGTAGACTGTCCTGCTTCAATACGTCTTGCAACCCTCCAGCGCTCTGAATCTTCCATTCGTCTTCTGGAATCCATAAAAATACTTCTATCATGAAAACAAATCATACTAATGCTTTCATCAGCACTTACATGCAACTCCAGTAACCCTGCTCAATGCCGGCTTCTTATACGACTGCCTTTTTTGCATATTTCTCGACGAGAAACCGTGATTGGCTGTCGCCTAACATATTTGCATACTTCCATCTACCTTTGCAGCAAATTTTAACTTCTTTAATTCAGATTGACTCACAGAAATTAACATTTTCATCTCCGAGCTTAACTTTTGGAAGTGAGTGTATAACGAGAACAATCCTTGCTCATGCTTCTTCGGCATCATTAAATGTCGGATGACTTAAGACGAGAAAACTCGTTAGATTTTTGTGTCTTTTCAAGTAAACGAAGTTAAAGACTAAAACAAAACAAAGCAAGTTGCAACTTAAACTGACCACTTAACTGGCAACTTAAACTGACCACTTACCATGAAACAATCACAGAGTGCTTGTATTGTTAATTTTTATTGGTACCAATCATTGCTTGATTACTTAACCTCTCAATATAACACAGACATTTCATTTTAGTATCTACCCTAACGCTTTATTTCATAAATGTTTAATCTAACCCAACCATATTAAATAGCCATCTTGAAACACGGGAAAAGTTTTTTCTAAAAAACTGACATTACCCAGAGCCATCTGTGGTTTGATCTGTCAATAGGAATTTTGACAAATTTAGTATGGGACTAACAACGACTTAAAAAAAACGATTTCATGAAAAAAAATTAGTTCAAATAATATTTATCAAGTAAGATTATATCACTGTTAAAATGAATGTAGCTAAAATTTGCATGAAATTAATATAAAAAGTCAAATAAAGTAAAATAACAATAAATTTTGGACCCTTGTTCAATGTTAGAGTTAGGAAGTATAAATTATTTCCTTACTTGTTAATATTTTGATTATAAAATAGGAGATTACAAAGTTTATTGTTGGAGGGGTGCACTTGTCACCAACTTTTGGGAATCCCCCCCACTTTTTTTTCTTCACTTCTACCACAGTTTATTGGAATTAATCGAAATTCGAGGTACAGCATAAAAAGACAGTCTAGATCTGAACGTATGTTTTATATGCAGTACAAATTATTTACTTTCATTCAATTTCATTTTTAAACTGTTAAGAATTATGAAAAGGAATGTCTTAGTTGGGGATTTCTAATCTCCTTCATCAAATTGCCATCCGATCACTTGTAGCATTAAACACTCCAAGTCAATTAATATAATAAAAAATATCGATGTGTAAAATTTTTATCAATTCTATGGTCTAATGATATCAACTTATAATTTCAAAAGGAATGTGGGGTATATATACCCTTAGCTACACGTGGAGTATATACGCCCTTGGCTACATGCCTGCTTCAAACGAAAAGATGGAGATTGGAAAGTTTGGGGCCAACCTCCTATCTTGTTATAAACCTTGGAGATGAATGGCAAGGTAAGGGGTGTCTCCGTCCCTTCTTCCAAAACAATGAAAAGTGCTGAAGAGAAGGAACGTGAAAGATCCTTGAATGGAGGGGAAGATGAATTTCTAGTTATCTGGGGAAAATTCGAAGATGTCAACCCAATGAAAACGGTGTGCTGTTGTTCCCTTTGTGTGGAAAATATCCCGTCGGGAGTGAAGGTTTTCATTTAGGAGATCATTATTATAGATTAAATTATCATAGTAGTGTCAGTTCAATTACAAATCTGTAACTAATCATAATTTAAATTGCTTTTGGAAAGCAACTTCGATTATAATAGTTTTAAACTTATTTATAATCAACATTGGTAAAAAGCTAACAATCTCAACCAACTTTGCAGTTGATGGTCATGCTTGTTATACAGGATGGCCATAATTAAAGTTTACTTATTTGTAATAATCTGTTACGTCAACACTTCTTCTTAAAGTTTCGTGCCTGGACAATTGAAATCATAAGATGTTCATTAAAAATTTTCTATGGTGAAAATTTGGAGTTAGAAAATTTATTGGGAGAAATTATATGGCGTTAGAAAATAGTATTTTTATGTCCTAGGTTAAAAAATGACAATATTTATCAAACAGTTAATGGTCAAAGAAGACTTGCACAGTTGTATTTACTATTTCCATTGCTAAGTTTAAAAAAAATGGTTTTATACCTTTCGGAATTATATTTTTAAGAGTTAGGTGCAATCTATTTTGGAATTCACAACTTGATGATATTTTCTTTTTATTAATTAGAGTATTCCTCCAAAATTACATTTGATTGAACCATCTAAATAAAAACTAAACTTTTTGAGTTATTACTTTTCTTTTTCATTGTATAACAGTTAAATTATATGAGTATCGTTAATACTTAGGTACACTCATTGCAAAAACAGTATTCAATTTTTCAACATTATCATTGAAAAAACATTTCAAGACACTTTTATCTGAACCAAGAAATGATCTGAATAATGTATTTTATTTCTTGTCCTGAATAATCATACTTTAACAAGTCCTAGTTTGAGGACAAAGTTAAATAAAAAAAAAAAGGGTCCAAATAACAAAATGATACGTTGTCAAAAGAATCTCATCAATCTGACAAAATATGTTTACTTATCAAAAACAACAACTGAAAC
This sequence comes from Linyphia triangularis, assembly GCA_963978545.1. Lineage (NCBI taxonomy): Eukaryota > Metazoa > Arthropoda > Arachnida > Araneae > Linyphiidae > Linyphia > Linyphia triangularis. The sequence continues at coordinate 52,492,409 of OZ021728.1, forward strand.
TAACTTATGAAAAATATTTGCGTCGATAAATAAAATCTCAAAAATTATATCAGCAAATCAAGAAACTTTGTCACAAGGCAGTGCATATCTGAAACATGTTTAAAAAAATTCAAGATTATGGCATTCACTGCATTTTAAGCATTAAGTGCAGAAATTAGAATAGAAGAAAATTTCCAATAATAAAAAAGTTTTTATGAGACACTTTTATTTATCATTATGAGAATAAAGTTATGCATAAGTGACAGTGTTAACAATAAGTGTTTGAATTTTTTGTAAAATAGGTCGCCTTAATTATAATTTTTTCTTCAATGACAAATTAGTATACAGTAAAAAATAAAATATTTCTAACTTTTTCCACTGATGTGTTATTTGTAAATAAAAGTAATTTTTTATCATCTATTTTGAAATATAATACCATACATAATAAAAATAACTTTACATATATTTTTCAATTTGTTATTCTGAGAATAATTGTAACATTTAAACTTGAAAACACAAGTAAGCCTTATATGGGACATAACAACATGCATCCAATACGAGACGCCTGACATAATAAAAAAAGAAGTACTCTGGTGATATTAATGTATATTTTGATTTTGCAAGCATGAACTAGAGTACATGGAATAAACAAAATACAGAAATTTAGAAGTATTAATTATTAGATTTAATTAGACCAGAAAATATCTGGGTTTTTTTTAAACATTAAAATATTTTATGTACTTTTAAACATACTTACAATTTTATAAACTGTCTGAAACAACAAACGCATACTTTCTTATGTTAGGAACCTACAAATCTGAAATATGTAACTTTTTTCTTAATTCCTTTTACTAATTTTCCACAATTAATTGACACATTATATAGTTATGTGCACAATTGGAAATTTCAAACTACATCATTTGTTTCAAGTATTATTGATAAGAGAAAACTCATTTAATCAATCAGAGTCAGGAGGGAGTTTCAACACAAAAAGTATCTTTGCCGACTTTTTCACATCACTTTCATTTCAAAATTATTAACATTAGGGGGGGGGGGGGCTGTTATTTTTTGTACTTTGTACCTTAATGTATTTGAATTTCATATAGTTTACAATGGTTATCTTTCCATTTCTGTAATACAAGGATGAAATAATAATATACAATATTCAAGACACGTTAACAACCCCCTGTGTTCTATTTATAAATTTAGAAGAAAAAATTAACAAAGATTGTGCTGTAAAATATTCTCAACTTAATTTTCAACAATTCAATATTAAGTAATTCGCAGCTTCAAAAATAATTAATAAACCAATCGAGTCCCCCCCCCCCCCCCAAGCACTACAATTTCCATATAACCAACTTTCACAAAATCTAATTTAAATCCGAAAATACAGAATACTTTTAAAACACTAAATTTATTAACATATCGTTTATCAAAGCACAAAGCATTCCAGCTAATTCATGCGACTTTTCGAATGTCTTCAATAATAGAGTTTCCATCCAGCGTCGCAAAGAGTTGGACCCCTAAATGTGTGGCCTCTGTAACGACACAATGGATCTCCTTTCAATGGTTTCCCATTCTGCCATTCATCACAAGGCGTGACATCAGTATCCGAATGCTTCCATTTCATTTTCTTCGAAGGAATATTGATGTCGACGAAGTAACTAATGAATTGAATACAAAGGAAGTTTCTGAATGGGTCATTCAAAGAATTGAGCAATTATTAAGTGATATAGAATATCATAGGCAGCTATATCATTTCTTTGCATTATAATGATTCGTATTTGTGATGATATCCATCGAGAAGCATTTAAAAGGACTTTGATCATAATTCTGTAATTGAGCATTTGGACTAATGTAGGTTATATTGATAAAACTCTTATTTTATCTAATTAAACTTTATATAATACAAATTTATAACATTATTTAATGATTAATTAATTGTTAGCATGAATAAAAGTTTTAAAAAAGGAGTTGTTTTATTGCTTCACAGACACCAATTTTAATTCCAAAAAATTAAATAATAAAAATATGTATTAAAACTCTTCATCTCATCAAATATTAACCATATGGTCAGGAGTTGTTCGACCTATGATAAAGATTGACTTCTGTTTAGTTAAGGCAACGTTTTAAATACGCAACTAGTGGACTACGTGTGCCCACGGCAGTATTTACGCGGACACCGATTTGGGCACAAAAAAAAAAAGTATCGCTGTTTATAATTTTATTTTATCCATAAAAGTCCAGGCAGTATTATAGCCCGCCTGATGGCCGTAGGGTTATTGTTCTGGGCTTTCTTGCTAAAGTTTCCGGGTTCGATAAGTGGGTTAAGCATGAATGTCTGTTGTAGTTTGAAATCTACGTTCAGCTATAGGTTCTGGCCTGGTTACCCACTTATTATGCAAAAAAAAATTGGTCGTTGAGTGTATAAACCAAACCAGCCAGTATTCTAAACCAAAATAAGTGTAACATATGTCCACATTAATTCATTTTTTTTTTTTTTTTTTCCCATAAGTAACCTATAAATCCTAAATAATATTTTAGAGATGCCTATTAATTATTATGACATGCCCATTAATGATAGAAATTCACGTTGATTACATCTTATTACATTTCTTTTTCTCATAAAAAAGTTTTTCAAATCGTGGATTTTTAAAAACATTTTAAATTATATCCTTGTCATACAAAAAACTTTTTTCCTTAATTGATCTCTATCTGTTGATTTTATTTCTCATATTGAATTTATATGGTAAAATTCTGCAACAGTTCTTTTACCTTAGAAAAATAACTCAGAATTTATATTTGAGAAGAAAGACAGTTTTAAAGAGAAAAATCTGTAACCTTTTAGTATTATAATCTTTTTTTTTTTTTTTTTTTTTTTTTTTTTTTTTTTTTTAAGTAGATTTGATTAAAATAGAAGTTTTATATACAAAGAAAATATCAAATATATTATTGTAAAGGATTTCAGAAATATACACGCGTTTTAGAGTAAGACTTATTTCGTTCATCCAGAGAAAAAACAATACTTTTCTAGACTTCTCTATCATTAAACATTTGTTGTTGAAACGAATGCGATTGTTGACAAAGAACTATTTTCACGTAAACAAGCTACCTGGAGCTTATAAGTAAACCAAGAAAATAAGTGATTGTTATACGAAATTAGAACAATAAGTTTAAGAGGCTACGTTTTAATTTCATTGAATGAGTGTAAAATAGACTGTTATGTCAAGTACCTTGAATCGCTATATTATCTCGCTGAAAAGGCAAATTTAAATGTTTAACAAAAACATTATCTTTGGGAGGAGGTCCGGTAATTGCAACTCGAAAACCCTCCCTTCCACTTTAAAGCAAGCTAATCTAATATTGTATTGAAATTATCACTGTACCCCCCCCCCCCCAACTCAATGGGGAAATTTTCCCATTGATTTAGGAGATGGTTTTAGCAGTTTTTTGTTTTAATGATTTTATTACTTTAATAAAATTTTGACTATATTGTTTTACTTGTTGTTAGTCATCAAAATTTATCTTCAATTGGTGTTAAAAAAAACTCATTATGTATAATTAAAAAAAATTAGTAATAATAATAATCTTTAACTGTATGTTTACTAATTCTAATATTTGTGATGTTGTCTAATACAGGGTGGTTAAAATTAAACTGACGGTACTCGGAGGGTTGTAGCTCAGGTTCTACTGAACGGATCCGAATGAAACTTCAAGTATATATTATGTAGATGATGAGGTAGAGGTTTCTGTTGAAAAAATACAGATCAAAATGTTGCCAACAGATGGTGCTTTAACGAAGTAAAAAGAATTATAACTGTTAAAAAACCAAGAATAACAGGTTATTTTATTTATTTACAGACCTGTATTCTCTATGTGCATACCTTATCGGTCAACGATTTGTTGAAAGTGTACCACAGCGTTATAAAAGGATGCATACAACATATTAGTTAATGGCTGTGTGGTTATCGTTGGCCTCGCATGCCAAAAAGGTGCCGGGTCCGAAACCTTGATTAGGCATGGATATTCGTTGTGGTTCGGAATCCACGTGCGCATCAAAATAACTCATTGATATAAAACCAACCAACCAGCAACATATCAATAGGTTGATTGATTGGTTTGTAATCTCAACGACCTATCCAGAGAACCGGTTTCTTCAAACTTATGAATCATGACTTAAACTGCATTTACGGACATGGGTCCTCTAGTTTTTCATCTGTCGATGAACTGGCTGAAGCATTGCTCTGATTATGATAACAAACAAATTATAACTAATATCCGTTCTTTCTTGATCAGCTGCATTTTCACTGCGGACAATTGATTTCTTCGACTCATATCAATTACTTTTATAGCGAAATTACATTAACTACTCATTTGCATATCATTTTAGCAGTACAGCGCTATCTATTGGCAATATTTCAAGCTAATTTTTTCCGACGGAAACCTAGACCGCAAGATTTACACAATATACATTTCAAGTTTTATTCGGAACCGTTCAGTAGAACCAGAGTTACGAGCCTCTGAGTAATATTACTCTGAGTTTAAATTTAACCACCCTGTATTCACCGCAGCCAATTATATTAACTAGTTCTTTGGGAAAAGGATATTCTATAATTATAAGCGTTTCGAAATTGATAATATAGGCATTGTTATGCCCAACTTCTGAGAAACCTACAGAATAATTTTTCTAACTAAATATTAATCTTAACAAGAAATTTTAAGAAATCTATTACAGTTTACAGCAATACTTTTGGAAAATTTGAAAGAATTGTTTTAGTTGGGCCACTGGTTTGATTCTAAAACCATTTTCAAATATTCGAAAATTTATATAAACTAACTACTGTTTTAAAATATTTTTTTAAACTTTTCGATATTTTTGTCTTTTTCGAACAAATGCAATAGCCTTTAATTTATTCTATATTTATCAAATGCTATCTGCTACATTCGAAACATTTACTAGTTATTTTTATGCATTACGAGAGTACAGGACACTCATCAAAATGTGTGTATCTACAGAAAGCAAGCAATCACAGTAACGTATTTAATAATAAATTCAGTTTTTCAAAATCATTTGGTCAGTAAATGTTTGTTCAGAAAACTCATAAAATTCAACTTTTTTGCAACATCATTAGAATGTTACTAAAAATACTTTTGTACAATAGTTTTTATTATATAGTGTACTATACTTAAGATTGATGTGCAAAATGCTTTAACATTGTTCTCTGAGTAACGCAATAAAGTCACTAAACGGCATAATCTTCCCTGCATATGTTTTTACAGAGAAAAGATAGATAAATTACTCTAGTTAAAAAGTTTTCTTTTCATATACATTGATAATCAATTTATGGATAGTTATATTCAATTTATGGATGAATTCCATATGCCTTCCCAGTTTTGCAAGAAGAAAATATATAATAATAAATAAACGACTCTAGTTTAAAATGTCTTCAAATATATTGATTTTCAATTTATATATGGAGAGCTTTTCTAGTCATACTTAGAAAAAAGCAATGAAAAACAATAACAATAACGTTTAAAATAATCTTAAAATATAACGTGCTTTCCTGGTATTTTAAGTTATCCATTAAAGGAATTAAATAAAATCAATACAATTAAATGCAACCAATATACAAATATCTTAAAAGCTCGAAGTTTCTTATTCATAGCCTAAAGTTAACCTCTTTACATATTTTATACGATATATTTAGCTTTTAATTCTTTATTAAGAAGTATACGAACAATCATCAAATTATTATTCCATTTTAATGACTCACATAAGAAGCCTCTCTAGTTTACCCAGAATTATATTAAATGCAGGAGAAAAAAGTTAGTGTTCTAAAACTAAATTTTACCATTCCCAGCACAATACAACTTCATTAGCCTCGAACTAAAAGCTAAATATATAATATAAAAATATGTAAAGAGGTTAATATCAGGTTAGGAATAAGAAACTTCGAGCTTTTAACCATTAAAAAACTATTTCCAAAATTGAACTATCTCTTCATTACTGGAAACGATTACGACCGGCATCAAAACCAATGAGGCAAGGCATCTCAATATCTTCCATCAAAGCGACTCAGAGCAGCCGCCCTTTTAAGCACTTTGAGCCAATTAAATTTTTGATAACAGCTTTATGCAAAAGGTAAAAACTCACCCTGACACTTTAAAAGGTAGTTAAAACCTTAAAAAAGAAAAGAAATTCCCTTTATTTCTCCCTCACACTTCGTTATCAGCTGTCCACAGAAGAATATTGATTCTCTTGTCTGCAGCCCCCCAACAGTCACTTAAATATATTTTAATGATAGTTCTTAAGCTTTTTTTCCTCCACACCATCCTTTCACAACAAACATATTGAACTGTAGAAAGAACAATGAAAAAAACATCAGCAAGAATAAAGGATATGCTTCAGTAATACTAGTATTTGATAATGAAAAGGTATTGAAAGATTAATATTTCAATATACACTGTCTTTAAATAAGCCTATATTGTCTGTAAGGAATGTTTGTTTGTATATAATTTGTAAAAGCATCAAAATATCATAATTAGTAAATTATAGGTACTCAGATTGTTGAGTACTCATTTCACAAAGCACCTGATTTTTAAAATGAGATGTTTTGTGCCTCTCTGTATATTTATAATGTTTCTTGTTTGTGTAACTTACGAAACCACTTATCTTAAAGTAAGTAAAAAAAAATTAAAAAGTAATAAAAAGCCATATAATTAAAAACACTTTACTGAAATACATGTTAGTTTATTTAGCTATTATAAATATGATTAAATTAAAAAAAAAAATTAAGTATAAATTAAAGAATAGCTTAGTTAATTGATTTTCAATGGTCAAAATCCAATTCGTCTATTATAAATCTTCGACTTTTTTCCCAACTTCCATAAAATTATTTTTTTTGTCTATCTAATTTGTTTCCAGTTTTATTATTATTAAAATAAGACATCTTTCAATCAAATATTTAAAAAAAAAATATCCTATATACAACAATTTCAATTAATAAAGAAAAGTACTTTGTATCTAAGAAACAAAGCAAAATTCATTCAAATCCACTCTCTGAAAAATGCTACAATCAATAAGATTGCTTTCTCCTTACTCCTTTGAGAATAAAATGTAGATTGCACAATCCTAAGCTTATCCAAGAAAACTTTAAAATTCCTCCATTTACCCTCAATGAATCCCGAGCTGCGATTGAGACAAAGATCGGTGGAACAGATTGTTGGAATAAATTAAATTCAGAGAAGCATAAACATTCACGAACACAATCACACTCATCACTAGAGCGTCTTTGTCCTTAAAACTCTATCAGGGAGACGAGTAAAAATTGCAGAATATAATTCATAGGTTGGACTCATGAAAAAATTTACACCTTGTCGTTATAAAATATTGAAAAAAAGTTCTGGACCCTTTACGTCAGCGTTCGCCATTAACTATTAGAGACGGGCCGCATGACTTATGTTGGAACTTTCCGCGGGCCGCAGATTTATACCGAATACGCCAATAAATATATTGCTTTACTACATATGTTCAATTTTGAAGCTGCTTTACGTCAAGTTTTCACAGTATTCATAATTAAAGCTCTTCCTGACTACTACAGACTCCAGCTCTATCCTGTAGTATTCAACAGATATTCATAAGGCTTGTATATATAATACTGAAATCATGGGAAAATAACAATAAACAGCATTTAAATAAAAACTAATTAAATAGTTCTAATTTTTTCAAACAACGCTTCAAATACAAAAACTATTAGGCAAATATTCAAAAGTAACTTATTTTTAAATTACTAATGGGCTGTAAAGCACACAAAATTCGATGAAGATTTTAATTACTACATGATCCAGTTGGTTCTAACAGAAAACACTGATAATAAACACTATGTACAAAGGGCACTAATTTTCATAAACGTTATCTGTGAAAAAAAATAACGCTAGATATTGACTAGGTATTTCTAGAACTTGTTGCTCTCCATCTAAATTTACACATACTTTTTTCAATATAGGCTGGGATTTTGAATATGGATAGGAAAGTTGATCCCAAATTTACTTAAAATGATCTAAATCAAAAACTAATTTGTGATGTCTGAATCTGTAAGAATAAGTTAAATTGAAAAGTTTTTGAACAACGATTGTGAATTTAAAACAAGTTTTGTTAAAAAGAAATTGAAAATTAAAATTTTGCTATCCCCAGCAGCACAAATACGCTGGCCAATATCGCTCCACATTAGTCAATCCCTATGGGAATCATTGTAGTTTGGTCATTGTTACAGATCTTGGCCAATCTCGTACAATGCTGGATAAAATATACTCAAAGTTTAAAAATGTTGATATACAATTTAAAATTAAAATGTATTTTTGTAACAAAGCACGGAAGGCTAAAAAATATATTTTATGTTTTTGACATGTTTATTTTTCAAAAAATCATGTACTTTGGAATGATGCTCGAGTTTTGGCCAGGATTGGTCAATCTTCCAAACCTATCGTTTCCGACATTGGTCAATACTACTGTGATACTTAGTATACCACTGTATGAAGAAGAGATTAACAAATTCTTTGAATAAATAGTAAACGTTAAAAGGAGTTTCACTGCATTATTATATGAGAAAATAATAAAAAAAAATATGTCTTAAAAATAACCCAATTATAAAATTTAGGAAGAAAACACAAGATTAAAGCTAGGAAGAAACGTAATTAAATTTGTTTTCTGTAGTTACAAAGACAACTAAATATTCAAATTACACACAGGTTCCTGAAACGGACATTAAAAAGAATATGATAAACAAATTGTTATGCAGTCAAACCCTGTTGACGCGAAATCGTTCTCTAAATCTTTCGCGTTAACCGAATTTTGTGTTAACCTTCTAAAAACTTTTAATCTAATTAATACAGATTTAAACTACTAGTTTTATGTATATTCAATACTGCTGCTTTTTAGAACATTTACATTACAAGGCTTGATACAGTAGTTTAACGAAATATACATTAAAAAAAAAGTATTACCAGTAACTTATTATTTGAAGAAGTCTGTTATTGATTTTGGCTTTAAGTTTTATCTCTTCTAAAGTATAGAAAGCACATGAAGCATTGTCCTGGTGCTGCTGAAATGAAAAAGAAAAAAAGTGTTTGTTTTTTTTCGTCTTAAACGAGATTTCATTATGTGATATTTCCTATTAAATAAATAAAAAACTTGAGGTTTAAGATTCAGCGTATGTAGAACTGCTTTTACTTCGCGTTAAAAGATTCAGTTTGATTTCAAGTTAAGCGATTTTGCGTTAACGGGGTTGTGACTGTACTAAGTTTCTTGAATATAATTGTTTTGACACATTATCTCTTCTTAGAGTTCTTCATATGAATTTTAAATAAAGTATTCTTACAGAAAAAAGATTAAAATTAGATATTGGCCTGATACCTCATTTTAAAATTTGTCGGAATTAACGATTTCATACTCCAGTTCAAATTTTAAATGCATTTATTCTCAAGATAAGACAGGAATAGGCCCCTGATACTTCCATTCACTGCATTCGTTCAATATTTCGATTGTTCTTGGTCTTTTCTTCCTTCTGCAAACTTTTGCAAACTTCTATTTCTAAAATGCTTCCATGAAAGAAAAAGGATTTTCTTAAGTGCACAAACCCTTTATCTTTTTCTTATTCTAAAAAAGATAAAGTTCGTGTTTATAGACCCTAAAACAGTCTTGAAAATGCGAAATCCATTTTAATGAAAGCGCTCTAGCTTAAATTTGTTTGTTCTCTTGTATCAAAACATTTTTAAAATCTATTTTTGTCGTTTATTGAAACAAAGCTTTAGTTGAAGTATTTGATTTAACTTAAATACCGACTGTTATAAAATGCACGTATATATTATGTTAGGATATAAAAAAATACTTTTAGTTTAAAGTTGTTCCTTGAATGTGTAAATTACCTTAGTTAGAATGAATATTTTATATTATAAACTTAAGTTTCGATAATCAGTTTTTATATTTGTGCATGGAGAGAATTTTAAGTTTGTGTTTAATTAATCATTTACAAAAGTTTTTAATTGAAACTTATTTTTAAAAAGAATTGCAAACTAAGAAATGAGAATTGTAAACTATGAACTTTATATTCAGAAAATAAGAATAAATAACTTAAAAATCGCAAGCATATACTTTTACCTTGCAAAATTAAGTTCACTTCGACGTGATTCACCTTGGAATTCACCTTGAAAAAATTTTAATACCTAACTTATATTCAAATAAAAATGCCCTTATGTCCAGGACACCCTTAATATATTTAAGATTATAATTGAAAATTAAGATTTAAGTTATTTAAAATCTATATATATGAAACTGAGATGTATGTACGTCTGAACCTTATACAAATCCACATATTTGGACCTAAAGGTACGAAATTTGATTCATAGAAGCTTTAGTACATGGAGATTGTAGAGAACAACTTTTACATTCGATTAAAAGTTGGTTTCATTAAAATTTAATGACATTAAAAAAAAAATGGAATAGCAACAATATTTTTATTACATCAGAATAAACACAAAAGTTATTTAAATGTGCCCCCCTTATTTTTATGTATTACAATCGTCTGTCCTATAAGTGGTTAAAATATTATTATATTTTTCCATATATTTACTGTTAATCGGCGCTGTGAGCATGCTCCATTTGAAAGAGTAACATAATATCCATATAATATTAGTAATAACATAATAGTCTGAATATAAACATAACGGCTAACATTATTGAAATTCACCGAAAACTTTCAAAGCATTTCGACATTTGATAATATTTATTCTTATTCTCAAGTAAGTATTTATTCATTTTCTTTAGTATTTAATCCAGAATATCAATTTTTACATTTGATTATTTTCATTTGTATAGTGGTTTTTTCCTGTGTATCAAGTTCCGTATTATTTAATCTAGATTTGAATAAATTTTTTGTATTATATATATTTTACTATTTATACCAGACTATTTTACAATTTACACAAGAAGCTTAGCATTTCATTTTCGATTTTAATTCTTTGGTGCTTTATTTTGGTCGTGATTCTACTTTTTTTTCTGTGTACTAAAAAAATTTGAAGAATACAAAACTTTTTTGGTTCAGATGTAGTATAAGATATGTCTTTCGCGCTATTTTATTTTTTATTTTTGTACAGATAAATGTTGCTTCTCACAATGTTTTTTTTTTTTTTTTTTTTTTTTTCCAATTATATTTTTAATTTATTTTATTATTTATATTTTAACTTAATTTGGTACTATTCTGTTAGCCGCATAGGAGATAAAAACCGTCAAATTGTAGATCTAACAACCTTCAAATAATTTATATACTTCTTATATTTAGAACTGGCGATACATTTACACTTCATTTAAACAAGTAAATATTTAGACTTGGCGCCAACTGGTAACCGCCTAATGGAAGAGTACCTTCTTAATTTATATTTTAACTTAATTTTATTGATTACAAATGTTTTAATTTTCTTTTAGTTAATGCGTTTTTGAATTTTGCGATTTTTCTGATTGTTTAATTAAAAAATGCCTTATACTACATTTGTTCCACTTTTTCTTAAATATTAACTTCTAGGTCTTTCAACGGATCCCTAGAAGCATGAGGACACACTGCTAGTAAACTATATAATTATTAAATAAAGGCTATGCAAATTCATATACATGCGTTTAACAACTAATTCATACCTACGTTAAAACAACTAATTCATGATTAAAGTGTGGAATGTCGAAGGTTTGTAACTAGTATGAAGAAATACTTAAAATATGAAATGTGATTCTTTGTTAAAAAGAACCTTCTCATGCGTTTAAAATAAATGTATATTTTTAACAAATCTATTAGTTCGAATGGAGGTACGATTTAAAAGAATTCGACAAGGAAATTCTGTAAAAGTCTTTTTATTACTGCTAGAGTATTTGCGCAGAGAAAACAACTTAGTGATCTTGAAGGTGTAGGGTTAAATGTTGGTAAGATAAAAAAAAAATTGAGATACAAATTTTCAAAAATTATTTGATGTAATTCAGCATCATTCGTATAAAACAAAATTAATATAATATAATGAGTCACAAACCATATCTTGGATTTTTTTCATATTTAATGTTTATTATATTCTTTTGTTCTTTTCTTTTCCCCCAAACTATATTTCTTTAACTTAAATTATATTTTTGAAATAGTAATATAATATATATAAATGCTATCATAACATAAAACATGGGTATATTGGAAAAGTGTAAATGCTTTCATTATTCTTTATAATGATCTCACACTTTTTTTTTACCTGAACGTTATTGTATACAGAAAAGTTTTTTAAATTTACTCTACAAATAATAATACTAATAAAGTATATACATTTTCATTTAAAAATAAGCTATCTTATCAATGTGGATGTGTTAAAGGCAAGAATACTTCTGCATTTAAATTTAAATCTATTATCAAAATATAAAAATTAGGGGTGTGGAACATCGCACAACTTTCAATTACAGCTTTCAACTCAAATTATAAAATATGATGAGGGTAAGATTGGGCTAAGCTATCTTTTCAATGTGGATGTGTTAAAGGCAAGAATACTTCTGCATTGAAATCAAAATCTATTGTCAAAATATAAAAATTAGGGGTGTGGAACATCACACAACTTTCAATTACAACTTTCAACTCAAATTATAAAATATGATGAGGGTAAGATTGGGCTAAGCTATCTTTTCAATGTGGATGTGTTAAAGGCAAGAATACTTCTGAATTTAAATCGAAATCTATTATCAAAATATAAAAATTAGGGGTGTGGAACATCGCACAACTTTCAATTACAACTTTCAACTCAAATTATAAAATATGATGAGGGTAAGATTGGGCTAAGCTATCTTTTCAGTGTGGATGTGTTAAAGGCAAGAATACTTCTGCATTTAAATTGAAATCTATTATCAAAATATTAAAATTAGGGGTGTGGAACATCGCACAACTTTCAATTACAACTTTCAACTCAAATTATAAAATATGATGAGGTTAAGATTGGGCTAAGCTATCTTTTCAATGTGGATGTGTTAAAGGCAAGAATACTTCTGCATTTAAATCGAAATCTATTATCAAAATATAAAAATTAGGGGTGTGGAACATCGCACAACTTTCAACTCAAATTATAAAATATGATGAGGGTAAGATTGGGCTGAAATATTTCGTAATTAATCACTATATTATAAAACTTATCACCAAAATGAAGACTTCCCTGATTGGAATTTTCCTTGGTTTATTTTGAAGACCAAAGACACCACAGCACAATTATAAAAGTCGAAATCAATTATTAAGTATTTAGCATGCAATTTGTGCTGTCATTTATCCTTGTCAGAGTCGCATATCAATTCTGTAGAGTTAAGAGTTTCGGCACCAGATGCCCATGTAATATACAAATCTGAGCGCCATCTACTTTTAAGAGTTACAACGTGGGATAACTACTGTAATCAACATAAAGAGTGATAATCCGATAAATTTTTGTTCAAATAATAATTTTTTAATTGATTTTAAAATTTATAATTGTTTTTATTCTCGAATCGTCACATTGTTTTTTGTAAAAACACTTTAAAGTTAAGTTTTCAATCTTAATGTAATTTTGTCTCAGTGTAACACTATTTTTTCCTTATATAAGGCATTGAGAGCCAAAACAGACCAAATGTGGTTTATGGTGCTAAATGGCTAACTAAGTTGACCATTAGATAAACTATGTTTAGTCGGTTTAGGCATGAATGGTTTTGAAAAAACAGGGTAAAAGCAGCAAAAATAAAATTGTGGGATGGTCCGTTCTGGCATCCAATGCCTCATATATACGTATTCAGTTTATTTTCCATGGGATCAATGCAGGATTATTTCCTCATCGTATTTGGGGGAAAACACTAGGAACCATGTATTTAAACTTGATGCATAAATGTCCAGTTTTATTCCGAAAATAAATAATAATACAATATCCTGAAAGAAGAAAGTACATTCAGCTAGACAAGTAACAAAACCTTTAAATATGTAGTATAAGAAACATAACAAAGCATCAATTTAAAAATATTTAGTTTGGTTTTCAAAATCTAAAAGTTGTTTCCTTACATTTTCTGATAGTGTCAAAAAAAAATTTATGCGTTTATGTGAGCGCAGAAAATTTGAAATTCGACAATAAAATTTGAAAAATTTTGTTTTTGGATACAATTCTAATGCTTATTTACAACCTTTAAGCAACCAATTTCTTGCAACCTTTCATTTAATAATTTTGAAATTTAGCTGTGCCAAATTTTAATTCTAAGATTATTGATTAAGAATGAAAAACATCTCCAAAACTCATGAATTTAAAGTCAGGTGGATCCATGCTATCAAAAAGGGATACCATAGAAGTTTCAAGTAATAAAATGTAATTGATAAACTCACAAATCTAATTGCTTTAAAGTACTCAGAAGTTCCTAATAAGATTTCAAGGATTCCCAATGATTAACTCCATAAAAAAATCCATCAAGGGTCGGTTATGAATACCTTTTAAGTTTAGTATTTTTTCCACTTTTAACTCAGAGCTCATTCACCTCAATTGATCACAACGTATACTTAAAAAAACAAACTTCAAATCAAGTCCAATTAACATCCCTTAAAAAGTTTCCCCAAATGTAAACCCCTCCCATTTCCAATCCAACAGAGCACATTTAATAAGCAGTAAAGCAGTCTTTTCAAGCCTTTTAAAAATAAAGCTACCTCATCAGAAAACCATTTGCACCAACCCAGCCGAATCAATAGATCCTGGAATGACTCGCTTTTAATACCAGCTCTTCAAATCATCGTCTAGTTAGAGGGTTCTTCGACAAACCTTACACAGAACACTTTTTTTCCCTTTTTTTTTTCCCCCGTATTCCTTTCAAATGTTCCATTGATATTCTGAAGTGGGAGAGTTTCTAGAGAAGCATTTGGTGATGGCAGGTGATTATACTGGCCCCCCCTTTAAAGGGTTTTTCTGCCGTTGACTCTAATTTGCATAAGGGGACGTTTTCGCTTTTACTGTTCAGTGAAGGTAAGGATTGCGGAAATCTCAGGAAGATTTTATTCCAGATGCAAAATAAAGAACGTAAATGCAGATTTTCTTTTTTGTGTGTGTACCAAGATCTTCATGCTAGGTTTATTTTAGACTGTTTATAAAAACTGGAGTGGTAACACACACGTTGAATTTTCAATGTCTGTTCTATAAAATGTTCAACTCATTTTAATTTATTTGATGATGTTCCTAAACCTTAGAACCTTAGAAAAACACTGGTCTATTACTTACTCTTTAACATTCTCTTTTGAGATTCTTAAAGTACAAACCATCTTTTTAAGTTTTTTTATCGAATCATTTGTCTCAATCAGTGTCAATCAAGTAGCTAAAGGCGTACCTTCATCCTGAAGGAGATACAATGGTTTCAAGAGGTGAAACTATCCCATTCAGTACCTTCAAAATGAATTGATGTTGATTAAACAACGGCCCCGCTTCCCTCGTTTAGATACTGAGCTACAAAATCTCCAATAATACAAACAAACTCACAAAATGAACAGAAACGTCAAATGAAATGCGCCACACAGCAATCAAAATATACAAATACAAATATTTAGACCAACAACAGGCTCAAGGCTCAACAGGGTTGGTCGAGTAAATATATATATACACGTATATAGAAATAGAAAATAATTTACATACAATAGTTACAGGATCATACATACAATATACAATAGTTACAGGATTATACAATACAATATACATAATGCAATACAATATACAAAGTTGACACAGCGTTTGACAATCATACTGAAAAAATGCAATACATAATGCAAGCTGACAAATTTTATAAAAACCAACAATACGCAAACGTAAGTAACCAAATATAGTAACGAAATAACCTAAATTAAATACATACAAAGTACAAAATATAAGTTACTTACCTAGACAGTGTAATCCAATTATTGCCCATTGATGATCTCCCAGTGCGTATCTAACTGTTTTTTAACAAACTTTAAGAAACAGTTATGCTGGAACTAGCATTAGACTTGTAATAATGAGATGTAATTCTGATCGAAACAGTTCAAAATTGACGTGTGCGATCGTAGACAAAGTTGGATCAACTTCTTGATACACATCTTTAAATAGTGCCAGTGTTAGAACTGAAATTTATATTTAAGGAATGGTTAAAAACGATATTGAAGTTGAATATTCAAATTTGAATGAGAAATCAAGCGAATGATCAAATGGATAAAAACAATGGATAAAAGTATCTTCAAGGTAATATGTTTAGTGATGAATTTTATAAGACAAAAGAACGATATTGGAAGATTTTAACTATAACATGATATATTTATGTCCATGAAGAAGTTACGAGTAATTTTAAAGACTCATATACCTGCAGCATAAAGAATTATATAATGCTAGCATTTTTCAAAAGAACTTATTCTTTTTAGATATTAAGAAGACTCCTTATCAAGTACTAATAAAATGAGAATTTGAAAAAAAAAATTAAAAATTGCCACCAAATTTTTACCGTAACTTCGGATATAATACTAGTGTAAAATAAAGTGTCCTCTTCTAATATGTATTTAATTTGCTCTAGAGAGATATTAGAAGTGTACTGCTAAATTTAATGGGTGATTTCAAAAACTGGAAATCCTTCAATGTAGTCCTCGGCTTAAATTGAAAAGATGCAAACTCCACTTTTAGTCTCAAATAACTTATTAGTATATTTGAAAAATGGAAAAGAAGATCCTTTGATTAAAAGCTACAATTTAATCACTTAAAAAAAAAAATTCTGCTAAATGGATAATACCCACAAAAGCATTTTTTAACGATGATGATACTTAAAGATCAATAATCATTTAAATTTCTAAATGATAGTCCAACAAGTTTTAAACTTTAAGCTAATACAAGAGAGTGTTTTAAAAATTATATTTTAAAATTCGAGTTTAAAAAATTTAAATAATATAAGTTTTTGTCATAACAAAAATATGTTTATTTAAAATGAATTTAAACTCTTTTAATCTATTATACTTGGATTGTTGAAATATCTATACAGTTTTACAAGTATAATACGTTAGATCTTTTTAAAATGCCAATTTTTTTTATTTTATTTTTTTATCAATATCAATTTTAATTATATAACATAAATGCAAAATCAATATACCTGAATTTTATAGAATAATCCTATTGAAGGAAGAACGGAATATTTTATTTCATTTACACCCCTTCTATTTATACCATTTTATACATTTGCGGAACTCCCAAAGAACTAAAAGATAAAAGCCAAAGGAACGTGAACATAGACAACAATATTATTCGATTCTTTATTCAAAATTTCCTATTTCGTTTGCATCGCGTAGTTCAATGCGTTACACTATTGCCATCTACTGGGACAAATGAACCTCAAATATCATGAATAAAAATATACAACCGACCCACGTGATGTCATTTCTCACCGCGTACTTTCCTCTCCATAAAAATTCAACAGCTGTCGGGGCACCATTGACTTTTAAAAAGAACGTCTGCCATTTTGTTTCCCTGCTCGAGACTGCCACTTTGAGGAAATTTGTAAGTCATAAGCGCGCGTAGCTTTTGATGCTACCACACCCCCTGAAAAAAGAAAGGAACACCGAGAAAATTGGCGGTAAAATTGAATTTGTTCCACAGAAATGACGCACTCCCACGATTCAATATAAAAGTGCGTTATATTCCCTAAGATGGCGGTGGCCTTGTGAGTCACTATGGCCCCACAGAAATTCGAATTCTGTTTGTTCTTAGTCACTGACGTCTTATTTAAGTGCAGACGACAGCACAGATAAACAAGGCAGGGGAGTCGGAAAGGAAATTAGAATTTCGTGTCCCTTGGTATTAATTATCTGAGTTTCCTTCTCGGATCTGGCAGCACTTGGCCCGAAGGTTTAGAGGGAAAAAAGAACGCTTTGGGTTTGGTCTTATGTGTTTTCTGGTTCACTAAACGACGTTGGACTTCCATTTAATGAGGGATGGTGAATATTTGCCTTAAGTCCCAAGAGAAAAAGGAATTGTGGGCTAAAGAGACTATATTTTCTACAATGAAGTATTCCAAAATATATATTATTGCAATAGAAAAATTTAAACCGAAAAGACTTTTAATCATTTTGACATCAAATGAAGTGTATTTTGTAAACAGAAGTAAAATATGTTCATGATCAGGTAAATAATTAAAGATTTCTGTTGAGAGTTTCATTTCAGCCTTCTTTTTGAACGATTCTGTCGAGTAATACTTTTCTATTCAAATGAAATCCGGCAAAGCAAAATATTTTTAAACAATTATCACTTCCATAGACATTAGGAATTAAAGACTACACTTAAGCGATGACAAACCGAAATTTGCATTCTTCCTTTCAGGTATTAAGGAAACTTTCCTTCTACACTGATTTAATTAAGCCTTAAGTTTTCGATCTACTTAGATAAAGAGACATGTCTCATAAAAACACTTCTATGTAATGTATGCCTGATAATACCATTGGAAAAAATTATTCGAATTTATAATATAACATTTATTGCAATTTTAATTTGATTAACAAGCTCCTTTCGCGTTTAGATTTCAATACGCACCACTTACAAATATTAAATGTTAAAAAAACTAAAAGTGTGGAACATCGCACAACTTTTACTTATACTATGTACAATGTGGGAGAGAGCAAGCGTGATTGTAAGAGTGTGCGAGCGAGCATCAATGTTCACGTACAGACGTACAGACAATCAGCGTTACGGGCGCTTCCGAACAACAACTTTGAATTTAGAGGAGAAAAGAAGGAGATGGAATTTTGACTTGGACGGTTAAGTTACTGGTTGAGGAAAATGCTGAGGTTCTTAGAATTGGAACTGGACAATGTAGATATCGTCTGTGTTGTATATTGCGCTAAACAATTGCTGTTTAACATCTGTAAATAAGTCATCAAATATAACATTCCTGAAACCTTCACCGAGTGTTATCATTGCCTCCAACAATAATATAGTAGTCTAATACTAGTCACTGCTTTTAAATTTAACATGGATTAGTGTAATTTACCATTTTTGTTTTCTTATTTTCATCAATTTAAAAAAAATGGCCAGTTTGATGATATTTTAAGAAATAATTATTACATTGGTTAAAAAATGTACCGAAAAGGCCGGATAGCGATGTGTTTTTTGATAATTATTTCATTGTTCTTTTGGGTAATTGAAAAAGAGGAGAAACAATCGTTGGTGAAAAATATTCAAGGAAAGATAAATCTGTGTTAAAGGCATTCCATTTCGCAACAATTTACGCGTTTATCGAATTTCTACAGGAATTTTGGAGGTGGTAATGTTTAGAAATCGTAAAAGGAATTATCAAAGTAATTTATCAAAATCGTTAGAGCTGCTTCCTTTTAATTGGCAATTGCTGAAAAATATAAATTTCAACAGCATGCACAATTTTGACGAAAACCTCAGCAACAGGTCCCATGGCCACCAATAATCCGTATTTAAATGTTGAGCGCCCAAAGTTATTCCTTTCGGGAGTTATACGGATCACAGATAGACACGCAAATATTTTTTCTAAACCACTTTTCTTAAACTCAGGACGTTCCAAAACATGTACAAATAGAAAATTTTTTTTTAACCGAATGCAACTTTAAATTACATTCAGAATAATTTAAAGTAATACGAATGTTGGCTATATTATATATATTTTTATATAGGAGTTTAGACGGAAATTTTCAAAGAATATACGTAAAAAGTAATACAGGTCTCCTTAAAAAACACATTCTTACACAATTATATGAATGTAACAACTTCATCCTATGAATTTTTTAACCGCAAATACTATCATCATTTGAATCTAGTTTCAGTACTATACCAATTGTGGTCATGGTAAGCTTTTTAATTTTGAATTAATATTCTGGATAGAAGTTTCAACATCATAATTCCTTAAATTTGTTTAAGTGTCTATTAAAGATATTTCATATATAAAGTGGATTGTATATAATAAATCTAATTATTCTATAATGTAGCTAAATTCATTTAAATTAAACCACCGAATAAAAATTTTCATTTTCTATTAAGTGAAGAGTCATGAAACTTAAACACTATTTGCAATTTTATATTCAAAATATGCAAATAAATTAATAGGCAGTATCATATGTTCGTCTAGCTAACATATATCTTTTTAAATATGCGATGATGTTCAAAGGAAAATTGGATTTGAAGAATTATTTGAAAGGGAAGAAAATTGTCATCTTGCTTAGAGCAAAGGCTAAACTGGTACCCCCAACTACCCCATTTAAATTATAACCAATTTTCAGAGACTCATCTGTTATACAATCACCTTTCTAAGAATTTTAATATTCATATAAATAACAAAGAAAACGTCTTTTTTATAATTTCGTGTTACCTCAGGTTGCAAAACGGGATTGAACAATGTCGAAAACAGGGGTTCTGGATTGAATGGCCAGTCCATGTTGAATCTCAAACATCGTTCTAAAACATACGATTTTATTTTAAATGGACTTGTCAAAACCATCATATTTTTTACCCCTCCATCCTTTTTTGTAACATTATATTTCAATTTTAAAACTCTGCATCAACGTTTCAAAACTTCCAGTATATTTTTCCCGGCACTGGACAAGATTGGCCAAAATTCGTGGCAACGGCCAGTCTACAACAGTCCGCATCGGGATTGGCTAGTATCAAGCCGATATTGACCAGCTTATTTATGCTACATGTGATTTTACTAAGAGAAATTTCCTATCTTTTACTCTAGCCCTAGACAACATGATGAAAGCTCAGAAACCATTCTTATTTGTAAACTGGGTAAAATATTAGTCATTCTTAGAAGAACAACAGAAATTTAGTTTCCATTAAACTTTCTTCAAAGTGCAAAATTTCTACTATTCAATCACAAAAAATATCAAACAAAAGTATCTCTATTTAGAACATATTTAAAACTGCCCCAACAAATTCAATTTCCCATTTCACGCGTTCATTTCAGACGATTTCCAAATGTAGTTCCTACTCATATTCATCCGCCCCAGCGATTATAGTGGCAAATAATCTTCTCCCGGACAGTTCTTGCCTGATTTCTCCTCCGATCTTTTTCTTGCTCGAGATAATCCGGCATCCCTGATTAGCCGGACCAGTAGGTAGAGTATGCGGTAATGACATATCCCCCCCACGCTACACCTGATTGGTCAAAGGAGGACAGTTAGCAAGGGAAGGAGGAAAGGTAGTTGCTGACATGAAGGGATGGTGACTAGTAGGAAATGTTCTTGCTTAATTATTGCAGGAGTGGGATCAGAAAAACAAGCTGATAGACTTTTTTTTTCTTTCTAATCGATGTATTGTTATGTATGATTTGTGTTCAGCTAAGTTCTTTGCTAATGTAACATGTTTATCTGATTGGTGTGGTAGTTGTGATGTTATGTTTAAGAGTAAATAGAGAGGTTGCGTTTTATTTGTGGAAACTGTACTGCTGCCATTTCAAAACAAAGGTCCGTATTATTTATACAACAATAAGATACATATTGTATATACCGCGGTTCGGCCAGAGGTAAGCAATGTGTTCTACCTAGCGACAATATAAAAGGTTCTAAACATTTTTTCTTACTATTTTAATCAAACATTTTAGTAAATTGAAAACATAGAATAAATTCCCCTTCAAACAAAATTACGATGAAATTTCGGGGTCAATAGAAAAAAAATAGAAAATCGAATCGTTAAGTTTACCTTTGGTAGGATAGTTCATCTTGTAAGCATTTAATTATAGGAAGGTGTTTTATTCCAAAACAATAATATATTCCATGAATGAAGAGTTAAGTTTACCTTTGGTAGGACAGTTCATCTTGTAAGCATTTAATTATAGGAAGGGGTTTTATTCCAAAACAATAATATATTCCATGAATGAAGAAATGAGTACTCTCATTAAAGTACAGAAGTGCACCCTCCAAAAAAAAACTTTCATTGCATTTACATCTTACAAGTCGGTATACTAGTTGGGATAGCCAATCATTAGCCGCCAGCACAGTCACCATGTAAACGCTTCATTCCAGTCCTAGGAAAAGACAGCCAAGCGTAAGTATCATACTGGCAGCTACAGTAGATCATTTTCTATTTACTAACGACTCTCATCAGCCAATCATCTGAGATCATACGTGACTACCGACAGGGGGCGCAATGCTTACTCAATAACTGGATTCTTCAATCTGCTTCCACCGTGTAAACGCAAAGCTGGCATTTTGATGTGATCTTCTAATCGATTTACAGTTTGGCGTTTCAGGCCAGCCTCATAATCACCTTTTAGCAGGTTTTCCAAAAATTGTTGTTTTGTGTTTTTTAAATCTAAAACTTTTTAATTGTAAAATTTTTAGAATTTTCGCGTTTAGGTTCACCCTGTAAAATTATTCCTCTATAAGCCCTTATGGTGAAGATGCGTTATAATGGTTATTTTACTTTACAGATGTCGTTTTCTCATGGCCTAAACTGCAGATATACCAAAATTTTAAACATATATTTATTAGATCAAGTTCTATATGACTCTAAACAAGTGCTCGAGTTTAGCACGATAGCGCGTTAGCACAGAACGCGTTATCTCCTTTCTCAATAATAAATTCTTATAGGGAAGATGTAAAAAAGGAAAGACACTGTTTCACAATTGTTAGTTAATTTCTCATGCAATCATTAAACAAAATATGTAATTACTCTATAAGAAATTGAATTAGTATGGTCATCATAAAAAAATCATGGTAAATAATAATAGCTTTAGATTCAAAGAAACAAAATGAAGTAATAGAGAAAATCTTGTTTCTCATAATTACGTTTACAAATGTTTAGAAATGCTTGAAACTCAGTGTACATTGCTTAATCTTGTATTACGTAAGGCCAGAAAGTTGACTTTCCCAACAAAAACATCTCTGTAAAAAGGCGCCAAGTTATTCAAGCAACGACAAAGGCCTTGAAAAATATTAAAATTTAAAGTAGAGCCAAGTTTAACATTGTTGTAAATTACAGGAAAGGAAAATTAGTCAGATTTTCTTCTCAAAGTCAAAATTATCCCTTATAAACCTAAATATCGATCTACAAAAATATTTGTGGCACTTGACCATTAAATATTACGGATAACTTGTTTGCTGTGTTGGCGCTGTGACATCGAATGGCCAAATCACACGAACTTTTTGTTGGTGGTCAACTATGAAAACTATAAGATTAGCTGACTACTTTATTCTTTTATTTTAAATTATTATTTTGTTTTAAGAAATTTAACAAAAAATATTTTTAACAACGTCCAATTACCGGAGAATCACCCGAGATTTTTCGAAGAAAGTTCAATTTATCAGACCACAGTCCATGAAGTATTTACATATTCAATGTGAAGGATGAAGATATAAAATAATTTTAAATAAACACTTTATTCAGATTTGCAAAAACTGTTGGCAAAAGGGAAAAAAAATAGCAATTGGCGAACATTTCGTAAACGATAAATGTTATCCATTGGTTGATTGTATAATGCATAAGTACCCTTTTTGGATTATTTCTTGATTTTAGGGACTTGTGGTATGTGGTGAGTTTCTCCTCTTGTATATGTATATAACGGTACATTGGGTGTTGACCGTTATAAGAAAGCAAGTCGTGTTCGAGTAAAAACCAAAAGTTTATTGCCAAAGACGAGAGAGAGGGGGGAGAGAGAAGGTGACGTTTGACTAACGCAAAGAGTTACTTATTCCAAAAGGCGTGATGGAACCGAGGTGTGGGGCTTTTATAGATTTCTAGATTTCCTAGTGACGTTCGACAATTCTCAAGACGCCTCCTTAAACCCCGGGAAATACTAGAAAATTCTAAAGCCAAACTCAAAAGTTCCAGTGTGAATACATTACATGTATATTAGTCGGTACTAGTATTCTAAGTTTTATATTTGTATCCCCAATAGAAATGTATTAGAATTAAGATTCATATTTTTCGAACATTGCTGCCTTCAAGGGATTCGGGAGGGAGGTTAAAATCACGATTTTGAGATTTTCCCCCTTGTATACAGGTTAAACCTAGAAGCATACCAAATTCCATAATTGTAGCTCTTATAGAAGTATATTAGTGTATTGATGGTCAGTGAGTGAGTGGGTCTCAAAATATGTCGTGTTTTTTTTTTTTTTTTTTTTTTTTTTTTTTTTTTTTTTTTAGTTTTCTCGATAACCAATATAATTGGAGACTTGAAACTTAGAGGTCTTACTAAAGTGGATAACCCGTAAAACAATTTCAGCTCTCATGTATACAGTAATGCGCAGATACGAAGGGGCCAAAAAGCTTCTGAGTTATTTCCAGTAAAAGGGGTCAGGCAGTGAACTTGGCGGGTGCACTGCTGTGCACTTAGATTAAACTATTTGCGTAAGTAAATCTCTAATTGTAATTTAGCAATGCGAAAAAAAGTGTTCGCAAAAAAAATTATAAAACTCAGCAAATTATAATAATTCAATTTTAGTATTTAACAAACAGTAAATACTCAGTTATATACAGAATTTTATTTAATAGTTCGAATTAGACACGTAATAGAAGTAAAACAGACGGTTCCATTAATATTTCTTATAGATTTGATGAATATAAATCCAATCAGGTCGCACTACTTTTTTTTTAAAAAGCATGGTGGTTAAGCATACTGTTTATGATATAACGACTTCAACTGGAAAAATATTTTGTCACATTCAGTTAAGCCTAAACAATTTAAAAATCCTCATGCACAAAAAAAAAACCTGCATCAAAATTTTAAACAATACCTTTCTCTTCATCGTTACCAGATGCTTTTCTTACACAACCGTTCCAACTTTTAAAGACCCTTTTTTCTTTTTTCAATCTTCTGGTGTCTGACAACTTCTATGTATTCCCCTTCGTCATAAGAGAAGGAATGGGATGTGTATAGGTGGTATAAGATGGAATTGAGGTGATAGGAAGTTCGTTAAGGAGTATCGAGGAAACCTGCACCCCGCCGGAAGGAATCTGAAACAAGTACGGGTACGCTTCGGAAATTGGGGGAAGACCCGAGAAAGGAAAAGAATTCGAACCCGCCTGCAGAGCGGCACCCGCGAAAAATCTATTGAAAGGGGGTCGTTGAAAGAACAAAAAAATATAGCAGCAAATACAGTATTAAACATGGAATTTACAACTATAAAAATGGTGTATTTAAGGTTTATTATATTTTCGGAAGTATTTAGATCATTATTTTGGTTTTACTGACTCTACAATATCTCCACAACAATTTTAAATTAATTTTTTGCAATTCTGACCGGCTATTATAAGTAGATATTATAATTTCTACAGCTCTGTGCATTATGTAAATATGTTAGACTATTTTACGAATTTTGTCTAAAATTTGTTTTCCATAATGTCATAATTACTTCTGTAAAACTTCATTTGCAAAAACGAAAGTGTAATTACAAAAACATTCTTACATTTGATATCTACTTAAGTTGTTTTCCTTTTCCTTTGCTAGTTTAGGAATATAATTTAAAATTTACAATGATTTATAATACGAAACAATATTTCCCCCGCACAATACCCTTGATCTTTTTTACCCATTTAGAACTGAAAAAAAGTTTGGCAAAAATAAGTATTAAAAAATATGTAGAAGTATACAAAAGCAATGTTTCTAAATATACTTATCTTCTAGATGAGCTTGATTTTCATTGTTTTCCTCATCTTTTTTTGAAAGAGTTAGAAATATAATTTCTCATTGTTACCCACTTTTTAATGACAAATTACAATTTATCCAAAGTTTCACCCTTCTGTTCTTCTACCGTCAGTTCCTTCAAAAATAGTTAGTGATAAAATAAGTATTAAAAAAAATATGAATGTTTGAAACAGCAATGTGTCTAAATCTGCTTACTTTATTTGTGGACGTGATTTTCATGTATTTCTTTTCTTCCTAAGAAGAGTTAAAAGTGTAATATCTTGTTGTCCCCACTTTTCAATGAGAAATTATAATTCATCCCTACTTTCTCTCTTCTATTCTTCTACCATCATTTTTTTTTTAAATATTAGTGATGAATAGTCAATAAAAATTGCAAGTGCAGTGTTTCTTAATCTACTTACTTTCCTTGGAGAGATTTCATTGGATGTGATTTTCATTGATTTCTTTTCTCCTTAAGAAGGATTAGAAGTGTAATTTCTTATTATCTCCCACTTTTCAATGAGAAATTACACTCCATCCCTACTTTCACCCTTTTGTTCTTCTACCATCAGTTCCTTTAAAAATTTTAGCCATAAACGAAGCATTACAAAATTTAAAGGTTTGTAACAGCAGTATAATTAAATCTACTTACTTTCTGTGTGGATGTGATTGATTTTCGTTGCTTCTCTTTTCTTCCAAGGAAGTGTTAAAAGTGTGTCTCATTTTCTCTTACTTTTCAATGAGAAATTACAATTCATGCCTACTTTCACTCTTTTTATCTTCTACCAATATTTAGTTTAAAAATAGTTAGTGATACATAAGAATTAAAAAGTATAAAGGTTTCCATCTGCAGTGTATCTAAATCTACTTACTTTCTTTGAATGGATTTCATTGGATGTGATTCTCATTGATTTCTTTTTTCTTTTTTTTCTATGAAGGGTTAGAAATATACTTTCTCGTTGTCTTCCACTTTTCAATAAGAAATTTCACTTCATCTCTACTCTCACTCCTCTGTTCTACCACTAGTTAGTTAAAAAAGGGTTAGCAGTAAATAAATATTAAAAAGTATAAAAATAGAGAAACTCTGCATTTGCAACTGCATTGTTTCTAAATCTACCTACTTCCCTGTTGGATGTGATTTTAATTTCTTTCTTCATAAGAAGGATTAAAAGTGTAATTTCTCATTGTCTCCAACTGCTCATTGAGAGATAACACTTCATGGCCACAACATTCACTGCAATGACACCCTTTATACCGATAAAGTCGGAGATGTGGCCAGGGCTGTGCTCAATGCCTTTGGTCCCATTTGACTTGTCCTATCACCTTTTTTCTGCACTTGCCACACGACAACAACAACAACAACTTCATCCCTATTTTCACTCTTCCGTTCCGGCAAAAGAGATTGTTCATAAATATGTATTAATTAGTATAGTGATACAGTACTGCAATGTACCTAAATATATTTACTTTCCTGATGGATATGATTTTCTCACCATCAACTATTTTTTATTTTTTTGATATATACATAAATGCCTTCTTAGAGCACCTACCTTACTAGAAAAATATCCACGGAGCCGACCATAAACTGTGAGTTAACGTAGATGATTTTTTAATATTTATCTCAAAACTTGTGTAGGTAACAAGCCTCCATACGATACTTCTAAAATGTGATACGTTTATGTTACTTTGATTAAATATAAGTTTGTAACTATAAAATTTTTATTACGCTTTATAAGCTTTTTTATATATTTATATAACTCAAAATGCAGTTTTGAAATGCACATTTTGCTTTCAGAAAACAATTTATTGTTTGGATTAAACTTTAAAATTCATTTAGGATTCTCGACTAGTAGTTTAGTATAAATTCAAGTCTAAACTACAATTTTTCGAAATTGCTATAGGAAATGCTGGATAAAAAGCTTATATAAAAACCGGATTACATATAACAAATACGTATTAAAATGCAAACAAAGCCTATTAAATCTTGGGATATTAAACAGGAGTTAAAGAATAAATTTACCTTGAAAGAAGATTTTGATGTGTACATTTGGCTATTTAAGTAATAAATTTAAATATCTATTATTCGGAGTCGATACGGTCCCTTATTTATTGATTTCACGGCAAATAAGAACTATACTGGTGAAATCGGTAATTATGAATAAACCATGTGTCCTTATTTTAATAGTAGACACAATTCTCCAAAATTGTATCAATAGTATTAAAATCTTATATGATACAATGTGAGAAATGAGACACTGTTTTTATTTTGTAAACGTAATGAATAAAATTCTTGTTCTTTACAAAGTACCGAAAGAAGTGGTTTTCAAAATTTTATGTAGGGTGAAAAAAAAATGGATATCGAAACCAATTATCAAACACAGTTGTCCTATATTTCAAGGTAGATTATATTTTTTGCTTAGAATATATAACTAAATAATTGTATTTTATGTATCTCAGTAAATGAAAAAACTATTTCAGCCTTGATACGACATTATGAAAATTTAATCGAATGCATTGACCACGTGCAAAATTGATATTATATACCTGTGGTTTACCATAATTAATGGTTTATTAAAATATTTTGAAAATCGTGTAAAGAAGAAATTAGTTTAAATGCAAAAATTAGAATTTTTTACACATGGGTAGAAACGCGTTATATGCGATATATACTCTGAGATTTTCAAATTTTTTCGGGAAAGGTGAACAACGACAAACTCCAAAGTTAAGGCGAACTCACAAGCAACAAACATTCTAACCAAACACTTCTCATAAACAATGCTGATGACATAGACTCCTATACTGCCTCGGTATAAAAACAGTATAGGACCCCATTGGCGACTTTTTGCCAGGCGACTACAAGAAAGCGACAAACAAAAGCGAAAGGAAAAGCAATCGTACAGTACCCAAAAAAAAAATCAGAACGATGGCTATATCTTCGGTTCTAATTATCGTAGAATCTTACGGTTTGCACCAAAATGTTTTGCTTACGATTTTCTATATATCTGATGCAATTTTTTTTTCTTGAGGGACCGTTTACTAAGTAAAAGTAACGCTATCTTCGAAAATTTCAATACGAAC
Organism: Linyphia triangularis; assembly: GCA_963978545.1. Lineage (NCBI taxonomy): Eukaryota > Metazoa > Arthropoda > Arachnida > Araneae > Linyphiidae > Linyphia > Linyphia triangularis. Next base: position 52,521,111 of record OZ021728.1, read on the forward strand.
CCTTATTTTTTATCATTTCATTCGATTCAGAATACATCATTTACCCTATATACCAAATTTCAATGCATTATGTTGAAAAACACGTCACTTATGAGCGAAAATATTTCGACCATTTTTTTACCGATCTTCAGGGAGAATTTCCATAAAAAGAAAGGTATTTTTAAGGTTCTACTTCACAGTGGGGGAGAAATCGAGCTGTCAGTGTGGCGTTTCACGACGTTATAAAATACAAATATTAGTCTAAAATTGCATAGAAACTACTTGGATTTATAGTGTCATATTTAAGATTAATACAAAAAAAGCAAGTAAACGCAAAAGTAACATAATTTATTTACAACGTTAAAGATATGCATTCTTCACACGAAATAAATAAAATATCAAAAACTGTAATTGCAGAAGTATAACGTATACTACTGATAATTATAAAATTAATAAATATAAAATGTAGGCATTAGTAAACAGTATTCAGCAAAACGTGATTATTTTACAGAAACATTTCACTGTAAACACAAATGTAACTCGATCGTTGAAATTATTTATAAAATGAAAAAATCACATGATTCATTAAAATTTTTAAAGGATAACTTATTGAAATTGCTTTAAAAATGTTGTTTTAAATAAATGTAATTTAAGGAAGTAAATTTTTTTAAAAAAAAGGAAACTGTTGAAAACCACACAAAACATATGTTCCACGATTCCAAACACCCCGTAAGACAGATTAAAAACATATACAAAAATTAAAACTGCTTTGTTTGTATAAAATAATATTTTTTTTTTGTTGTAATTTTAAGAAATTCTGTTCCGATTCACTCCGCTGTTCCTATTCGCCCCATTTTACGATAATTGAACGCTATGCGATTTTCCACACCTCTAGTTTACCTTGAATTAATCTTTGATAGTTTTCAAAAGTCGTCTACTATACGGTCCCTTAAAGTAAGCGTTTTTTACATTTTCGCTAAAAAATCGAGAACTAAAAGTCAAAATGAAAAGAAAAAAATTATGGGGGGTTTCAAACCATGGTGAATCTAATGAAAGCAAAAAAAAATATATGTTTCTATTAAAAAAAAAATTAAAATTGTTTTATTAATTAATAATTAATTATTAAAAAAGAAATTGATGCAAAAGTTGCTTGCTATTTATGTTTGGTCATTTACAAACTATCTTTTGAAAAAACAAATTACTGAAATATATTAATTATTTAAGTATTTATGGCCAAAAAACAATTTTTTTTATTTAACATTAATTTATCATTTTCTTTTTATCATTTAAATTACAAACCATTCATTAGAAAATTACGAATTTTTGTATTTCGACATTTTTTTGGATGCTGAATCCAAATATGGGATAATATTATGAAGTTGCTATTGAACTTTTTAAAGTTTGGTTCTGTTTTAATATGTAGATGACCCCTCATGACAAAAAAAACTACATGCAATTATTAAAAACCTTCCACGATTTACAACGGTACCTTTTGTTTGTTATTTCAAGAATTAGAGCACAAGATATAGCCATCGTTCTGATATTTTTTGGGGAGTACTGTACAAGTGCAAAGCGCCAAAACAAATTATAACCACCAAAACTACAAGGGTTGCCAGATTGAAATTCGCGGGACATCGTGGAGGAAGGAGGGGTAGCCAGAAGTGCAAAAAAGTGCCAATACGATCAGTTCCAACCGTTAAAGGTCGCCAATGGGGTCCTATACTGCTTCTGTTCCACTTAACTTCTTATATTGCTTATCTTAAGTATCAACACTATAGAATAAAAAGAAATCTAAGAAATTAAACTTAAAAATTATTTATCATGACTAAAAACGCTGCTTTAGTCTAAGCTCTAGAATCCAAAATGCAATAACGATAATCAATAGAACTCATCTTCAAATTAACAGATTTCTTTAACATATAGTTATTTAAATATTTTCTTGACATCGAAGTATCCTATTTCTTAATTTTCTTCACCAGCATATTCAAAATTAATCTAAAACCTTAAGTGGGCTCAGTTTAGCGAAAAAGTTTTGGATGCAAAATATTAAATCCATCTGTTATATACATCAAAAAATTAATATATAAACTCATTATCAGTGAACATTATTAGCAACACAGAATATGATCAAGTATTGTCTAACAGAGTTACGTAAACAAAAATATTTATCTATCGATTGTTTGAAACCAGAAATAAATTGAAATGATTGTCTTCTGTTAACATATTTATTTTGAAAAGGCAGTAATGGAAACATAATTTTTGAGGCTTTCTTTTATTTCAACGTTCAAACTACTAGTAACTACAACGAAATTGCTTTGTTATGTATTAAAAAAAAGAACGTTAAACGATTTAAGTAGGGTTTTTTTCATAACAAATGGACCATAGCAATCATCCAAGCGGTTTCAAACATTTCTAATTGTTTATAATAGGTATTCTCATGAAGAAATGAGATTTTAACATTTATTTTTGTTCATTATATTTATTTCGAATTAAAAGTTATTTAATCTCATTTTGGCACGTTTAGTTTTTTTCTTTTTTTCCAACATTTCTTATGGATTTTTCAAATATTATATCAAGATTATATTTAAGTCATTTTAGTTCACTCAAATGTCTGGCAATATTTAACAAAGTTTTCAACTCCAATCAATTTAGTATTAATCACAATTTAGCAAATCATATTTAAGGATCGGAAGCAAGAAAATCATTGAAATAACACGTGCCAAATTAATCAAAAAAGTTCTTAACCGAGGAAACACTTTCCGTACAATAATTAGCAATGAAAATGTGTTACTAATCTATAATAATAAAATAAGCTGTCTGTCTGTCTGTCTGTCTGTCTGTCTGTCTGTCTGTCTGTCTGTCTGTCTGTCTGTCTGTCTGTCTGTCTGTCTGTCTATAGAAACCTACTTAAAATTGGAGTAGAGCTCTGAAATTTTCAGCGTAAGTAGTTTTGGCCTTCTAATTGTATACATCACAAACTGAATATTAAAATTTTAATTAGTTCTGTTTTAATTAAATTTTTTAATTAATTAATAAATATGTTACAAAACGATATCTAATAGGGCTACAGCTCTGAAATTTTCAATATCAGTAGTTTTTGGCCTTTTAATTGGACTTTTAAAAAACAGAATTTTAAATTTTTATTTTGTTCTTTTTTAATTAATTTTTTAATTAATTAATATATATATATATTACAAAACGATTTCAAATAGGGCTACAGCTTTGAAATTATCAACATAAATAGTTGTGACCTTCTAATTGGATTTTCAAAAACATAATTTTTTTTTTATTTTTTTTAATTAATTTACAAATATTTTACAAAATGATTTGTAATTGGACTACATTTCTGAAACTTTCAACACAAGTAGTTTTGGCCTTCTAATTAGACTAACAAAAAGAATGTTAAAATTTTAATTTGTTTTTCAATTAATTTTTTCGCAAAAAGCGACTTCGAATAGGCCTAGATCTCTGAAAGTTTCAACATAAGTAGTTTTAACCTGTAATTTTGCTTTCCACAAACACGTGTTAAAAGAATCTTAAAGGAGTGTTTTATTATTGTATTAACGGGGATTTTTTTTTTTTTTCTTGACAAGGAAGAAGCTTCCAATATTAAGTCTTTGCGTAGCAGTTAGATTGTAGTGAGTGAAGCGAGCCTATGCTTGCACAGCGATGAACCTTTTAACAAGTGAAATAAGCCTGTGTTTTTTTGTCCATGAACTTTTCAGTGAACGAAGCGAGAGCGATTTTGCGTAGCGATGAACCTTCCTGCGAACGAAGCGCCAAAAACTGGGTCCTTTACACATTTCTGCATTGCGAGCCCTCACAGCTAGATAAAATATTGCACATGTTAAAATTTCGTAGCGAGGCACGGGTATTTAGCTGGTCGATAATAATAAAAGAGTGAATAATTGCAATATTTGAATTCTTTAACTAATGCTATTATAAAAACTATATGTTTTTTATTCTTAATTTGCTATCCGCTTCAGGAATCCGAAATTTAACGATAACTTTAGATTTTGTCAATTTTATCTCGCTTTTCTTGTGTCGATACCCAAAGTTCGTTCAGTATTATTGAATGTGGTTTTCCTAAGGTTCATTTTAACAAATCGAAAGCCCAAAGTGTCATAAGATCATCATATGATTTCACAGCTATTCCATTAAATCAACGCTTGCCACTAGGCAGTTCGCAATAACTATTTTTGAGGAGTTCACTACAGACCCACCAATCAAGTTTTCCAATGTGAAGTGTTTTTGAAACATTTTTATTCGTCTATTATTTTATTCTTGATAATACGTTTTCACTATATAGAGCGTGTCACTCACGTCCTACCTTAGCCCCTAAAATGCAATAGGTCTCAGTGACTTTACCGTTGTGACAAAAACCCTCAATTATCATGAATCCCTTCAAGAACTTTCCTGTAGATAGACGAAGCCGTTTCGTACTGTCATTTTCTTCAGTTTCAACACGTAATTTACTTCTATAATAATAAAACAAGCTGTGTGTGTGTGTGTGTGTGTGTGTGTGTGTGTGTGTGTGTGTGTGTGTGTGTGTGTGTGTGTGTGTGTGTGTGTGTGTGTGTGTGTGTGTGTGTGTGTGTGTGTGTGTGTGTGTGTGTGTGTGTGTGTGTGTGTGTGTGTGTGTGTGTGTGTGTGTGTGTGTGTGTGTGTGTGTGTGTGTGTGTGTGTGTGTGTGTGTGTGTGTGTGTGTGTGTGTGTGTGTGTGTGTGTGTGTGTGTGTGTGTGTGTGTGTGTGTGTGTGTGTGTGTGTGTGTGTGTGTGTGTGTGTGTGTGTGTGTGTGTGTGTGTGTGTGTGTGTGTGATGTTAAAGTTTTCATTATTTATTTTTAATTGATTTTTTTTTTTTTTTTTTTTTTCAATACAGACTGACTTTTAACAGAGATACAGCTCCGAAATTTTCAACACAAGTAGTTTTAGCCTTCTAATTGTAGTTTTGAAAAACAGAATTATAAAGTTCTGTTTAGTTCTTTTTAAATAATTAACAAATATTTTATAAAACGATTTCTAATAGGGCTACATATCTGAAATTTTCAGCATAAGTGCTTTTGGCCTTCTAATTGGATTTTTGACGAAAAGAATGTTAAAATTTCAATTTATTTTTAATTATTTTTTTAATTAATATTTTTACAAAAAGCGACTTTTAATAGGCCTAGAGCTCTGACAATTTCAACATGAGTAATTTTGGCCTTCTAATTTTTACTTTTTCAAACACATGTAAAAATACTCTCAAAGGGGTGTTGCATTATTGTATTAACGGAAAATTCTTATTTCTCGACAGGGTAGGGGCTTCTATTATTAAGGGTTTGTGCAGCAATTAGTTTTTAGTGAGTAAAGCGAGCTTATGCTTACCCAGCAATGAACCTTTAAGCGAGCTTATGCATACGCAGCAATGAACCTTTAAACGAGCATATGCTTGCGATATAAATGAACCTTTCAACGAGTGAAGTAAGCCTGTGCTTATTATGAATTTTCAGCCAGCGAAACGAGCTTGGTCTGGCCTAAGCATGAACCTTCCGGTGAGCGAAGCGCAAAAATCTGAGACCTATACACCAATGACAGATCTCCGCAACGCGGGGCCACGAACTAACTAAAAAATTGCACATGGTAAAATTTCGTAGAGAAGCACGGGTACTTAGCTAGTCGTAAATAAATACGTGAAAAGGCCATTAATGCAAATAATTGTAGTTAATTTCAAGAAAAATATTTAAATTCAGCGAAATATTCAAAAAAAAAAAAAAAAAAAAAATAGAAACATTTTTAATATTGTAATTGATCGACAGTAATAGAAGTTAAAAAACCACTCAAGTGATAATTTTTACACTCCTATTGTTTCGTAACCGATCTCGCTGATCATGAAAGAATCATACATGACCTTTTTCTTTGGACCCAACGTTATATTTAAATGTAAGCTCTCTTAGCACTGACTAATTAACAAATGAATAACGCCCTTAATTGTTAATAGAACAGATACTTAATTTACTACTCAATTTTGTTTTTAAAACCTATTTCAAGTTATACGTTTCGGTATTCAAATCAGCTAAATATGATTAGATCGTTTATTAAAGGTTTAAATTTATTTCTTTGAATCTAAAATAGTTTAAGTATTAAAAATAATTTTTCTTCAAACCATCAATATTCAACTCTATTCCTGATTTTTTAAAAATTATTTCTGTAAAGTTTCAAAATTAATTAGATAATAGGTATTTTTCGTTCTGCAGTTCAATAGGTAAAAATTGCCATATAAAAGAATCCAGGCCACTCGGAGGTCAACATATCTTATGACTTTTTATGACTGACCATTTTGCTTATAAGGTCACTTTAGCCTATTCAATTACTTTATGGTAAAATAACGAGGATAATTGAAGATTATTAATCTTGTATCACTTAATTTTGAATTGTATTCTACCTTCCCCAATAATATTGATAATCATTAATTTCAAATTATTGAATACGATATTGATATAAATTTCGACTTAAAAGAAAGTAGATACAATCCAACTTCCTCAGCGGATATAATTAGTGTACTGCCTTTGCTTAATTGATATAATTTTCTATTAAACTATTATACAAATCATTTAAAACTATCGATAAATAGGGTATATGATGTCGAATTTAACTCTTCAGTACCTGTTGTACTTACTTTATTACTTCCGTAAATAAATTAGTCACATCAATCTTTATCCCCTGTAATATAGCACATCCATGAAATGTCTACGGTAATCCTTGAAATATTTCATATTTCAAAGCAATCATACATCTTTTTATATTATAAAATACTAAGAGGCTGCTCCCCCTGCTCGCCAACCCCCTGGATTGCAATGAAATCCCCTTGATTCGCGTCGCGAACCAGGCTCACTTTGGTCGCTTCAAAGTGAGGCATTCCAACTATGGCCTCGCAAAAAAACTATTTCAGCTGCATATCAAAAAAATTCTTGAAAAGTGATATTGTGCCATAAAACTGAAAACATTGGATTATTTAAGATGAGCTACAATACTTATTACGCGACGTCATTATTCTACTACTTATGTCGAGACGCGGTAAGCAGTAGAAAAATAAACATAAAAAATAAGCATAAAAAAATAAACACTCTCGAATATATTTAAAAAAGATCAGTTATTTCAATGAACAATTTAAGTTTACGGACTGGTTTCGTGTGAGGCGCCAAAATAATTAAAGTTGCACATCGAAATTTCTTAAAAAAGCCGTATTAGCATTCATATGTTTGCATAATCTTTTTTTTTTTTTTTTTGTGGTACTTAAAAAATAATACATTAATAGGTTAATTATCCGACATTCAATCAATGAAAAAAAATTAAAAATCAATTTTGGCAAGAAAATTAGCTCAAAAAAAATTCGTCGAATCTTCTTTTTTAAACAAAAAAATTAACTTCATTTGCAATTACGAAATTGAGAGGGTTTTTTTTTTAATTTTTTTTTTTTTTTTTTTTATTATTCTTTATTTGGATGGTTTTTAATTCGTGATAGCTGAATTTGCACTGATTAAAAATGAATCTACGTTCAGATTTACTGTATGGTGCCTCTTGGCGACTCTTTGAAAATTGGCTATTTGGCGTCGAATGTGGCAACCTGTCGATTGTATTTTCGGCAACCCTAGTTACCGTTTGAGTGTTTGAATTTGGCAACACGGCGTTTTAATGCCATTTTAGATTTGGGTACACAGCCTTTTGACTTCATTTTCAATTTGACAATTTTTTTTTTTCTTTTCGAAGTCGTCAAGAGGCACCGTACCCCCTTGGTGACTTTTTGGAAGTTGGCGATTCGGTGCCAAGATTTTCCAATAACCCTAGTGTACGGTTGGATTTGGCAACATGGCGTGTTTTGACGGCCGAATACAGCCGATTTTGGGGGGCACGCAAAAGAATTATATTTTATAAAATATTGGACTTTTCAAGTACAATTTAAAATATTCTGGAAATCAAGAAAGCAATTTAAGAAATCAGCGTTTCAGTTTTCTTGTGTACCTTGAACTAGGAGGCTCAAATTTCAACGCCGAGACTCGAAATTAATTGTTTACATTCAATATAAATCACTGTTTGGAGTAGATTGAAAATTTGTAGGGGTAACAAAGCAGCGTTATATGGTGGATTAAAAAGTCCATGCTCAATAGTGCAAAGTAATCAATGCACAAAGATATTGCTATTTATTTTCATATTGTCAAATCAACCAGCCCTCATGTAACTTGATCTAGAAATTTATTTATATTGCTTACATACAGCACATTTTGATTGAACTATGTGTACCAACTTAATAAAATAAATTTCCTTACCGAAAAATCTATAAAACCTATGTTTGTTTCTAAAGATAAATTCTGTAGCACTACCAATCAATCCACATAGTCATATTTTTTTTAACAGCCCACCAATCAAATCTATAATCAATTTAATGTTTTTAACGTTTGAAAGTCACCTAAAACAGTGAGAAATTTTCTGTTCAAACCTATTTCGGTTGTCCTGCTGTAAAGCTCAAAAAGCACAGTCAAAAATGAATTTTCCTAGTCTATTGAAAGTTATAACATTGGACGGATTTTTCAACGATAAGAAAAAACCAGGAAAGATCATTTATAGATCTGATTATCATATTCTGAAATACCTAGCACAAAAACTACATTTTCGTGCCAAATATAAGCGAGTCAATTCCACTAAATTCCACCTTATGGTGAAGGGTGGATACGCTGATATTGGTATATCGAGGATGGCAGTTGACGCTGAGAAATTCGAGATGGCGGACTACACCGTGCCATACGATAGGTATGAAGGAATATTCATGATAGAGCAACCGAGTGATCTCCCCAAAATGGAGGCTTTCACATATCCCTTCAGCAGTGAAGCCTGGTCCGTCCTCCTAGTCGTTGTAATCACGGCCACCTTGTTCTCTCAGTGGATCACCTCTTCAAAGACATCCCTAGTAAACACGTTCCTGTCACTTATAGGAAACCTGCTAAGACAGCCTCTGAAAGTTAACGTAACTCGTCTGGAGACTGCTCTCTGGTGGAGCACATGGCTGTTCTGGGCAACTGTCATGTCCACTGCATACAGCGCTCTCTTCCTCAGCTTCATGAGGATGCCCACTAGACAGAGGAGCGTCAAGAACTTCATGGAACTAAACTCCGCCGTGAAGAACAGGGGATTCAAGTGTATGACTTATAAACTTTTCAATAGTATAATGCTGAAGAGCAATGAAGAACACATAAGGGAGCTGGCGATGACGATTGAGAAGAATGGGTGGTTGCTTGAAGACAGTGACATTAATCTCTTTGACAAGACCACAGCTGTAATCGAAATGCGAGAAAATCTCAAAATGTGGGGGTACAGCCACCGAACAGGATCAAAGTGTTATCATAGGATGCCTATATGACTTGGCCCATTGCTATCGGTGTCAAGAAGGACTTCTGCTGCATGGAAGCATTAAATGTAGCTATACTCGAAGCCCTGTCCCAAGATATATTGGACTGCCCAAGCCGAGGAACTCACCCCGAAGGGTTTAGAGCCTTTTGTATCTCCGGCCGGGATAAGATATATTCAATTTTTTTCGGAGAGAAGAATTCAAATATGCCCTATGGCAAATTGAACTTCGTAAAATGAAATGGCATAACGAAGAAGTCACCGCCTTGGGACTAGATGACCTGCAGTACGTGTTCATTGTGCTGTTGATCGGTTACGGATTGTCTATAATTGTTTTCTTGTGCGAGATTTTCATACCAAAGCGTATCGTTAGTAAAATATTGCTGTATTGTCCGAGTAATCCTAAGAGACAACATTACAGAACCAGAAAACCATAATGGAATTAAAATGTACTTTCATTTACCATTGATTGGTTACGAATTTCTTTTTGTCGTTTGCATATGTGTGCTGTTGTTTCAAAAGTACTTCTGCACTACTTAATTGTTCTCAACACAACATTTCTTCCTAAGAGAAATCTGAAGAGTTTTCAGAGCGTGTTATCTAATTTTACAATCATCGTTGAAAGGGAACCGTTTCTAAACCTATAAAAATTAACACTGCACATTATCATAAGAATTTAATTTTGAATTGTCCAAAAGAATTTATGAAATTACAATATTTCCCTAATTTGGTAAGTGACTCGTCGTATGGACGTTACAAAGAAATGAAGTTTGGGTTGTAAAACAATTGTCACCGAAAGGTGCACATGGCTACACTTTCTGACCCGGGTGAACAGGAATGAAAGAAATTATTGCATTTAAAACAACATAGCAGCAAAAAAATACTCATCACCAATAGTCTCATACAGGGGTATATGTATGTGTCTTGCCCCTTTTATTCTTAGGTATATCCAATCGGAAATTGTTTATCACACCTCTCTTCCTACAGACAATGATTCGGCAATAACTTTTGGAAAACAAGGGTCATAATCCTTTGACTCTCTCACATACACATGACCAGACTCTATTAACCTCACAACACGAGTTCTTCATGAGAAATTAAAACTTTAATGTTCCTTTCCTGATTCCTAGACCAACAATGGGTTGAGTAGCTATATTGTATGCCCGACGGGAAATAAGATTTCTAAGCTATCATTGTAACCCAACTTATGTCATTAAATGATTTATTTAGCGTTAAACCAGCTACTTTCGTTTTCTGTGTTTATTCTCATTTTATTATATACATGGCATTTTTAAGCCAAGCTAAACTTGGTGTATTTTAAAATACTATCCCCCCCAATACGAATTTAAAGGTTTCCGGTAACGAGAAATTATTAGTAATACAAATGTTGAGTATAGAAAATACTAGTTATCGTAGCTGACTTTCACCATATTATACATTTACAAATAAATAAAATATGAGAAAGGAAGTAAATCGAGGGATTTCGACAACAGTTGCTGACATTCCCAAATGCAAGTAATATTTTCATCAAAATAATAGCCAAAGAATATTTATTTATTTATTTATTTATTTATTTATTTGCACAAAATACTTGGGAATTAGGCAAATGTATGCAACCAGTGAAAAAAAAGTAACTAGTTTTAAATTTCAACTTATTATCAAACTTTTAAAGTGCATTTTCAACCCGAAAATTCACAAATAAATCTGTTATGCATGAAATTAAATCTTAAAAACTTTAGTCTCCCTCCGTTGGAATCTGAGAGTATCCTAGGTATTATTTGTATTGATAATTACGCTTCAGACATTTTGAAATTTGAGTAAAAAAAAGTAACTTGGAGTTTGTTTCCCGACACAAATACCATTACAAATAAATTGGGTGCCAAAAAGTCAAAAGTCTTTCATTTCTTTTTACGTTTCAAATTTTGAGTTTGTTCAGAGAAGAAGTGGTACTTACATTTTAGAAACTATTATATTTTTTTTTCTGTAAATGTCTTACAAATTTATGACCTAAACACAATCACATCCACAAACTAGGGGTGTAGAACCTCGCACAACTTTCAATTACACTATAATACTGACGTGGATTTGTGTCATTTACCATTTGTATATTTTCATTCTTCATTTAGAATAAATGGCTAGTTTGGCGATATTTTTTGCAATAATTCTTGTATGGGTCTTTAAAAAAAAATCGCCAAAGTGGTGATTTTGGCGATATACTTTTCGATAATCCTTTATTATAAGCGAAACTGAGAGGAGAAGAAAAAACGATCGTTGATGAGGTATGCTCAAGGAAAGAGAACTCTATGTTGAAGGCATTCATTTTTCAACTTTTTACATCATTAAAACATTTTTACGGGAGGTGGCGATGTTAAGAACACCTTAAGAGGCATTACCACAGCGATTTTTATCAAAATCGTTAGAGTCGTTTTTTAGCGATCATTGAAAAACATGATTTTTTCAATGGCAGCTACCTAATGCGCAGGCACGATTTTGTCGAAATTCCTGCCACTAACCCTCATACCAAATTTGAACATCGTCAGTCAATTTGTTCGGGAGTTATGCTGACCACAGACATACATACACACAAATTTTTTCTAGATCACTTTTTTGAAATCAGGATGTTCCAAAACGGAGAGAAATGCAAAAAAAAATCGAAAAACATTTTTTGACCGAATGCAATGCTTTCCTACCCCTAAGTATATAAACATATAGGTAATTGAAAGTAAAAATATTTCCCATTCTTTTACCTTTAAAGCATAGTTTATTCTTTTTAGTATTATAACACATACCATGTATCCATACCATGGGGAAGCTATTTGAAATGTTTTGTTGATACGCTTGATTAGATGAATTAGACGAAAATTATCCAAAAATCATATCAAAAAGTTTTAGAACAACATTACAATAAGAAATTTTCTATCTTCCTCAAATTTCTTATTTTTCAATTTAATCGAATCAAAATGTTTTATGATTTCCAGAAAATCTGATCTTGAGTTCCAACATTTTTCCTGAATTTTATTTTTTTATTATTATTATTATTATACTTGTAGATTATTAAAGAATAAATAAATAACTAATTCCAACTACCTTCCTTCTAAAAGGGCATATGCATCGTTCTTATATAGAAATATCATTAAAGGGTTATTTAGTTATACATATAGTTATTTCATTAAAGAGTTTATTTTATTCAGAAATTTTATATCAATATTTAACCATCTGAAAAATATCCGCTTATCAAATTTTCATGTAATTCTGTACTTCAAACAGCCTTGCAAATCAAAATTAAAGGCACAAATTTATTCCATCCCTTAATTGATAGATTTTAGAATGACAAATTTTAAAGTTAAGATAAGAAAATTGTTTACTAATAGTTAAGTGTGAATGAATAATAAAAGGAACTTGGAAATAAGAGTTGAACTTGCGTCATTTTACTTCTAAGTAAAATTGAAAATTGCTCTCGGTATCAGTTATGTGTTTATTTAGTCTTGAAAAAAGACACTAGGGAGGAAACTAAGGATAGCTTTTTTTCCTTCTGTTTCTCTCTGCTTTTGGAAGCAATTAAGGCTGAACATAAGCCTCTCCCAGCAAAAGGCTTAAGAACTTTTTCTGAAAGATAGGAATAAACTAACAAACACAACTCGTTTGAAAACTTACCTTTTTCGAGCTGACATAGTTAAAGAAAAATTTATCGAAATAAATACTTTCCTCTTAGATACTACTTTTCAGATTTTTATAATTGTGTACGCGCATGGAAAAGCTGTTGAGAAAAAAGTTGTTTCGAAATAATTGCATATAAGAAGTTTGGTTTGAACCTGAAGTAGATCATTATGCAGTTTAAAGACTTTATTTTGACAAACGAATGTTTAAAATATTGCAGTTAACGATATTGGAATAAAATAAATTATTTTTTGTGATCATTTTAGAAGGCTTATAATATTATCGTTGCAATTCGTATGTATAAAAAAGGAAAATTCTTTCTAACGAAAAATTAATTTGGTAAGAACTAAATAAAAAATAAAAAACACATTTGAATAAAATATAACGTTTGTTTAAAAAACTTAAGGGAAAGTCAGCGGATAAAAGAAGCTTTTGCTAGATTCTCGTAATTTTCTGATAAACAATGACAACTTTGATTTATCAATAAATCATACAGCAACTCAAGTTGTTCCAAATTATAAAATTATATCCAAAATAATTTAAACACACAAAATTTGAAAAAATAAGATAAGAAAACATTTCCTTTAAGTCACAAAGTAACGTATCAAAAGAACTTTTTAATATGAGGATGACTATGTTCTTAGACTGCATATTTTTCTGTTTTGAGTAGTCCAAGATCTTACATTTTGCTTAAAACAATTTAAATTTATTATACTCTCCCGAAATAGACTAAAATATTTTCCCTTATAATCTATTCTCTATCCTTTTCAATTCCTTTCTATTTCTTTTTCCAATTTTTACTGTTGAATAGATCTAAGTTTGGGTTTGATATTTTGAATCAACTTTTATTTTTTCTAGAAGTAATAGCTGAAAGTTCGTAAAATAAATCAGAAAGCCGTGAAACCTCGACTAAAAGTATCACATATTTGGAACCATCCTTTAATTTTCTTCAAATAAACAGGTATTAACGTCTGCTACATCATAAAACTGCCTATTTTATAATATTTAACTAAACATCGAAGAATGACTTGTAATATTGGTAAATGTCGAATTCCTATTACTTCTGATATGTACCCTAAAGAAAATTGTCTTGTTATGTACGAAGGTGTCTTAATTTTTGATTTTCTGAACATGTTTATTAGAGTACTCAAAATGCTTGATTACGTACGCAACAAATGAATACATGTAAAATTATATTAATCGATATGCAAAGATCATTTTTAATTAGTTCTGATTTTAATTGTTCTCAAGTTTTAATTCTTCTGAGTACAACAGTAGTTCTCTCTAAGCCTATTTCCACTCCTGGACGGAATGTGGTTTAAAAAACTGACATAAATTTTTCGTCAAACAATAATTTTTTGTAAATAACTTTACATCATGTAAATTTTCATTCTATTTTCATTCTAAAATAAATTTCGGTTCAAGCTTTTTATTGACGTACAAATTGTAAATATCAACGGAAATACAAGCTACAAAGTAGTAGCAATGATTAGAATACTTCAATTCTTCAATAAATGTGTGGGAAATCTCCAACTTATAAATACTATCTTAAGATTCAATTGAAGTTTAATTTAATTCAGTCCAGCCCGATGATGTTTTGATATGCTGATCTGGTTTTTCGAACAAAGAAAAGCTTGTTTTTTTTTTTTTTTTTTTTGTTTTTTTTTTTTTTTTTAGATGCTCTTGAGTTATGAGAACAGAAGCTCTAGTACAAGATTGTTTGCAAGTTGTTCCTGCTATTTTAATAATTGTAGAAGAATCAAAAGACGGTAGCTTCAATAACGTACGACGGTAACGTAAGAATATTATAAATTTGTTACATATTCAGAACCAACATTAAAAAATAATAAATAATTTAATAGTTTCGAAGAGCGGAAAGCTAAAAGAGTTTTAATTAACACGTACGTTCAAAAGAAATTAACGACCCATTTTGATTTTTTTAGCCCTTATAACAGTAAAAATAGTTTTCATATAAATTTGACACAATATTTTCCTCCAATTAATATACTTATAATGAAGCACTTAACTAAAACTTTCTTTCTTTAGTCCTCATCAAAGAAAAATCAGGAGTTACCAACTTTGTGTTTTCATAGCTCTTCTGTTGTTTTATCTGAAGAGCCTCCAATATGAGAATCCAGCTTTTGAAAAGAAGACTATCATTTAGAACATAGACAAGATAATCTGGACACGAGCCCAAACAGCAAACGATTTTGATGAAGAAACAATCCTCTATAAAAAAAAGTTTTTCCAATATAAATAGCCGTCAAGGAGAAAGTGTTCTTTTATCGAGCAGTATAGACGTCTGAAAGATTTTCAAATGCATTGAGTTCGTAACTAGTTAAACATTTGTCCAACACTCTACGCCGGAAAGAGTTAATAACTTTTGTCTTTCATCCAGTGAGGTTTTTACGGCGTAAGAAAGTTGTATCTTTACCTTTTAAAATGTTTTTTGAGGGAAAAAAATAAATTATTCAAAAAATAATTGTTTTAGATTATTTTCTAATCAACAAGAACCGTATTGCTTAATATTTTTGTTAAATTTGATTTCATATTTTTTTATTAGAAACTATTGTGCTAAAAAGGAAAAGTATCCGCAATGAGGAACATGCATGACATTTTTTTTATTTATGAATTATATGTTCTTTCTTCTTTATTTATTTCTTCTTTACGATTCTCTAGACACGGGGCATTTCTTCAACAAATTTGTTACAAGAAATTTAATGAAAAGCGTTACGACGCTAGTTATATTTTTGAAACAGCATAAAGAAAAAATATAACGTTATAAAAGTTTTAAATATGTGAGAGTGTGTTTTTTAAAACACACCCTCGTCATTTTTTCAAAATAATGTTTGCATTTTTTAGGAATGCACGTCTTCTAAAAAACACCCCTAACATTATTCTTTTTTCATATTTTTTCAAAATAGCCTAGGTACTATATATGTTATGGTAAATCTATGAAATGTAGACATTCTATAGAATGACGAGTGTTTTTGGTCAAAATATGAAATATGAAGTATGAAAATTATTACATACTTTTCATAGGCATTGTATATTGCATATAATACCTAGACATTCTATAGAATGATAAATGCTATTTAGGAAAAGTATGAAAAAAGGTCATGATAAGAGGTTATCATTTAAAAGACGTCCATTTCTTAAAAGTACAAATGTCTTATTGAAAAAATAGTGAAAGAGTTCCATAAAAAAAAAAAAATTTCATTCAAAATACGTAAAGAAAAATGAAAGTTGTACAGAGCACAATTTATGTCTTCCTTTTCAAAGAAAACAACCTTTTCATATAAAAGATAAAACATTAAAATTAACCTACTTGTTTCAAAATGGTAAACTTTTTGTAATAGCCTTGTTACGTGATATTCTGAATAAATCGGTGATGCAGTTCATACTTTGTTGATTTATCAATTCTATAGAATGCCTAGGAAATTAGTGAAATATTCATCCTTTCATACTTTGCCAGGATACTAATTTCATACTTTATCTAATAACATTCTATAAAATGCCTAGATATTCTATATAATACAGGATTTCATACGTTGCCGGTAACATATACAATGTCTATGTAATGTATATGTTACCAGCAATGTATTATATCCGGCATTATATAGAATACCTAGGCATTTTATAAAATGCCGGATACTGACCGAAAAAATATGAAACGGTTAAATATTTCACTTATTGCCTAGGTATTCTAAAGAATGCCAAATGACAAACAAGGAAAGTATGAAATGCATCTTTAATTTCTTGTTAAGTTCATTTAACGACCATGTTTTACTTTTTTTAGAAACAAATTAGGGAAATTGAAAATAAATAAATCATTAAGTTTCTTAGTGCAACAAGTAGGTTCATTAATAAAAAAAGTCATAAATTTGGTTTTATACAACTTTAATTTTTTTAGGCATTTTAAATAAAAAAAAATTTGTTCTGCTGTCTTTTTATATTTTTTTCAAAATAACTTACGTATTTTTTAGGAAGAACGCCTTTTAAATGAAGCCTTATCCTGACCTTTTTTATTTCACAGTTTACTTAAGAGCATTTGTCATTCCATAAAATACATAGGTTATAAATACAATGCCTAAGTTAAGTACATAATAATTTTCATACCTCATACTTTGCCTAAAAGCTCCGGGTGTTATATAAAAAGCCTCGGTATTATATAGAACGGTAAAGTTTCATATATTACGGTAACATAAACTTCGAAAAGAGAACGGAGCCATTTGTAATCAGTTGTACCAAAAATTTTATTGAAAACTCATTCAAACTCCTAATGATATGCACCAGTTTTAGATTCAGTCAGCAATTATTTAATCTATAAAGAAATTTTATCCAGATCTACAGACAAGCGCGGCTGTCTTATGATACGATATTTCCAACGCAACGGTACTGTCGGCGCTTGCTAAAACATGCTAAACATTCTTGCTTGCTAAAACATTCGTGTTGTGAAGATTTCTTATAATTCTTTGCCGAAATTATGAATACCGTTGATGAAAGATGCTTTTTTTAAAAACTCCTTGCTACCATGCTCCACGAAGAACATAGACTAAAACTACATTTTATTTATTTTAACTCAAGGATTAATTTTTGCATTGACAAATTAAGGCTACTCACTCCAAGAAATCTAGTTATTTTTGGTTTACAAGTGATGTGGCAAACTCAGAAAAAATCGATTATATACAGTAATTAAAAGAAGGGATAAGTTCAGGCTCGCAATTAGGAAGCTAATCCAGTTACGTATAATAAGTGTTCGTTAACTAAAACCCCTCCAATTGAGTAATCATATTTCGCTGATTTTTTTCTATAATCAACAATATTTTTACTTTTAATTACCCATGTTAATGCAATAAAATATGTTAATATATCGGAACGAGCTCAGTTATAAAAAAATTTGTGTGTGCCATTGGACCGGTCATTGCAATTTTTATCAAAAGTGTTGTAGTAATGCTTTTTAAGGTGCTTTAAGCATTGTAAAATTCTCACATGTAAAATTTCTCTTTACAAATGCAATAAAGGCGCAAAAATTTGGAACGAAAGTCTGAAACACAAAATTCTCTTCCTTGAGTATCCCCCATCAATGACTGGTTTATCCGCTGTTTTACGTTAAAGCAAAGGATAATGAAATACGTATCAAAAAAATATCGCCAATATCGCAATCGCATTTTCGATCGCAATATCGAAAATATCACCAAATTGATCATTTTTTTTAAACTAAGGAGCATATGAAAATGAAAACGGTAACTTTTGTGAATCCATGACAAATGTAAATACAATGAACAGAAGATTGAATTTTAGGCAATATCTTTGTTGAATGTCAAATTACAAAAATATTAAAATCCTTAAAGAAACCTATTTCTTAAAAGTAGTAAAACTTATCATAGGAAAGCCTATTGAAGACCAGACGAATCAAGGCTACCCATGTTATTTATGATATATTAACAAGTGATCAATTGTATCTCTTATCTTGCATAATATACCTTATTTATAATATTTTTCACTATTCACAGAACTGCCAATTTGACAGTTAAGAGAAACCGAATTTTTGACTTGTCATATACAATTCTCATTACTTCAAAATATCTGGTTACATATTAAGGCTTAAACTATTTGTACCATTTACCTCTTTTTTATTAATATACAGTAGAAAAAAACTAAAGTCAAAAAATTATTAATTGAAAAAAAATATTCGGAATCATTTGATCCATCATTATACTTAATTCGGTAACTAAGTACAAATGTCAAAAATACAATCTTTTAAATTACATTCTACTGAATAATAAGTTGCACATTAATGGCCAAGCTCTACTTTCTGAAAAGAGCCTGTCCCTTTGAAATCATCAAATTTATTACCATACCCTTTTACTTAATTAATTATATATTTTGCTTTGTATCATTATTGCTATTTAATTTAAATTAACATAAATTGTAAAGAAGCGTACCATAATTTAAATAATTACCTTCAAAGCAAAATCTTGCATTAACTGAAAGAACCCTAAACAAAAACGTGAAATCCTTCCAAGACTAGAAACACTCAAGCGACTCTTGGATACCAGAAAGCTCACTATAATTAAAACATGCTTCTTTGCCCTCCTCTCATCCATAATTCATTATTATCAAGGATTTAAGGTGGAAAATAGTAATGAAAATCTTCCTCAAGTGTTTGCAAAACACAATATATATACCGAATGTGCATTCGCTACTTCCTAAGTAACATAATCTTCCACTGCTTTGCTTCAAGAAAAGAAGAAAAAATCGCTGAAATTATTTAGGTTCCAAAACACTGAAAGTAATTAAAATTTCAACGTCCTGGCTTCTTCGATGTGGATTAAATCAGAGATAAGTTTCAATGAACATAACTTCCATTTGACGGGATTACATTCTTTCTAAGTTTTTGTTTGTGGCCATTTGCTACGTTTTTAATTAAACATACATTTCTGTTCTGTTTCGTGAAGTTTTATGTAAATGCGAGCTTCATTTTGACTTTCTGAGGATGTGATTCAACGAGAAACAGGTGCGCGTTTAGGGAAGTTTAGGTGTAATTTAGTAATCCGTTTATTTCTTAGATTTTTCTAGAAAGTTCCATCAACAATTCTTTTCCGAATGTTTCGTTAATTAATTTTTACTAATTAATTTTGATGCTGATAAAGTCATGTATAGCTTCTCTATGTTCTTTATACTAGATTTATTTTCAATTTTAATGTATTTTAAGAGCTGAATGATTCTATAAAAAAAAAAAAAAAAAAAAAAAAGTATTGTTTGCTCTAAAGGCACACACACTGATAAAAACAATAAGCTCAAAAATGAAAAAAAAAATGCATCTACTTTGTTTTATAACTCCAATAAAATTGCTTCGAAGACAAACAATATAACATACTCAAAATCGAAGTAATCGTCTTTATTAAAAACAAGTCATCTTGAAACACATTTAATTTCCAATATTATAAACATCAATAAAAAAATCTGCCATAAGCATTTCGTAGTGATAAATATCTTCGTTCGAAATTACCTAACTTTATATTTCAGAGACGCATACAAAAAAATATCAGTGCCTGAAACAAACTTCGCTCTAAATTTGAAATTTTCGCTTTTTTTTTTTTTTTTTTTTTTTTTTTTTTTTTAAATTATTATTTCATTTTGAGAATGAGTCTAATAAGTTTCGGTAAGATAGTCAGGGATAGGCTTACTGCAAATCGGAAAGTCCCCTGTTCAAGACCAGGTGACTTTCCGATTTGCAGTAAGCCTATCCCTGAGCTCCTGGGCTAAGGGGCCCCTAAGCTCCTGGGCGCAGCCCGCATAATTTGTGGCACCATTTGTTAATCCTTTATATTAACTTCAATTTTATTTGTTTGTGTGTTCGCTTACAAATCTACGGAAGGCTATTTAACACACTTACCGACATCCAATCGAGCTGAAACTTTTTAGATAGACTCACTGTCAATGACAATGCATTCTTTTTAGTTTTGAGGGCAAAAAAGATTAGTTCATGGCACGGAACCGACAATTTTTTGCTTAGTGATCAATCACTATGAAGCGCTCCCTGTCCTACAAGTATTAAATTTAATTATATAGGCCTAGTCCTATTGAGATTTGTATAAAGGCTAAATTGTTAAAGCAATTTTATTAAAATGCATACTATTTAGTAAACATAGGTATTGTAAGATAAATAGTGCAAATAGTAAAATAGTAAGGATTGGTATAGAAAATCACATTTTTAATTTAAGCTTTAGCTACACTTAATAAAGTAAAGCGTAAAGATTCATACAAAATTCACTAAGTTTACTAATGGAGTAAATATAAAAGTCAATAACAAATAAACATCAGACAAACTTTTCCAGAAAAATAGCATTTCAAGTGTTGAAATCTAACCCCGGAAATGTGTTTAAATTTTTCCCACTTGGCTCCCCTAAATTAAAGTGCCATCCTTTTATTTAGACAATGTGTTTAAATTTTTTATAGTATATTTATGCTCATAATATATTATTTAATTAGATGAATCAATCTAATTTTCATTAATGAATGGCATATTAGAAAAATTCAGTGTTAAAAATAAAATTCAGTATTTTACTTTACACGTCACAATACTGTATTCATTGCATAACAAAGAACTTATAATGATTATCCACCCGTACTCCAATCTAATAACAGTAATAAGGAAAAATTCAAACTGTTAAAATATCCCTCACGTTGGAATACATCCCTTCTCCTCTATATATTTGAGAAAGAAAGTCATGCTTAAATCTTGCTAAGGCAAAATTCGAAGAAATAATTTTAGTTTTCACTTACAGTTACAGTTAGATAATACACTAAAGTACGTTTTAATGAGATTCCCATGTATGTAATATTATAGTTATTTTGGTTCTTTTCGGTCCTCCCGGTGAAGTCCCAGGTCATCCCCGGGACTCCACCTGACTTCCTAAGGACCGCCCTGGAAGAATGTGTGATATGGACTAATCCCCGGCGTCTAAAATTGTACCAAAAAACTTCCAACTCAGCAAATTCGATTTCCAATCCTTCAAAAGCTCAAACGATTGTCTCGAGCTTCAACATTAGGCTCGCAGGTTTCAAATCTTTTTTAAATCAAATAACTTTTGAAACAAATCGCACCTTAATGTCAACTTCACTCTTCAAACTTCCCAATGCTGAGAAACACCTCTAAGTCCTCGCCATCTTACCAACTGTCTAAACATTACTGGTGCCTCACCAAAAAACGTCAAGATTTTACTCGAAATTTCTCGGCGGAGACTGACATCTTAAAAGCAATGCCAAAAGAGACGATGCATTTCGAAAGAAGATAGGAATGAGAATGACCATTTCTCGGCCTGCGGCATTTTCCATTCCATTGTCTTTCCATTTCATATTGTATCAACTGGCTACGTTATTTTCTTCCCATGGCAGCCATGACTTTTTATTTCGCCAAGAAGCATTAGGACTATAATCCCACAAGGGAAATGATAAGACATTGCTGTTTAGACTTAGAGGGCAGTTCTTTGGTTTTGTATTTATTCGAGTACACACTAAAGATTTATTTAAGGAAAAAGATGGTGGGGGGGGGAGGGCATTTCCTTGGAAAAAGTGGAGATGTTTCTTTTGAATGAAAAGGATTTCCCTGAATATTTTACCCAGGAAAATAACACGGCAGCTGTGTTTGGCCATCTAACAATGTGGTTGGGTTTTTTATCGGTGCTTATTTTTAAAGTGTTTATCGAGTTCTTACACACTTTTTTGTTTAAACGTTTAAAGCACTAAAAATATAAGAAACGCAATGTAAGGAAAACATCTGAATGTACACT
The DNA here is from genome assembly GCA_963978545.1 of Linyphia triangularis. NCBI lineage: Eukaryota > Metazoa > Arthropoda > Arachnida > Araneae > Linyphiidae > Linyphia > Linyphia triangularis. Next base: position 52,543,427 of record OZ021728.1, read on the forward strand.
CTCAATACGAGTTAATTAGGTAAACACAATTCTGTTTTTATTTAAAATAAAAAGATTGAGTATAAGATGACAATTCATAAAGTAACTAGCTATGTCTACCATTAAATTCCTTACAGTCATTCGTGAATAAACGATTTACTATTTTTGTTTCATTTATTTACGAAGGACTCAATTTTTAAATAGTATAAAGAATATTTAGATGAGACTTTACTTGGAAAGACAAAGAACGCTGTCGGAAATGCCTTAGGCCTTATACAAATTTCAGCATCAGGGAGTGTAGCTGGTTGCCTTCTGCACCTGCCCAGTGTCACCACCAGTCCTGTATCGAGACCGGGCGCGGTGTATCTGGACTAACGAAGGTCTATATTTAACTAAAGATCGTTCAGCGGATGAAGTCGATATGTGGTAAGTGTCCGGTACTTTGTTTTGCATTAAAATCAACTAAGAGTGTAGTGGTGTCTCAATCCCGCCCTGACAAATCAAATTTTGAACTGCAAACGTGAAGTATTAAACCAAGAAATTTAACAAACTCCTTTTAAGGAAAGCTTCCAATAATTTCTATAGTAATAGCATCAGTCAACTTATTTCGTTATACAATTCTCGATACGGACAACTGATTCAAGAATATTTATACGACTAAACTACACAATGAAACCTACAGTGTAATAATAGTCTCCAATACTTAAAAAATATTTGCAAAAAAAAATCTACATACCAGAATTGTGTTCATATGTTGCTACTTATAACGGATATTGTGTTCCAAAACATTTACACATACTTTCAATTCAAAATTAAACACAGATTTAAACAATAGTCGTAAAACATGTTTCATATTACTCAAACAGTAGTTATTTATGTTGTATAAAATGATTTAGATTGTTAAATAATACATTTTTATCGTGATCCACACAACGAAAACATTCTTCGACCTTCTATTAAATTATCACAAATTCACTTATTATACTTGTAAACGCAATTTAAAAAAATTTCATGTTGCAATAAAGTATTACTAAGAACAAAATCTCACTAGAATATTGTGGCTCATGTTAAGATTTGTAGAGAAGTCGAAAGCTTTTATTCAACTTGTAATAGTAATTGACGCAAATGTAAAAACTCCAAATGGAATTATGAATTCCCAATACCATTTGCTTATTTCACAGGCCTTGTCACATTGCACCATGGCCATCCATAAAGTTTTATACCTCAGAGGAAGATTGCAGAGAAGGGATCAGCAATAAAACTGAAACTATACCCTTTCCTCTTCTTCCCAAGTCTCTTCAATTCTAGCCTTACTTCTATGTCAGGGCTCCCAATAAGCCATTTCTTCAGGCCTTTCCAAATGGGGACCATAAAACTGTTGACGATATTTTGAGAGCTCCAGAAGGAAGGTGTTTCCGTACTTGGCAGGTAATCTAATTGATTAAATGGGATTTTCTTTCGGGAAAGTCGGCCTGTCAACTCAGATTCTCGAAATGGAAGAGTGCCATTTTATAGCATGGACACGAAAGATTCAATGAAAAGTACACAAGACGCAGTTTGATGGGGTGCATGGTTGTTTCTTAAGTAAACAAGATTGGAAAAGTTTAAGATTTCATGGCATTTGCTATGTTTTACTGTAGTGTCTATCATTGAACTTGTTCTAATAACTTTATATGATCATGTTGTCTTATTTTACCAACTTTGTGATTATAGTGGTTGGGAGATTAAGTTTTCAAACTCTTATTTCTAGTTACGGATTCCAAACTCAAATTATTTTCTATATTTTGGAACAGTTTCAGAAGCTTTATGTGAGTTTATAATTGAGGGTACAGTCATTTTTAGTATGTTTATTTTTTGCATTGTATCCTAGCTGATCATTTTGTTTAATTTAGCTTCTCCACTTCATTAATACAGAGAGAAGTTTATGTTTCCTGCATGTTCATGATGCACATCATCACAATCACAAGCTTGTATCTGTTTATTGTGTAAACTAATGGCACTTAGATTTGTCGTTTATGGATACTCTTTTTCTATTTAAATTTTTTTTATATTATAATCATTACGTATTTGCTATAAAAGGTGCAGGACGCATCATCTAGCTCAACTTAAAGAGTCAACTAAAAGGCTATGAAAGAACAAAACGAGAAATGCATGAAAGAAGCTCTGTTACGGTACTGAATCATTAACGTCAATTTTTTTAATGGTAATCTTAATTTAAAGTTATTTAGTTTTACATGTTCAAATATATTTTAAATAAAACTAGGAGTGTGGAACATACGGGCATAACTTTCATATATACTAACTGGTCACTGCATTTAAATTTGTTTTGGATAGGTGTAATTTACTGTTTTCATTTTCATATTTTAATTAACTTTAAAAAAAAAATGGTTAGTTTGGCTATATATTTTTAAAAATAATGATTTCATTGAACAAAAAAAAAAAAACCAAAATGACCAAATTGGCGATATGCTCTTCGAAAGATATTACATTATTCTTTCTTGTAAGTGAAACGGTGAATAAACCGTTGTAAATGGGTGATACTCTGTGTTACAGACATTGAATTTTCTAAACTTTTTATGCCTTTAACGCATTTCGACGGAAATTTCGAAAATGAGGATGCTTAGATCGCCTTAAAAGACATTAACACTGTATTTTGATTAAAATAGTAAGAGCCGTTTTCTGGCAATTGTTGAAAAAGATAAAATTTTCAATGGTAGCTACTTTTCACACATGCGCAATTTTAATGAAATCCTTAATGACTGGTATCATGGCTAACCTGTATACAAAAGTTGAATATTGTAAATCAATCCATTCGGAAATTTTGCTGACCACCGATACACACAGACATTTTTTCTAGACCACCTTTTTGAAACCTGGATGTTCTAATACGTAGAGAAATGCCCAAAAAATATCTTCTTTTTTGGCAGAACGCAATACCACATACAAACACAAAGACGTTTTTTCTAGGCCATTCTTTTTATTCATCACGCTCCAAAACGTGTAGAAATTCAAAAAATTGAATGAATGCAATACTTTCATTACCCTATGTTAACATACGAGTAATGAAAGTATTGTATTCGGTCAAATTTTTGTAAGTAATAACTGTAGTAATTTTTAAAATGTAAGTTTTCGTGGTACTTAACACTTTCATTAAAGCTGATTGATTATATAATATATTATCATAAATTTACCAATTTTATGTTAAAGTAGGTCGGGAGACCCACAAATGTTCTTTTGCAGTGGACCCTGAATTACACTCATGTCCATAAATTAAGGATAATTCAGTTTTTACCTAATAACTTCTCAGTGGAGCAGCATAGACACTTGAAATTCACTTCAAAGAGACATCTTTATGCAACATAATGATAATTAAAATAACTCAGTCGCAAATTGAAATGCAAAGTGTACAGCGGGGGCATATGCAAAAGAATGGAGCACCATTAGTGTGCAGTTGTACAGATACATTTACATTAAAAATCACTCAACTCATGGAGTGGACTTCTACTGTGAGATATGATCTCCCCTGTCATCAGTGTTTACTTAGCACTGTATTCTTATACTTAACATGAGTTACTTGATGAATTGTAGGGGCTAAATTGCTCGCCCCACCTTTTGAACTGTTTGTAAGTGATGGAAAGTTCCTAATACATCAAGTCTTAACACAATTCATATCGTAGAAGCGTCCCACACATGCTTGAAGAAATTTGGATTAGAGGAGTGACCTGGCTTACTTATAGGGGCGATATTTATACTTTTTAATCGCTTATCCAAGGCAAAAGTGGAATAAAATTTGCCATGAGTATCAATAAATACGATTTAGAAACCGATATATCACCATTAAAAACTTGTCTAGATCAAGTTAACATAATTACAGAGAAAAAGTGGAACTTAATTATCTTTTGGTCTCTTGGGGAGCTTATGTAACCAAGTCAACATACTGCCCCCAAAGACCAAATCTCTTTAACATCAAATACTATTTACTGAAAATAATTTTGTCAGTCTCATGTGTAATATTGGACATCAGAGGATCTGTAGAAAGCCTGGAACTTGATATTTCATGGTAAATGCCAGTTCAAGATAATGATTTGGTGGGAAAAGAGTTTTGGTCTTTATATTCAATTTGTTGAATTTGTTTAATAAGCTCCCCAAGAGCGCAAAAAATAATTAAATTCCACTTTTTTACTGTAATTACGTTAACTTGATTTAGACAGGTCTTTAATTGTGAAATATCAGTTTCAAAATCGCGTTTAATGATAGTTATGGTTTATTTTATTCCACTTTTGCTTTGGATAAAGAATTAAAAGTATGAGTATCGCCACTATAAGTAAGCCAGATCACTCCTCTACTCCAAATTTCATCAAACATGTGTGGGACGCTTCTACGATTTTCATTGTGTAAAGATTTAATGCATTGGGAACTTTCCCTCACTTGCAAACATTTCAAAAGGAGGGACGAGCAATTTAGGGGCTAAAATTAATCAAGTAATTCATGTTAAGTATGAGAATACTGTGTTAAATAAATATTGATGACAGGGAAGATCATATCTCACACTAAAAGTCAACTCCATGCGTTGAGTGATTTTTAATTTAAATGCATTGGTACAACTGCACACTAATGGTACTCCATTCTTTTGCATATGCCCCGCTGTACACTTCGCATTTCATTCTGCGACTGAGTTGTTTTAATTATCGTTTAGTTGTATAAAGATGTGTCTTTGAAGTAAACTTCAAGTGTCTATGCTACTCCACTGAGAAGTTATTAGGGAAAAACTGAATTATCCTTAATTTATGGACATGAGTGTAGTAAGTCGGTCCCTTTCGTTAAGATTAGAAGGTTTCTTCGATTTGAATCAGAAATTTTAACCAGAATTTCTTCGAAATTTGACCACAAGATATTCTAATCGTAATGGAAATGGAATTTCAATAAAAGCTCCTTGCAATTATATTGATAACAATGAATAGAAAACATTTATGCTTGAAATGCATATTATGGTAAATTGATAGAAAAAATAATCTGAAAAACATCCAAAATAATAACAAATGGCTGACAAAGTATAAGAAAAAAAATCTTTAAAAAAGATACTTTATTCATAAGGTTATAAATTTTATGGCGTTTTGTGGAAGAGGTACCTAGGGAAATTGGATTTCTGTCCATTTACCCTTGAGGATCGTAAAACCTCAAAATATCGCAATAAAATATTTAAAATATTTGACCATGGAAGTTGCTGAATTTTCTCAAAACTCAGGAAGCCGTAGGATGTTTTCGAGAGTACAATTTATACGCACACATTTTTTTTTTTTGGGGGGGGGGGGAGGAGGGGGTATTCTTGTGAACATATAAAACTCTGTAAAAGAACGTTCACTTAATCTTTGTCCTTATCAGATTGCTCTTCAAAATAAAGGATTCTTGTAAAACAATAAAATAAATGTGGAAAATGTGATCTATCCTTTCTGTCATAATGATGTTTAAAATAGTTATATTGTTATAAATAAGTGTGAATTTATATGAAGAACTTATGTAAATGTTTAAATTTTGTAAATAACAAAACATTTAGATTTTCAAAATTAGGATTCCAATTGACAAAAGTTTTACGAAATATAGGTATGAAATGTGTTACTATTAACGCTATGTTTTATAAACTAATATAGAGTCCAATGAAAACTGAAGGTTTAGTGAGGGTTGAAGTTGTGACGATAAAGCTAGGATCCGGCCCGATCAACTAAAAGAAGGAATAGTTTCATGATGGTCCCGGTTTAATCCCCTTTTTAAAAGAACAATGTTTTTTGTTTTTTAAATTCAAAGAGAAAAAAGGAACTAATTATAATCATATTGAATTTATTCATGGCAATAAAAAAATTTAGAAAATCTGTTTCATTCCATCCCACCGAAAGGACATATTCAAGCAATGAAACTCACTGACACTATAAAGAAAACCTTTTTTTGAAGAAAAATTAGGTAAACAAATCTATTTTAGTCACTTTCCAACGATTGACAAAGTAAATATAAGAACACTGTCCATATACAGTTCTCAATTAACAATCGAATCCTCGTCTGCACTTACTTACATGGTTCATCACATTCGAATTGCACTAACTAGAATCTGATATTAATTTATGAAGGCATTATATATGTATATGCTTTTCTTTAATATCTTTTAAACTACTTTTTGTACTTCACACTTTGTGGTATCATGAAACCTTTCATTATATCAAACAAGAAAACGTTTCAAGGAATGCCCAAAGCCAAATTCTTCATATAAAGGTAGAGTATGATTAAAAGTAATGGAAAACACTGTGGTGCAGTGTATGGACTAATATAAGAGATAGACTGTTAATCGATCCACAAACGAAACCTTATTTCTCAACTTAAACTTATTATTCATCTAGGGGAAAAAAACTCCGTTGGTGATGAAAATTACTTTGTATACGTTGTTGTTTCTTTCTTGAATATACTCTTCAAATCACTTCAAAATTTTACGGGTAGGAAACTTAGTTCCAGAATTATTTCTTGCAAAAATAAGGAATTGAAGCCAATCAATGAAATATTGCAAATGCTGTTTCATTGTACGACATGTTTCATTATTCACCATGCTCTATTAGTCTTAAGAGCCAATTTTTCTTTGCAGGGGGGGAGGGCAAAGTAAAAGCAATTTCTGATAATTATATGAAAAAATTTTATATTTTTTGCACCGTAATCATTTGCTGATAACGGAAATTCCTAGGGAAAGGCAACGTATCAAAGCTACTTAATCAGGTACCAGAAAAAAAATCCTGACTTAAATACAATACTTAAAACGACAAAATAACGGCATACCAATACAAAATATGTAAACTAATAGTGAAGATACGGCTATTGAGTGATAGAGATATTATCACCAATGGAAACAGTTAAAATCGCAACTGAAGTTTGGAGGCCACCCAGGCCTCCAACCATCAAAATAAATTCTGACAAGTAGAAATTCCTTTCACGTAGTAAAGACAACATCACTTTTTTTTTTTACCGTTGGTGTATAAATTGTATTTTACAAGCGGCCCTCATTCGAACCAGTAGAGAAACGTTTGACTTTTACATACTTGGTGTTTTTTATGTCACTTTAAAGTTCTAGAACATATTTATAAAAGACAAACGTTCAAATTGAAGTACTGTTCACATAATGATAAAAGTTAAGATTAAAGAATGTGGGTAATCTGTTTAAAACCCTCTGAGGGTCATGGGCGTGTATATATATATATATATATATATATATATATATATATATATATATATATATATATATATATATATATATATATATATATATAATATTTTTATTAGGATGATAGTTTAAAAACAAAATAAATAAAAAATAATTATAAAAAATTATATATTTGAATCAGAAAATATAATTTAAAAATTATTGCAGGGAAAACAATTGTACAATTTCGTCCATTTCCTGAACACTCAGAGGGTTAATAAAATGAGGTCATGTTCTTGGACTTTTTGATTCTTTGTTATTCGTTATTATTGTTATCATCATTATTATTTTTTTTAATGGAAATTTGTTGAAAACGTAACCCTTTTTGGAGATAGTCATTTTTTCTACAAAGGTGTATAAATATATATAGATATATTTCAATTATTTGACAAAATATGGAAACGCTCCCCTCAGGAGCCGATGTTCAAACCTAACGAGTGGTGAGTTAAGTCTGCGACATCGAGATAGCGGACGAAAAGTCATTTCGATGTATGAATTATTGTAGAAAACTAGGTGAAAATTTCCGTTACTTCCTCCCTCTAACGATTATTTATCACCGAGGCGATCGAAAACCGAGTAGCTCTGCTAGTTTTATCTCGGCCTTCCCGAAAAGCTTAACTTCAGAGACTTCCCAGCTTCTTAATTGGATTAGAAAGGACAAGAGTGTCGATTTCCTTGTTAATAATGTGCTGCTGATGGAATCGACAAACTGAAGCTGTGTTTGTGTAAGAAACAAGAGAGTTAATGTTTTTAATCTGATTATATGAGAGAAGATGTTTGTACTGGAATGCTTTTTGGGATGGTTGTAAAGTGGCCAAGTAAATAAGAGTGTTACTTATTTTATTAAGTTTTGTCATAGAAGAGCCAATAGCATGTGAATGGGTGCCGCAAGGAAGGTAAATCGGAGACGTGACGCCAGGAAAACGAGTGGAGAAAAACGGTAAAATCACAGGTAGAAATATCCGTATGGCTTATATTAAAAATTTTGAATTATCCATTTGAACACAAAAATAAACACATATTTATTAATTTTTCATTAGAAAATCTAATAAGCAGTTTTGAAAAATCGAAGTTTTAATCCAAAATTTATTCGCCTTGCACCCTCTTTCCCTCCTCCTACCCCCCCCCCCCTCCCCCCACTAAAGACACACAACTGATCTGCAGTTGATCATTATCATGGTGCTCTTCAAGAATAGTGCATTATTCTATACATAATACTCTTAAGACATTTAGGGTAAAATTCAAATGTCTTTCAGTGAGTTATCAATTCTGTATATTAGTAAAACTAGGGTGTGGAGCATCGCACAACTTTCAATTACACTATAATACTGACGTGTTTTTGTGTCATGTACCGTTTGTATATTTTCATCCTTCATTTGGTCCTAAATGTCCAGTTTGGCAATATTTTTTGCGATAATTCTTGTGTGGGTCTGGAAAAAAAAATACATATATATATATATATATATATATAAAAGAAAGAAAGAAAAAGGTAAAAATTGTGATTTGGTAGTATATATAATGGTGGTCGTTTTTCAACTTTTTACACCATTAAAACATTTTTACGGGAATTTCGGAGGTGGAGATGTTTAGAACACCTTAAGAGGCATTAATTACCACAGCGATTTTTATCAAAATTGTTAGAGTCGTTTTTTTAGCAATCATTAAAAAGCATGGTTTTTTCAATGGCAGCTACCTTATACGCATACGCGATTTTGACGAAAACCTTATTGGTAGGTCCCATGGCCGCCCCTAACCCTCATACTAAAATTGAACACCGTAGGTCAATTTGTTCTGGAGTTATGCTGACCACAGACACATTTTTTCTAGATCACTTTTTTGAAATCAGGATGTTCCAAAACGTGGAGAAATGCAAAAAAATTTAAACAAATTTTTTTTTACATAAAGCTATGCTTTTATTACCCTATGTATATAAAAATATGAGTAATTGAAAGTAAAAAATTATACAAAGACTCTCAAAAGGATCCGAGCAAAATAACAATCATGAAAAAAAGAAGTTTGTAACAGAATGATTGTTAAAAAAAAATTCAAAAACAATAAAAAAAAAAACTAAATTTGTATTTTGATTTTTTGGATTAGATTTTAGTTCAGTATTTTTAGCAAAAGCTAATTTTTTTTTTTTTTTTACTTAATTTTTAGGTACTCTTACATTAGACGGATACCAGTTGGTACAGTTATCGCCGAGCCTAAATGTTTACGCGTTTAAGTGACGTGTAAATGTACCGCCAAGCCAAAATGTTTAAGATTTTTTATAGGGTTGCTATACCAATCCTATACCGGTTTGTTTTAGGAATTGTGAATTATATGAAGGTTGTTAGTGTGGATAAGTTATCGCTGCAATTTGGCAGTTTTTATCTGGTAACGGTCTAAAGAAAGAGTACCAATTTTTAAATACTGATCTTTCAATGACAATTGCTTAAATACAAACTCCATAAAGAATCCTAGTTGGCCCTGTAGGAAATACTAAAAGAAATTTTGGTAATTTGTGTGTTGATACCAAGAATTATCGTCAATAATTTGTCAATGTAATACCAACAAATAACGAATAATGTAATACGAAGTGTTTAAACCACTGTATATACTTTTTCGATTTGGAACTTCAGAATAAGATATATTCATTCTAATTCAAATGTTATTTTAGTAAATAGAAAATTTGAACTCAATAGAAATGAAAATTCAATGCCATTAATGTACCTCTTATAGACTTTCTATTATACTAACGCTTAATCCTATGTGGTTTTCCAGTTTAGTTTTGAGACACCCAACTCAAATTACGTCCCATACTAAAAATAAAAATAAGAAACTTAATACAAGAATAGTCTTAAACAAAAATTCTCTGGAAAACAAAAAAAAATTCACAACAGTTGAATCATTGATGGGAAAAAAAAAAAAAAAAAAAAGGAGAGGGAGAGGGGACGTAAGACGAATACGACTCCTACTTGGTTGCGTTGGATATTTCTTTCAAAATAACAAAACTACTAATATTAAGTCTAAATGTTAAAAGGGGAAAGCTTTCTAGGAATCATTTGAAAGGGAAACTGTCATATTTACTTCTCGAATGGGAGAAAACCTGAAAATTTCTACCAGGCAGCCCAACAACCGATACGAGGTCATCTGTATCGACTGAGAGGAGACTGCAAGTTTAGGTACCTCATCAAATATCATTCTGAATTTTTGATAGAATATGGAGAAAAGTTAGTAGATTACTAATCCACTGGTCTGCCGTGGCAAAAACGGCCGAAACTAGTCAAAAATCGACTTTGAAAGAGTTGAACTAAATCCGATTGCCAAATAGGTCATAACTTGCCAAAAAGTTGACACATTTTTTCATCTGGTAACCCACAGCACTTATATTTCAATGAGGAAGGGCGCAGACGATTTCTGATCTATGGCTGGGAAAACTTGCGCATTTTAAAAGTAAGCCAAATTGGCGACATCAGTTACGTTACGTCATAAGTGACGTAATATTTTTTGCCAACTTGGCTCACTTTTAATAGATGCAAGTAGACTATCGCCAGATATCTGAATCGTCTGCAACCTTCTTAATTAAAAATTAAAGAACGATGGGTTATCACATAAAAAAGAATGCTCATCATTCGGCAAGTTATGGCATATTTGGCAATAGGATTTAATTCAACTCGTTCAAGGTCAATTTTCGTCTAGTTTCAGCCATTTTCACCACGGCAGACCTGTGGATTCGTAATCTACTTACTTTTCTCCACATCCTATAAAAAAATTCAGAATGATGCTCGGGTACCTAAACTTGCAGTCGTCTCTCGGACTAGTACCAATCACTGCCATATCAACTCAATTCGAAAACATATTGCAGTAGGACAAGTGAGGCCCAATCTCGAGAATTAGCTGAGCATTCTGTTTCAGAGTCGCGACTCCAGAGCTTCTTCTCTGATTTATTAGAATTGCAGGGTTCATACTCATTTTCGGAAAAAAAAAATTCATCGAGTTTTTCCAGAGCCGTGTTTTCCATTGAGGGCTTATTTTTAGCGCCACGTAAATATAGTCAAACCTCGATTGCAGAAATTCTTCCGATAACTCGAAAAAAGTATTTTTTGTTTAAGAATTACTTTTTGTAAGTCTATTTTATTAAAAAATATTTTTATAATTTCAACTCCTCCAGTTAGGGTTAAGCAAATAGCACTGAAGAATATGATTTTTTTTTCCATAATAGCGACTTTTTCCAGGTTTTAGGAGGGGGAGGTTCTCTTTTCCCTGAGAATTCCCTGAGATTTTTAGGCTGACTTCTTTTCTCCGAGTTACCAGGTTTTTTCTGTTCTCCCTGAGGCGTATGAACCCTGAAATGTGTTTTTGGACTGCAACTTTTTATTTTCATATCAATTTTAAAGAAGAAAAAATCCATAGATCTAGCTTAATTTTTCAAAAGCCATTTACAAAACCCAATTTAGTCTATATAGTAAGGAATAGTATTTATCTACATTACTATTAGTCTGTTAGAGAATGTTTGACACACATTGATATATTTACATAAAATACTTAGAAAAAAATGTTTAAAAAAAATAATGTAATGATATACAGAGTTCCCACTCAAATCCCATAATGAAAATCAATGACTTTTAATGACCTAAATAATGTTTTAAAGACCTTTGAAAATTTGTTTTCAGGCATCATGTATATATATAAATTTTTAATAAAGTATATTCAACCAAGAAGTTGCAACTTGGTGGATACGCAATACAAATATGTCAAGAGAATTCCGATACGGTGCAGATAAGTGGCGGTCACGCAGGGACAGCAAGTCCAAGTTATATTCTAATAAACTTTGCAGTTGAGCACACATCATCCACAAAAATTAAGGACTTTTAAGAACCTAATAGCATTTTCAAGGACTTTTAAGCACCTCTAAGTATATTCAAGCACTTTCAAGGCCTTGAAAACAAGTTAAAAAATATCAAGCACTTTTGATTACTTTCAATGACCGTGGGAACCCTGAAATAATTTCCATCAGAAATAAACTATTATCATGTCACAAGTTTCTTTAAGCAATTATGAAACAAAATTGTTTAAGCAAAAGAGTAAGTACTTAAAATCGATTAAATGGTAATAATGTTTTTAATACTTTCACTGCGTAAAAGCTATTAATAATTAAAGCTCTTCTATTTAGAGTACTCTGAAACCTGTAGTACAACATGTCTTCCTAAAATTATATTCATATAATGGTACAACAGAAATCATAAGGAAATGATATCTAAAGAAGAAAATAAACATTAGTTTGAATTTTGCCACCAGATAAAAATCTGACTCCTTAAAGAATTATATAGAAGTTTACATAAAATGTTGAACCTTAATGGGACATTTCTAAATGAATGAAAAAAAAATCAATTAAGTATAGAATATATGTTCCATAATTATTGTCTTTGAAGCATTATTTTGAAATAATTTAAATATTTTATAAAAAATTTATTTTTTTAAAGTTTTTATTTTTTATATTAATTTTTTTTTTTTTTTTTAAGTTTTAATTTTTATACTTGGGGATTACTCTCGCATGATAGTATGCATACACAATTTGGTAAACATAACTTACTAGACTACAGACAATTCTAAACAGGATAACTTTAAAAGATTTAAACTAATATAACTTCCAAAAATACAACACAGATCTGGAAGAGATAAAATAATTTATTTTGCAATATTAATAGTAATAAATAATAAGGCTTTCTAATATACATCAGCTTAGGCTGTAGAATATTGCTCTATTTACAAACAACACAACTCTAAAAAATGGCGATAGAAATGGTTCAACAGTTGCTCAAAAAGGAGCGTATGCATTTGCTCTAAAAGACGTAAAACTGTGGACAGTGTAGAACAGGAATGTAGTGCTCAAGATTGTGATAGTTAAACACTGCACTTTAGTGCAATTGCAATTTAATTAGTTAAACATGATTCAGTTTCTAAGCTTATTAACAATGCAAACTACTTTGTAGAAAGATTGTTGATGGTGATTTTGTAATACCTGCATTTATTCTTTCACAATAATGAGTGTGAAAGGGAAAAAATTTTGAATTTTGGAGTCTACCAAACTGAATACATTAAAATTAGTATGTTGACTAATTGTAATAACTCCTTATCATTTAAATTTTTTTAAAAATACTAGAGGACAGCTTTTAAAATCACCATTCAATCTTCCTTAATCTACCATGACATATTTTTTATAAACAAATAAAAACTAGCATTTTTATAACAATATTAATACAAACAAGTATAGGAAATCTTTAAATAATGTGAGTAAACCATGAACATGAATATTAAATCAAAATTTGAAACTAAAATAGCAACTACATACAAGTTAAATGTGAACATGTATAAAAACAATTTACAAATGTGAAAGCTAGTAAAAAAAAAGCTTTTTAAAAACGAAACGTTTTATTAAAATTTATACCTATTATATTGTTTATACTAATACACTATTATTACAAATATATGTTACTTCTATATATATGAACGTATATGTGAATAACAGTATTAAAATATACCTTTTATAATATGTTTTCTTCTAACACATATCATTCAATTGTCAATTGCAACAAAATGCATGGAAGATAGAAATCAAAATGTAAAATGCAAAATAGAAAAACAGTAAGACAACATTTAAACAAATTTGATTCAATGTAAACACTTTAAACACTCATGTAAAAAGAAGTTTTAGCAATAAGAAGTCTATCAGTATATAAATATATCAACAAGTCTATAAGCATATCAACCAAAAATTAGTTACTTCTCACTATCAATAAGTTAAAAATCATATTTTTAAGCAAACAAAATTGACTATTACACCTTTAAAAAAACTACGAATTAGAAACCAAATTTTTGGAAGTAATATTGTAGAGCTGAATAGTTTGTAAATTTATCTAGTTTGATAATTTTGCTTTTAAAATTACAGTTTAAAAAAATACAAAGTAGAATAAAAAATACATATGAATACAAGTTGCTGAAATATCCTCTTCAATTGAAGTATATTTTAAATAATAAAGAAAAATGCTAGCACTGATTCAAAAAAAAATTTATGTAAGTTAAAAATGGATTGTCCATTACAAAAGGTTAAGCCTCACCTTTTAATAAATGACTAGACTATGTAACTCAGGAAAGTAAAATATTATTTTCTAATTATATCAATAGTAATAAAAACTGCTGCTTAAGGACACCATTTCTAACAGAGCATTAGATATCTCACATCAGTAGAAGTTCACTTAAATGCTTTTTTTTTTTTTTTTTTTTTAAGCAATTTATCATTACCTTTAATCTCCATATGAAAAATGAAGGAAATTAGCATGAAAAGTCACTTTTGCTTTTAATTAGATTTCAATACGAACTATAAATACAAGGAATAAACCATATTATCAGTGTTACAACTTCTTATAGAAAATATTTTTTTTTAAATGTTCAGTGAATTTAAAAAACTGAAATTGTGTAAGTACACATAGCAACAAGAAAAAGTCACAGTATAAAGTATAAACAAATACAAATACTGTGTAAATAAATAAAAAATTTCTGCCCTACAAATTAATTATTATTGTTCTGAATTGTAGCACCATATATAAAAAGAAAACTAAATAAACTGATTAGCTTTCAAAAGTTATAGAAAACAGTACCAGTGATCCATGTTACCCTTTCAAAAAACAGTAATACTAACGCTAAATAGCTATTCAAATCAACCTGAAATGTCTTGCCTTAAACCGCTATTGTCTTTTTATCAATGGATACTACAGATAACACAAAGATATGAACCGAAAAAATAAAATCTTGAATTAAGAATGTAGTGTTCAAAATGGTATAAACATCCATTTGAGCTAAACTACCAATATTAGTGAGAGTTTACATTATAAATACTTAATTATTAGTTGCAGAAAAATATTAAATTGTGTATATTATAAACCATTCTAATTGGATAATCTGATTTATATTTAATAGCTCAAGTTTAATCTAACACAATTTCTCAATTCTAGTACAAAACATTACAGTAATGTTTGATGGGAAAATATTATTTTAAAACCGACATGTAATTAAATGAACTAATATATATAATGACAACAAAGCAACACCAGAAAAAAAAAAGTTTGATAAACCTAATTAACAGGAGCAAAGGGGAAATTTAAATTCCACCTAGAACAAATCTTACAAAAAATTTCTTTCGGAATTATATAAACCTTCCTTAACTCGGATAATTTTTATCTATAACTTTAGAAAGAAAATTAAAAACCACAAAAGTAGTTTCTCATTAAAAGCTGAGCTATACAGCTGGATTGCTTTTTTGCTATTTGCAATTATATAGACAGGGAATACAACATATAATTATTTTTATCTGTAAATATATTAATTCATACTTACACAAATCAAAGATTTATGTACAAATGCTTTTTAAATAAAATTAAAAAAAAGCATTTTGATAAATAGAACTTGATTTAAAAACAAAGAGATTCTATAGTGAAAATGTGGGAGAGGATTATATAGAAAAAATATTATAACTGGAAAAAAAAATCAATTAGTATATTATCTTTTAAACAAAAATTGCTGCTGAATGTCAAGAACATGAAATGACTAAAATATTACAAAAAATATTTAAGTTTTAGAAAAAAATTTGATGTTTCCTAAGACAGACCAAATTTGGTACATTTACTTTAATAAAAAAAATGACCATAATCATTAAACGATTTCTGTAGTCCTATCTGTTCTTTCAAAATATGATATGTCTGTAAAAGTAGTCTTAAATAATTAAAATGTAATACTATAATGCAATCTTTTGCACTTGGCCAATTATTTTTGTAAAATTTATGTAAGGCTACTGTAGAGTTTTAAAAAGCTGGTTTGCTTTTCACACAAATACATATTTGAAAACTTGTCAAATAAATTTCATTACAAACATATGGCAAATCTATTTTGAAGTTAAACATAAAATGTAAATAATAAAAATTCATATTGTGCATGTTCAAAAGTAAAATGCATACAAACACCTTATAAATGCAAGATTAAAAGTATAAAATTAAATGAGACTTGCTTCAATAAAAATATGTCACCAATAGAGGTAAGGTAAAAGTGTACAAAAGCAAAATTCATTAAAAAGCTCTCAAACAAACAAGAAAAAAAGTGTGCACTTATTAAAATCGGTGGGCAATATTTGAGGATATATATTCATAAAAAATAGCATTATATAAAGTACACAAACCTTATTCAATATGATACATATAGATTTTATAAATTAAATAAAAATTTACTGGAAAAATCAAGTAAAACATAACAGTTTTGAATTGCTAACATATTTAGCGATAACTGATTGCTTTCTATAAGATCAGCTATAAGCCATAAAAAATAAAGAAAATAATCATATATGAAAATCAATAAAAAGTATTTTTGTTTTTAAAAGACAAAATATTGATTAAAAGAAAAAAAACATGTCCTACATTCAAAAGTTGCATAAAACAGCTATGCATGTTTTTAAAAAAAATTAAAGTAAAAAAGAAAGTTGAAATGAGATCTAATAACGATAGCAAAAATATTTTGGGATTATAATTAGAATGAAATAAAAACATTAAATTAGGTATAGTTTTATGTACAGTATGTATAATTAACTATTTGCTTAGCATTTGCCAACTATCAATATGCACCAAATTAATAAAAAGCAACCCAGAAGATTTTCCAAACACAATGTTGCTTCTGAAAAATAACATGACAAATGCATATGGAATTAAATAAAATATTATCTACAGTTAAATATATAAGTATATATACTGCAAACTATGCATACATACTAATAAAAGGTTAATTACACTATACTATAATAAATTAGTTTTATAATAGTGTATATTTTTCCGCATTTTAACTATAAAAAGAATTTAAATATATTCTTTTCTGTTCAAATACATATTGGAACTATTTAAAATTTTTATACGTATTTATAAGTTTGGAACAAAAAACATTTGTATTTTTATTATAACTTTTTCATTTTTTAAAATCCTTTATATTAACTGCAATTGTGTCTGTTTATAGCAGGCAAATCTGCTGAAGGCTAATTAACCAACTTGCCACCATCCAATTAAGCTGAAACTTGGCAGGTAGTTTTGTTGTTGATGACAATTCCATAAAGTTTTGGGTCAGTCACTAAAAGGTCGCTTTTACATGCTTCTATTGTCTGTACAGAAAACTAATTAATCCACTTGCTGCAACCCAATCAAACTGAAACTTAGCAGACTCATTATCCATGACAATGCATTTTATCAAGTTTTGAGGCAAAAAAAGAGTTTGTTTATGGCAAGGAATGGATTATTTTTTTCATAATGATGAAACACAATAAAAAGTCGATCTGAGCTCAAAATCACTTAAATAAGTTGCAAATGCACATAAAGGTTGGCAATGCATATAAAGGATTTATGTTAAAATGTAAGGGTTAATATACAGGTTAATATTTTTTTATGAATAAAAGGCTTCCAATATTTAATTCATTGTAAGTGGCTCACTTGTTCCAACTTTAGGAATTTGATGTTTATCTTTTCCAAAATCCTGTATTCTAATTATGTATTCAGAAAAATAAATTATCCACAAATTCTATCACAAATTTTTTGTTAAATCTCTTGATATAAATTTTTTTTATGTCTACTGAATTTAAATTGGGAAAGTAGTGGGAAAATATTGTTTGAATATAAGTAGTCTTAGAAAATATTGAAAGAGAAGTAGGAACTAACAATACAGAACTGCAAAATGTAGAGAGAAACCCCTACGCATTTTCTGGAACTATATATATGCCGAAGAACTCTAAATATAAACTATTATTGTATCATTATAGGCTTGTACCAAAATTTATTTATTTGTATTCTCTTGCAATAAAAAACAATAAAAGTAATATGAATTATAAAAATAATTATTAATACATTCAACTTATATTGTCCAAAGTATAATTGACCTCTCACTTAGGATTAAATAAAACATAGTTTTGCACATTAGAGTGTTTACAAATGTAATATAAATATGTTTAATTGTATATATTAAGCTCTCCCAAATACTGGCTTTTTTAGGCCTAAAGGATAGGTTAATGCAACAACACATTTTGTCGCTCTCAACTTTAGGGCCTAACATGGTTTGATATCCATTGAACTTCTAATGGACACTTACAAGATAAATATGATTATATAATAATATAATGATTACATAACATTTGGCCCAGATAACTTATGTTGTTTAAAAACAATTCTTAAGTTATACTCAAAGTGGCTAAAAAAAGTATTTACTTTTTAAGCCTTAAAGTAGTAGTCTGGTAACTAGCACATTTTTTTAACGTCTATCAAGAATTTTTTTTATGGAAAAATAAAATTCAATTTTTTTTTTTTTTTCCTTTTTTATATGTTTTTATTGGCATCTAATGGACACACACAAAAAATTGACTCAAAAAAAAATCTATTCTTGAAACTTTAAAAGCATTTCCCCCAAAACAACGTTTTAAAAAATTTCTAACAGACAAATTGCTCAGAAATTTTTACACGTTATTCTACACATCAGTAATTCTAGTCGGGACTAGGATCTTTTTTTCCCCCATCCCTAACTTTCCATTTTACAGCACGATTTGTAGCTGAAAAAAGAATCGCTTTTAATTTTCGGAGTCCACCATTTTGTTATTTTCAGATAAAATGTAATAATCCTAGTTCCAATGAGAACGACAATTCTATAGATTAATAATCAATTTGATTTTTTTATTTCAGATGTCTTTAAGAGCCAAAATCGCCGAAGCCAGCCATGTAGCTTTTTTTAGGCGTCTACTTTGTCCAATAATAATAATAAAACGATGTAAAATTAAGTTAAAAAAAATTGTATCCATTAGATGTCAATAATAACATACTAAAAAAATATAACCATTTGAATTTTATTTTCCCATAAAAAAAAATTCCAAATAAAGACGTAAAAAAACATGCAAGTTACCAGACTACTACCTTAATTTTAATCTGCAAGAAAATACAAATAAATCTTTGCTGATAAAATGTAATCCTTTCCATTTTGATTTAATAGTAAACATAATGTATGTCGTCTATACTCACAAACAAGATTAATTGATAGTAGAGTGAAAACAAGTCCATCGGAGACTTTGACTGCCAATCAATTACTCCAACAGGATAGTCAGTCAAAACACTAATTGAATAGGACTTTTCCTGATAAACTTGTCCAAGTATAAAACAAAATGTGGTTTAGTTTGTATGTTTGCTGAAATGTTCACTATGAATTTCTGTACTTCAAGTTCTGGCACACAGTATATTCTGTGTTTAATCCATAGTTCAGCTTTCCTACTTTCAGAATTAAAAAATCTTTCATTCCATAGTTATGAGTTAATTAACACTCAATTTTAACTTAAAATATAAAAGAATTTTAATCCATTCATTGTCAAAACTCTTTCCTGTTATAAAATACTATTTTAAAAATAAATATAAACTATTTATGGTAAATAAATATTTAGTACAAGAATGCATAAATGCATCATGAACTGTTGATTGCCTCATTGAACTTTGCCAGTTTTCGAAGAATACAGCAAATAACGTAAATACAACAATAACGTTATAGAAACTCATTTATAAAGAAATATTAAATGTCAATCTATCATAAGTGTTTGTACCTTTCTTTTTTGTCACAAAAGCAAATTAATCAAAAGCAAAGGGTTACAATTTTTCAATGTGCATGTAAGTGAATATTACAAATATTAGAAAGGGGGGAAAAAAAGGTTTTAGAAATATAGAGAATTAGCAGTCATAAATTTTTAAATTAGGAGTGGATTTTACCACTGGCTTACCTGTAATTATTTGTGTGGAAATAAATGTGTTATTTTCGAACAACTTTTGACAAGATATATTAGTGAAATAAATGGGGAATTAATTAAAATGGATTATTATAAATAAATCCATGGTTTCAACATGTTCATATTGCAAACATAGTGTAATGATTTTAGGTCATAAGGAAAACTGTCCAATTTTTTTGTTCTGAATCTAAATGTGCTTTAGAACAATTCTCTTAATAAGACTCTGATTGACAATAGTCTATACTTACTGTAACAGAACTGTTATCTGTAACAGAAGGATGTAACTTGGCAACAGTTCCCAATTCTATAAACAATACTATCCTTGGTAAATTGTCAAGTGCTCCGAAAAAGGAAACTGAGGCAGACAGACACTTTGTTTAAGTTTAAATCTTAAAATTATGTCCCCATCTCATATTTATCCACTACAATGTACCGGGCAATGCAACTGGCAGTATGTGTATATGATTGCAAATATTATTCAAAATCTTAACAATCTAAGTTATCCTTTATATAAAATCACAGTAGCTTAAATACGACAAATAATTTAAAATAATAAGGCTTCAAGAGAGAATCTTGTGTTTACAGAAACAAATAAAAAAGAACTATATAATACTATGAATATAATCTAAATAAAAAAAATATATACAAAATAAACTACAAAAGAATGACTAGCAAAGAATGCACTATTAAAATAATTTAACTAAAATTATTTTATGGAGAAATGGCAATTTAACAATACAGCAACAAAATGGCTGAGATAGAAAAATTAATTGCATAGAAACAAAGAAATTTTTTTAAAAATTCAAGTACTATAACAACTCTGCGTCAAACAAATATACAATATTAGTCAATCAGATGTTTTGCATATCAGATTATATGCATTGCCAAGTCTTTATTTTTGCAAAGACTTGGTAGTATTTTAATTTATCAGTAATAACATAAGCAATAACACCAATTTTCTAAACACATTCGTTACATACACTTTTTTTAACACACTGCTGCTGTTGTTAGGTGATTGAGCATTCGGCATAATGTTAAAAAAAAACATTTGTTAAAGAAATATGCATCAAAATAGCAAAGTATTTGACACAGTATAATGTACAAAAGTAGAAAAATAAGTACTATACGCATAATAAACACATGTTTGAAGAAACACTTATTACGTATCTAGCAAAAGAAGGATCTATAGTTATACTCAAATAAATAAAATTATACATGCAATTATATCATAACAGCAATAGTTGTTACAATTACATATTTTTTTCATTGATTTGTTATTAACCCACTACAAAAGTAGCAAAAAATTATATGCATATACATGAATTATATATGATTTACAATAAAATCTAAATTGGGTTTCACATGCTTTCCTATGTAATATAGTTAAACAATATTAAATGTATCAGAAAACATAAATTGATTACTTCAACTACTTAATATATTATTTTAATGCACAAGTTTATATGCTTATCATTTAATGAATGAAAAATTTTAGTAGCCATGGAAATTCAAATGAATAACAAAAATGTTAAGGACTTGAATGGAAATTAAAAATAAATTTGAAAGTTTCATTTTATTAAAAGGCTTATCAAAAGTTCAAGAGGGTTAAAATTAATAAGAACTATTCAATAACTAATAAATTAAATTATATGTAAACATAAAAGATCTTGTCTTCATTTTTCAACAATTTAAAATTTCTTTAATATTTTCAACCATTTTATTTTGATTAAATACTTTTAGTAATCCTTAATTTAATTTCATATACTATGCATATATCAACAATCACAGTGTATCAAGTATGGCTATATTTATCAGATCACAGTCAGTGAAATAGAAATTAAAATTCATACAAGTTAAAACTCAATTATTTACAATTCTTTTATATTAAAATGTAAATTAAAATGGCACAAAACTAAAAAGTGTAAAATATAATAAGTAAAAATATTTCAATTGTTTTGATAAAACAAATTTTTTTAAATTATTTATATATTATAAAAAAAAATAAACGATGCATTTTAAATCATAAATACATCAGATAATAAAAGAAAAAATACAATATTTGTGTTCTTTAGTACTTCTAAATGTTCCTTTTTATAAGCAAGAAATACTTAAGCCTTTAACAAAAATTTAACCACACAATAAGTCTTGTGTGCTGAAATTCTCAAAACATGTTTCAGAACACAATACTTAAAACTAAGGATGTAGCAACAAATGCTAGATATTACTTAAGCCAAATTATCAAAAGCGTTTCTATAAAAGTATAAGTAAACTTAAGAATCAAATAACCAAATCTAAAGTTTAGTCTACTTTTCTTTACAAAACACAATGTGAATGGGTGATTCCTGATCACTAAAGGCGCAGCCAACTACTTGAATGAGATGTAAATTTCTTTTTAAAAAATAAGAAAATAAACACTACGTAAGTATCCTACAATATTCAAAAATTGAAGCAAATGACTTCAGACTAATTCCAATTCAAACTTGCATAAGTAAAAAAAGCACAACTATGCAAGTTCTTTTGATTATATTTGTATTATCCTTACCAAAACTAGAAAATTCTGAAAACATCTCCTATCCTACAAAAGCAAAGACCTAATATTTTAAATCAGAGTATGATTCACACTCTGCAATAAGTGGAACTTTCTCTTCAAAGCGTATACCAACAGTGTAAGCCACTATCGATGCATGATCTAATTTACCAGGAACCATAGACAACTTCTCCCCCACTTTGCGTCTCCGCATCCTTTGACCAACAGCACTCACTTCTAAATCGCCATTCTTATACAAATCCGGATCCTCCAGTATCCTCCTCTTAGCAATGGTCAACTTCTCAGCAAAATCAATCATCTGTTCGCAGATCTGCCGAGCAGTGTGACAAGGTCCATCGCCTTCATTTACGCCATTCACAATGAGATCTTCCATTCTTAACAATGTTAATTCATGCCTTTGGTGTGCCTCAACAACAGGTAAGTTGAAGTCAAGGATAAAAGGCTCTTTTTCAATGTTCTGCGTGTCTAGCGAGCTCCGGACATTGTCCATCGTTGATTCGGTTGGGGTCTTTGCTCGCTTGTTAATTTTTCTCGGAATGGCAAACTTTCCAACGACGGGATCAAAGTTGTCAGATATCCCATCACTGGCTAAGAATACAATGTCATCTACTTCTAGCTCTGACATGGAGACTGTGAGATTGCTAAGTTCTGGGTTGATGCCGTCAACTGGACCAAGAGCGCCCAGTGCGTCTCGCATGTCTCTCATGGCATGGATGTCATGGGAACCTATGAAAATTACTCATTTTGAAAGTGGATCATAAGAAATGTAGGATTTTATACAAAATTCTTTTGCAGTAACTTTAAATGCTGACAGGTATCCAAATTCACAGGTTCAAGACACCAAAAAATCAAACTAAAAAATTGAGATCTTGCAGAAGAGATATCAAAGATTATTTACTGATAGCTTCCAGGCTCTAAACAATTATAAAGTAATAGAAGTAAAAATGAGATGAGCTTGAGAGGTTAAATTGAGTTCTGTAACAATTGAACAAACTGCCATTACAAATTCATAAATTAAATTGTGTACTAATTTTTAAGTAGATTTTAGTTTATACTATAAAATGAGTTTTTCCTAAAAAATTAAAAGTTCAACAAATAAAAAACACCTATCATACTTTGATTTTTAAATAATCTTTAAGTTAACTTTTTAAAGTTATGGTTAAAAATTATGATATATTAAAAAAAACATGTGTTGCAATTTTTTGATATTGAAATTAAAACAGAAATTTAAGTTTCATAAAATAAAAATATGCTCTAAGTTCTAAAGCAAAATAAAAGCATGCGCTCTGAAAAAGGAACTGTAATATCAGTAAAAACATTTCAAAAGGGCATTAATATTACACATAACATTTTTAATTTCAAAACAAATAAATAAGAAATTTAGAAAAATTTAAAATAAAAATTAAGCCATAAAATGTGCTTACCTTGAGTAATTTCTCTAACACCATATTTTGGGCTATAGATATATGCCAAACTGTCACCAACATTACAGGCACATGCAATGAATTTGTTGGACCTTTTCAGTTGGGCAACTACAACAGCACAGAGGGTAGTAAGGGTTCCGTTTTCTTGGAGGATCAAATTATGAGCTTCACTAAAAGATCTTAATAAGCTGACATATATATCCTAAAAAACAAATTGATTATTATAAAAAAAAATTCAAAAAAAAAAAAAAAAAAATTAAAAAAAAAAAAAAAAATTGGCTATTTTCTACAGTTAGATAATAATGAAAGGTAAATGACTTAAAATTGTTTAAAACAGTTAAATTAACATTATAAATACAATACCTTTAACAATTTTTTTTATTTGGATATTGATTTAGACTTAGCAAACTTAAATTAATAAATTCTTAAGAGAAAGTCAAAGAAAATAGGCACTGAATTTAAATTTAAAATAAAAAGATGATGAAGACTACAGATTCTTAATTACTTTCTAATATTACTTTTTTTATTGTATAACTTAAATCTTTAAGTTTTAATTTTTAAGTGAAAAATTAGCAATAAACTTGTATGCAAGAAAATTTATAACAAAAATTTACATGAGGCTTTTTAAGAGTAATAAAAACTCAATCACTTTAGACAAATTTTAAAAATTATAATTTCTTCTACAGATAAAAAAAGAAGCTTAACAGCCAATTATTTTTCTATGCATAAGGGTATATTATTTAAAAAAATAAGGATTTTATTATATAAAAAAAATAATAATAATAATAATAAAAAATAAAAATTTTAAAAATAAAACATTTTAATAAATGTCTTAAAAATTACCAATACACCAAAATAAGGTTTGAAACATTTTTTTATATTCTACTAAAGTTTTCCCTTTCTTGATAAAATTGTCAGAAACTTGAAAAAAGATAGATATACTATATCCACTTAGTGTCATATCCACTTAGATTTTTTATCGAAAAATAATATAAACAACAAATATAGATTTTATTTGATATCACACATAGCTAATTAAGTCAAAAGGTTTATTAAAATTAAAATGATAGTCGAATTTCCAAAATCCAATTTTTATCAAATTTCTTTTATGAGTTTATGTTAAATTTTTTCTACTAAATGAGCTATTTATATCTTAATTTTCAGACTCACTACATCAATGAGATAACACTCTGTGACTTGAAATTTCACTGACTAAATACATTAAACAATTAAAACAAATAACAAAACAAGCATACTAATGTAGTAACATCTCCAGCTCCTTCTCTGTAAAGGACCTTATTCAAATAATTAATACATCCATGAATTGCACATCGGGCAGCAAGGCATGATTTTTCTCCCCAGTTCACTCCATCAGCCAACACTAAGACAGCACTGTTCTCTCGCATTACTATTGCAAACGCATCTGCAATTGGATTACCTGAAAGCAGAACAGTTTTGCAAATTCATAAAAATAACTACTTAACTTCGTTTCAGATAATAATTACATTCCAACACTATTACAATTACTATAAACAATAAGGTGTTTCAAAATAAGGATTATTTTCTTTGTATGTGGAACAAATGCTAAACAAACGTAAATATAAAAAGTTAAAAACATAAAGATAAACAATAACTGGACGGAACATCTAAAGCCACAAAAGCAGATACAGCTTAAATTGCATGTATATGAATAAGGGTTAACTATTGCTCATCAAATAATTACAGATGTACATAACAGATACTTACAGATGTACATAAAATTAACTAAGTTTGATTTGTGGTATGATTTTTTTTTTTTCCCCCCTCACAAGAGCCAAGTAGCACCAAAACACGATAACAATATTTAAGAAATGTTTAATATAGCCATATGAGGTCGACACATAAGCCAGCATCTTACACTCTCTGTCACTGTGGAGTTAACAGATTTACAACAGGTTTTTGTGCACCAGCCTCAACTTAAGTTCAATCTCCCTTCATTAGCCCTAACTATGAGCTCATTCCCCACTACTCTAATGCAAACTATTACTTTTTAAGATTACATGAACTTTTTTTTAGAGCCACAGAACATAATTCACGTTTTAAATGCAAGTATTGGTTCTTTTTAACCGATTTCTTAAAACTACTAAAGTAAAATTTCCTCACATATGCTCACTTTTGTAAAATTAAATTTAAATAAATCTCTAAGATGTAATAGAAGCACAAATAATTTATAAATAAACTACTAAGAAATCGTACCAGCATTTTCTTTGGTTACAGGGTGACATTCATAAAGTGTGGTAGCTATTCCATATGCCGATTCACATGGTGAAGACCAATCCTTAATACCAGCTACTTCTATGTTTTTATCCTTTACTGCATTATCATTGAAGTGGATTTTCTCCTCATCAGACCACAATTGTAAACCTGAGTAAATAAAATTTAATTATATAATAAAAGTACTGAGTATTAAACAAATGTTAAAAAATGAAAACAAATTTATGAGTTAACCAATTGCAAAAATTTATGTGTCTAAAATATCAAAGTTGAGTTAAGGGTACCAATTTATCCAAAATTTTCTAACTGAAAATCATAGCAGTTTTATTTACATCAAAACAGATTGCTGAAAAAAAGTCAGATTTTAATTTAAAAATGAAGATTTCAGGTGAAAAAATTATTTCCTAAAAAACGAAAGCTTCCATGCAAAAGTCAGTTACTGCCTATATTCGCAGTACATTCATTTTATTAGCTCTGGATCAATCAATAAATATGGATTTGTAATAAGAATCGCTTATAAAGGACTACTGACAATTTCAAGATTTTAAAGGACAAGGAAAACTTTTCCAGCTTCTAACAGAGATCAATATTAACATGTTGACCGCCGCATCACCCATATTCGAGTGATAGCAAAGTTTCTGATCGGGCAGCGTCACCCGCATTGGGGTGACGCTTATATGACTATTTTGTGAAAGATATTAGAATGTATTTGAAAAGATATTTCACAGGAAGTAACAAAACTATTGAATTGTTATAAAAGTAATATGAAAATGGTTTATTAAGAAAATTATAGTAAGTCTTGTAGAAGATATTTTGTTCACTGATATTTGGCTCACTAGGAAATAAGTTTTATATTTTTCTTTTCAACATTTCAATGAATAAGGATAAAGATTTTAAGTTATATCTTCTTTACTCGGCAAAGATTCAAACTGATCGTGACGTGTAAAGTGGCGAAATGAGAAACAGATGCGAAGTAATGAGCACAAATAAATAGACATGATAACATGGAAACAAACAAAGTGAGAAATTATTCTTGCAACCACCAGCAATTCGCATTATTAAAATATCGGTGGGGGTACTCAGCAGAATACGCTTTGTAAAACGGTACTCATGGCCTGAAGGAAATTTCACTGTAAACGCATGTGGCAGTCAACGTGTTAAATGGAAACTTTAGAAGGCTATCACAACCCTATCAAAGCAGGGTTTAAAATTAAGTTAAAAAAATTAAAGGTTTGTTTCCTGTAACATGGGCAAAAATATCCTTGGTAGGTAGGCAAGAAAAAGTTTCTTTTCTTTGAGTTTACCTGCTCATTACCCAATAATCAATTAATTGCTTGAATGTTTTTTTTTAAAATAATTAAAAAATTTTGAAGTCTAAAAAAAACTTTGGGGTCAAAATTTTTGCATTATAATTGGGTAGGTAAGGTTACAGGAAATAAACATTTTTTTTTCTTTGGCCTTAGTAGGTGCACATCAAATTTTATTGGCACACTTAAATTTTTAATACTAACTTAATTATGATTTTAAAAAATACTTTTATACTTTTTTGTTTATTACAAACGAAAGTTCATTTACTTTGAAAAGTTGTATTTCTTTAGCTTACATGCTTAAATATAATTGCTGCACTTACACTTTATATATTTTTTATGTTAAAGTTTACTTTTTATTCTGTTAGTTAATGTGTGCAACTAACTGGTATTTAGTGCACCTATGGGTACACTTGTAATACAAGACCACCTATGGTACAAGACTTGGGTACACTTGTGCACCTGATTTAAAAAATTAATTTAAATCCATGCTATTAAAAGGCATAGAAATCCAATTTTAAATTTTATCGATGCCTCTGTCTTAATATTTATACAAAAAAGAAAATAATCAATTTGTGGGAAAATGCAGAAGTTTTCTTTTAAAATCAAACCATTCATATATAAATTAGTAGGCATAATGTCACAGATTTGATAATTTATCAAGGATAATATAAGATTTTTTTAAGCAAAGAGATAAAAAGGAAACTTACTTTTGATACCAAAACTATAGGAAAAAGCAAACCTAATCAGATCTTTTTAGGATGGTTGTTCTAATACTAAGATGAAGAGAAAATATAACAGGCTTTAAACTTTAAAATTAAAAATAGATAAGAAATAAAAATGGAGTAAAAAGAAATCCAGGAATGGGGCATTGCCATATCATTTTATTTATAAGCAGCCTAAAACTAGCATTTGAATCTTATATGCATCAAAAAATAAATAAAATCATAACAAGTAAATACTAAAACTGGAAAGAAAAATATTTGGTAATTTTCTTCAATCAATTATCTAAACAAGTGTAGAATAATTATTTTCATGGTGAATCAAATACTAACCTTCGTTCGAATTCAAAATAAGTATAAAACACATTTTATTAAAAACATGCAGTAGTGACATTGTTAACAATTCAGCTTTATGAAACCATCTTTTTTAAGTACAGTTGTACTGGAACTTACCATCTTCATCTACTGTTTGAGTTCCTTCCCTTTGTGTGACATCCTTAAATTTCCCCAAATTCTCGGAACTGTCTCTGTGGTCTTCGTCAATGAAATGTACATCAGCATCAGGGAACTCAAAAGGTTTAGCATCAAGATCTATTGTTGTTAATCCACCCAATGGTCCAGTACAAGCAGAAAGGACTGTCCTTGATAAAGGGGCTAACTCTTTCACAGGCAAATCATAGCAAGATTTTCCATATAAAACTTCAGGATGATATTTTTTTACTTCTCTGTAACAAATAGAAAATAGGAAAAATAAATATAATTGGCACTTCGGATGATTCGTTTTTCACAAATCTAATTTCCTGTATTAGTATTGTATTTCCATATTTTTAAAGAAGCACTTTAGGGATGCTTTGATGGAATTGATATTATGAAAAAGAATGCAATAAGAAATAACCAATTTATTAAACATTCATAATGTAAGTATATACACAGTATTCTAAGTAAAATATTTAATTAACCATATATATAGTAGCTATTTAATATTCGAATTGTTATTTGCTTATTTGTATTCAGCTTTGTATGCTTCAATTTTTTTATTTATGCCATTTTTATGTTTTCCTGTACTGTACGTAAAATCAGGGTCTCAGTGTATTAGCAGTACAAAAATTTTACCAGAATAGGACAACTAAATAACAGAAAAAATTTAAAAAACAGAAATTCAACACAAAATTGTACGTGAAAAATTTTTTCCTAACAATTGCCATGTCTAATTTTTATATATATATAAAAAAGGTAGTTAAATCGTTTAGTATTGTACCTGAACTTTAAGTCAGCCAACAGTATACTAAAATCTAACCTCAAAGTAAAAAGATTTTGAAAAATAAGATATTTGTAGAATAAAACTTGTGTTGTAATTTTTTTCTTTTGAAACTTGTGTCGTGACTATAAAAAAAAAAATCTTTTCATCTTCAGCTCTTTCCAAATTGTTGATCAAATATTTGAAATATGAATCAATTATCTACTGACTTTTTTCTTTAATTTAACCTGAAGAAATAAATTTGGGTTCAAATGTCTTACATGGTGGCAAAAATAATTCGCCAATCCTAGGAAACTGACAAGATTTGTTATTTTGATGTCGTCAGCGGTATTCCGGAGTCGTGATTGGTTAGAATTACAGCTGCTTGTGGATTAATACCAAATACATCCTCTTTTTGCCAAAAAACGCTTAATTTCGTCTGGCGCTGATTGATATAGTTACAAATGTGGCAAACTGTGTGAGTTACGTTTTCCTCTTCATTTCAGTGTTCATAGTCTGTCGAAAGCTAAAACCAGCTGAAGAACAATTTTTATTTTGGTAACGTCATAAATTTAAGTTATGTATGGGTATTTTTAGTGGAAATGCAGAAACCATGTTTTAAAGCCTAGATTTTTAACAATGATAGTTCTTTTAAAATATATGAGATTACTTGCGTTGATTTGCTTGCATATCAAATAAAATAATCTTTTATTACTTTGGAAATTTTACCTTAGATAAAAGCTTTAGAATTTTAACACATTTGCAGCACACCCACATATCAGTGTGGAATGTCTTGTTACTTCCTAGTAGTCTGTCCTGATGAGACTGTACAAGATCGGCAGACAGATTGTACCCAGCTAACCTTATAGAGGAAAAGACGAGATGTATCTAATATTTATGTCACATGACAAACATTATTTTGTTGCTTCAGTTAATGCCAGCATGAACGGAAACTCTGATCGGGTACAGTCTGATCAGGACAGACAACTGGGGAGTAACAAGACTTTCCGAGCTGATACGTGATCGACAGCGAATGTGCAAGCATATAACATTCTGGGAGAACAGATGGAAGATTTACGTGAGTGTATCTTTAATTAAACATAACTTTTTATTTTTTAGCATTTGTGATGTTGGGATGATACCATAACCCAAAAAAATTGGAACTACATTTTAGTTTTTAAAATATTAGTTTTAGGATGCACAAACTTTACTTTTTAGAGTTTGATAGTACCAAGTAATTAAAAAAGAGAGAGTTTGGGGGGTGAGATGCCATAAATGACTGCCGAAATAGGTAGGGGTATTTTTTTAGGTTTAATTGACCATAAAGCCAACGAAATAAAGGTAAGTGTCCACGAGGGAGAAAACTCGCGCGAGTTCCATGCGAGAAACTTGCTACACTGTTTCCACTGCATATGCAAGTTTACTCGCGGAGGGGTGGTTGCAATTTTCTCCCAGTCGAAATCTTGCATAGGTGTGTCCACGACGGCGGCGTGCAACTGCGAGAAGGAAATGGATTCTCGGAGGAAAATCGGCTGTAATTTTGCTTTTGCATAATAACGGCAATATTTGTTTTTTCATTTATTCAGGATTTTTAGATGATTATGTTAGATGAAAATAATTTATTTAGGAGATAAGATTTTAGGTAAAATAATACACCGTATAAAATTAATTAGCAATTCAATTATAAAAAAATTTATATTATTACTTAAATTATTAACCATGTATAATAAATAATTGTTAACATATAACAAGAAATAAAATTATTTCTTTGAAGAAAAAGAATTGTTGTGAACAACAGGCAAATTTTAAAGACAATTATAGTTTTTTCTATGAATTTTTATCTAAAAAAAGAATTTTAGGAAAAGAAAAGAATCGTTATTTATAAATTTAATGGTATTGTATTATTATCTACTTTATATATAACAATTATTACGCAAATTATTTTTGAATATACATTATACTGATTTTAAGTACATATCACTTGTATAAAACAAATGCATGTTTTAAACAGATATTTTGTAAAATATTTTAATAATTTCCTGTTTTTCATAAGAATATGAAAACTCTTATGAAGAATCCCATAATAATAAAAAATTCCAAATTGAAAACTAAAAAAAAAAGTTAACGGGGATCGAACCAGGAATCTTTCGAGTGCAAAAGAAAACTTTAAGCACCACGCCATCGGGCCCAACACGAAAATGAATGAAGTATAAATCTTGTACAAAGTTCTTTTTTCAGTTTATTTAATTAAAATAAAATGGAGTTTTGCACAGGCAATAAACATTAATTTTCATTACATCTAGTCAAAAGATCTTCATGGTATATTTTCTAATACTGCAAAAAGAAAATTATACACGATAACGCATGAAGGAAATTGTTTCGCTACATGAGAAGAATGAATCATACTGTGCCTTTTTAAACCATATTTAACCTTATATTTGATACAAACGTATTTTAATATATTTATAATTAATCAAATTCATGCTATTTTTACTTAATCCAAGATAGTTTTACCAATTTCTACTAAACTCAGAAACTTCCAAATGAATGTCATTCGGATCTTCAAAGGTAGAAAATCGACATGCGTTTATATTTACAATCTTGTAATTTTTGTAAAAGTTCATCTTTAATCCAATTCAATAATGATAAGTCCTATACAGTGCGAATAATTCAAAAGAATTATTTAATAAATTCAGCTTTACGATTGAGGATTCGACTGTCAACTTGCGGCGAGAAGCTGCAATATTTTCCAAACGGCTGGAATCAAGGAAGAAAACTTGCAGAACTAGTGTCCACGAGAGGATTTTCGGTCGGCGCAAGTCTTGCTGCAACTAACTAAAACTTCCCGATACTGGACTCGCAAGGGTGTGTACACGAGCGAGAAGCCGTTTTGCATCGAACTCGCGCGCGTTTTCTCGCCCGTGGACACTTACCTTAAGTCTTAATTTTTCTTTTAGAGCGCGAAGTGCGAGCACCTACATTTTTATAGTTTTACAGTACCAAGTTATTGAAAAAAAAGAGATTTTGACGGTTATATGCTACAAACGAATGCCTGAAATAGGTAGGGGTATTTTTTTAGGATTAATTGGCCTAAGGCCATCGAAATAGGTTGTAATTTTTCCTTTTAGAGTGCGCATACACCTTACTCTTTAGAGAGTTTTACAGTACCAAGTCATTAAAAAAGAGTGAGATTTTGGAGGTGACATGCCGCAAACGACTGCCCAAAATAGGTAGGGGTATTTTTTTTTAGGCTTAATTGGTCGTAAAGCCAACGAAATAGGTTGTAATTTTTCCTTTTCGAGTGAGAAGTGCACTCAGGAAGAGGTTGCTGGCATGGGTTAAATATTTGTCATTAATGTTAAAGTTTAATGAAATTTTACCACTTATATATTATTTGAAATTAAATTTTAATTGCGTAAACTATTTTTCAATTGTCGTTTAAAATTAAATTAAATTACTTAACCTTTTTTTTTTTTTTCAATTATTGTTTGTAACTTCATTGCCTTTGAATTTTCGGCGATATCAAATAAACTTAAGTAAATCATTTTAATTATTTCCCGTGATGTACAATTTTAATTGTAATTGAAATCAAAAAATCACAATTAATCTTGGTTCAACTTGCATTGCAACCATAGCTTAATGGCTTTGTGCTTCAATCTTCCTAAATCATTAATCATGGAGCAGGTTCGATTCTCAATTTTTCATTTCCCGCAGTTATTTTGGGTTTGCCAGTTCATTTGGAATCATGGTATTTTTCGCCGTTTTGGGTTTGCTTTAGCGTCGGAGTTCGCCATTGTTTACGTTTTGCGGAAAAATTCTAAGAACGCCAAGTGCCACCATAAAACACAGTTTAACCCAAATTTGTCCAAAAATTTTGGTTCTAGTATCTGAGATCAAATTTCAATGTGCTGTAATTATGTGACACCTAGGCAAGTTAATAATGCATCATAATAATGCGAGTGTCTAATATCGGTGGCTAAATCACAGAAATGGAGAAAAAAAAAGTGTGTTTTGTAACTAGCCCACTTTAAGTATCAAAAAAGATTAAATCACCGCAAATGCTATAAATCCTTTTCAAGAATAAGAAATATCAATGAGATTTTATTTAAAAAATCCCATAAAATAAAAACATAAGCGCAGGATTTCTAAAGTGCAAATAAACACCTGGATGTTGATTATTTATACAAAAGTGAAGTTTGAAAATAACATACCCTAATAAATACTTATGAATGAAAGATCCAGTAGAAGTTGGAGATGTACAAGGCGATTTGCAATCAGACTTTTTTTCTTGTCCAGTAGAGAGTTGACGGAGAAACCCGCCCACCTTTTCTCGAAAAGTGGGCATCATTTCACCAATTATAAATACTAAAAAATATATTATTTAAATACAAAGTTGCAGCATCACATTTAAATACTGAAAAATTAAGGATGACATACAATAACAAACATTGTGCAACCAAGTCGTTGCCATTAAATATTTCATAATGGATGTTAAAGTTCACTGCAAAATTTTGAACCATATCGGAATTCGATAGTCAATATAAACTACAAAAAATTACTTTAAAGTAAATATAAATAAATATAAATGATCAGAATTTAAAACAATAAGCAGTTATTTCACCATATTTTTATTTTAGATTTTTCATAAAGTGAAACACGCCTTAAATAATTTAATAAATACGCTTTTAAAATTATGAATTTAATTATAATACACTTTATAAATACAACTATTTCCTTATAATTTTAATTGGATCAATCTAAAGTGTTACACTTTTAAATAAATAAGAGCAAACTCAGTGCTATAATTTAGCCACTACTATACTTTTCCATTGCTCGCCACCATTTTCATTTTATAATTCTTTACATGAACCTGGGTTCAGTCTTTCGTATATTTTTGTTACCAACTTGAAATGTTATAAAATTTTTGTTCAGAGAGGAAACATTTGATCTGGGTAAGGTTATTTGAAGTCTTTTTGAGACTGGTTTTAATCTTTGTAAATATATTTGATCAGCATTTTAAACTAGCTTACTTGAGTATCTTATCACCGTTGCCGTTAAAGATTGTATATACGTACAATTAAACAGGATTCATATGTAAGTTAGCAAGGGTTTTTTCGCCGGTGATTATGTTACTACTTTATTACGATTATACCCATATGTAATAAATGTCGAAGTGACAACTTAAATATCTGTTCCCTAGACATATTAGTCTAATTTCGTACTATAAATAGAAATTATCGTTGTATCCAAATTTTTGGAAATTCATTCTTTTATCGCATCTAGTAATACCTATTGTGAAGAGCAATATTTTCAGTTATTTTCTTTCCATAAGTGTATCATCAACGTCAACAAAGTAAGATTCTTATGACTTCAAAGAAGATAGACATAAAACTAATTTTGCTTAATGCGTTTTCTATTGTTTAGAGATAAAATTTATTTAAATTTTGATTCATAATGTCAGTAAACCTACCAACTTAAAGGTTACTAAATTTAGTTAAACTTAAAAGAACAATTAAATTAATATTACCATATTGTCAAAGCATAATTATGAACTTTTACTGATACAAGTGGCAAGGAATTAATTCAAGGAAAAGAACGAACATGCATGAACCATCACATTGGCGGAACATAAAATTTAATTATACCCTTTTCTTTTGCTGGGTACCAGATACAACCCACCAAATTACAGATCTAACTCATCCCAACTAACAGCATTCACATCATTTAAAATTCTTCAGATATGGCTTTATTTCCACAAACCGTAAACATTTAGCGGTAACTGCATCAATTGGTACCCAACTAACAGAAGAGTACCAATTTAACTTTCACCTACCTCAATTGTGTATTTGCTATTTTTTTATCTATGCAGTTTATACACTAAATGCATCATGTTCTTTACCAACTTATCACATTCAAAACATATTGGTGAATACTTATGTGCTTATTGTATTAGCGAATAGTGCAGCATGTTTACCATATAAGAGTAGATCTTCCAATGGAATGCAGTAAAAGAGAGAGGCTTCCATCACAGTTACATGGTGCTTATTGCAAAAAGCTGTTAATCATCAAAATCTTACTACAGAATTAAGAGTTATCCTGATTTTTAGTGAATTCTCAAATCTAATAGGACAACATAATACAGGTTGTCTAGAAAAAGTTGGACACATTTTGACGGTAAATAATTCATAAAAATAATGAAGATAAATTTAAATTGATAACTATAATGGTTAGATAGACTCAAAAACTTTTATGGCCCTTGTCAATGGACTTCCACATGTGCGCCGTTCATCTTGCAGGATATATTAAGACGGTAGGCAATTTCCACCGGACAGAGTTCATCCTAGACATTTTTCGAGGGGCGGCGCGGCCTGCCTGCCCTTTTTCAGAAAAAATTTCATCCTGAAAGAATTCGAAAAACTTTCGTTTTTTTTCTCTCCCAACAGTTCATAATATGTGGATCACCCCTACTGAAATCGGCTGTCACGCATGCGCATTCATGTTCAAACGCGCAACGTATGTATCAGGGACTGAAACCATTGAGTAGATGTCTATTAACGTGCATCATTAGTAGGTGGATTGTAGGGCGCCGTCTTACAATTTCCCAAGTGCACATTAGTAAACTCCGATGGCCATTTCGTACGTGTTTTGATTAAGTGTATTTCACTGGATTTTTACCATGCCTCCTTCAAACTAGTAAAGAAAAGGAATTTGAAAGACTTGAATAACTTAGTTAAAGGTGTTTAACCATCAAATGTTTACACTAATAATTTAAAAAGAATATTTCCGTTTGGACACGCGTAATCGCGATGTCCTCCTGTTAAATTTAGGGGGTGTTTTTGGTAATTTGCCTGTTACCAATTAATTTCTAAACATCCGTTTCATATTTAAAATTAAACGTAACAGGAATGCAACCAAAATCCCATATTATTTCCGATTTAAAAAAAAAATAAAACTTCTATTATAGCTTACATAATAGCGTCATGCATAGCAAAAAAAATTGCCGTTTTGACGCTAAATTTGATCTGATTTTGAAAATAAAATAATGCAAAAATGTCAGGACAAAGTCCAAGTTCTTTAATCGGAATACCTCTTGTGATATCCCACAATGAATAATGTTAAATTTAGAGAAACTCTATTCTCTATCTGACAATAGCAAAACTAAGAGATGAAGTTTAAGGTTGATTCATTCAAACTTTAGAAAATTTTGAAAGAGTGAAAAGTTCTTATCTTAACACATTTTCATTATACTAAAACATTGTTATCTTAATTTTACTGTATTATAAATTAATAATTTTATAAAAATTACTATTTGATGAAAATTTTACTGTGTATATTGCACTTTAATTTTAATAGTTTTCTCAGTCTCATTCCAGCAAAATTAGGACTGAAGCATATTATCAGTATTTTGATATCTTTTAAGTTTCTGAGCAAGTTTTTGATTCACAGATTTTTGCATTATAATTTTTTTTCTCCAGAATATTGAAAATTATTTATCGTGGTAGAAAAGTATAACAATATTGAAATTGTGGCAGAAAACGCGTATTTCTGCAATTTGCCATAAAAGTGCCCTCGTAAACAGGAAGTGCCCTTTTTTTGGAAAATAGCACCCTGCCCTTTTTCATTTCTAGGATGAACTCTGTATGGGCAAGCATGTCAGCATCCACAGTGGCTATTGCTCATGTAATCTTGGTCTCTAAATCATCAACGTTCGACACGTTCCTCATGTCCTTTACGAATCCCCAAAGGAAAGTGTCCAGTGGCGTTATGTCAGATAATCTGGGTGACCAAGAGAGAAAAATATACAATTAGTAATGTGTGCTGACGATAATTATAAAAGAAACAAAATTAATAACACAGGCAGATGATATTTACAAAAGAAATGATATTCAAATGAGAAAAGCAAATTTTTTATGGCAACGTTCACTAGGCAAATGAAAATATACGAGTTATTCTATGTTTAAATGCCACAAATTTGTGTATATCTTGATTATTTTCATTTGCTATGTGACAGTTTCTTACAAATATGTAATAAAAAAGAGTATCTCGCTTTGTTTAAAACATGTAGTTCGTAATTAAAATTAAAGTCATGTGTAAATTATAAACACTAACATTAAATTATATTTCTAATTTATTTTGGTAGAAAAACAAAATTGGCAAGTAGAAATAAAAGAGCAACCTGTCTTGCAATTTTTTTTTTTTATAACAAATTATAATTTGTTGCTAATTATGGAAGATTCTTGGAATTTACATTTTTACCAAACTTCTGAAAATAAAGCTTGTTTCAACCTTTTTTAGACTTCCATGTTGTTATAAAAATATCATATAAAGGTGGAAATTTGTTCGCTTTCTAAGAAATGAAAGAAACAGCTAAGAAATGAAATCAAACTAATAAAACGCCCCCAAGAAATTAACTAGTAGGTAGCAAGGAAGTAGCTAGATGAACATGGATGAGGTTGAAAATGTGCTCATAAATTAAGACTATGTTAAAATTACAATATTCAAAATAACCACATTTAATTTATATGATTTGAGAAATAATTCATTGGTGCTTCAGGAAATTATTAAAGATAATTAATGGAATTTTAGATTGAAGGTTATAGGCAGAGTTCATCCTAGAAATGAAAAAGGGCAGGGTGCTATTTTCCAAAAAAAGGCAACTCCTGTCTACGAGGGCACTTTTTTAGCAAATTGCAAGAAATTTTATACGGTTTTTCTGCCACTATTTCAATATTGTTTTACTTTTCCACCACAATAAATTTAAATTTCCGATTGTTTGGAAAAAAATAAATAAAAATAATAATAATGTAAAAGACTTGCTCAGAAACTCAAAAGATATCAAAATGCTTCAGTCCTACTTCTGCTGGAATGGGGATGAGAAAATTATTAAAATTAAAGAACCATCTACACAGTAAAATTTTCATCAAATATTAATTTCTTATAAAAATATCAATTTATAACACATTAAAATTAAGATAAGAACTTTTCACAATGTATCCTCTTACAAATTGTTTTAAAGTTTAAATGAATCAACCTTAAACTTCATTTCTTAGGTTTGCCATTGTCAGACAAAGAATAGAGTTTCTCCAAATTTAATATTATTCATTGTGGGATATCAGAAGGAGTTTTCTAACTAAAGAACTTAGACTATGTCCTAATATATGTGCATTTTTTTATTTTATTATTATTTTCCAAATCAGATCAAATTCAGCGTGAAAACGGCGATTCTTTGCCTTGCATGCCTTATGTAGGCTGTAATAGAAGTTTTATTTTTTTTTAAATCGGAAATAATCCGCGATTTTGATTGCATTCCTGTGATGTTTAATTTTAAATACAAAACGGATGTTTAGAAATTAATTGGTAACAGGCAAATTACTAAAAACACCCCCTAAATTTAACAAGAAGGCATTCTGATTACGCGTTCTCGAACGAAAATATTCTTTTTAAATTCTTAGTGTAAACATTTGATGGTTATACACCTTTAACTAAGTTAATCAAGCCTTTCAAATTCCTTTCTTCTCTATTTTGAAGGAGGCATGGTAAAAATCCGGCGAAATACTCTTAATCAAAACACATACGAAATGGCCATCTGGATTTACTAATGAGCACTTGGGAAATTGTGAGACTGCCCCCTACAATTCACCTACTAACAACGCATGAATGGTTTTAGTCCCTGATCGATATGTAGCGCGTTTCAACATGAATGGGCGTGCGCGACAGGCGATTTCAGTAGGGGTGATCCACATATTGCGTACTGTTGGGCGAAAAAACGTAAGTTTTTCGAATTCGTGCAGGAGGATGTTTTTTCTGAAAAAGGGCGGGAACGGCGCTATCATTAAAGAAAAGAGGCAGGCAGGCAGGGCGCGCCGCCCCTCGAAAAATGACTAGGACGAACTCTGTTATAGATACAAAGATCAAATAATAATGCAAAGTCATTTAAAATCGAAATTAAACTAAGTATTTATATTCTATGAAGTATTTTTTATGTAGCATAATATAAAGTTATTGTTAAAATTTCCAAAGAACTAACTACAAAGCTGCTCAAATGCAGCCAAGTTCTGTGTGTTACTAGTTATTTCATGGATTAAACATTATTAATGTTGCCCTGAAAACTTATTCTTAATGAAAGATATTCGATTAAAGAATAGCATATATGTTCTTTCAGAGTTCATCCTAGAAACGAAAACAGGCAGAGTGCTCTTTACCAAAAAAAGGGCAATTCCTGTTTCCGAGGGCCTTTTATATGCAAATTGCAGAAATTTGTATTCGGTTTTTTGCCATAATTTCTGTGTTTCACTTTTCCATCACTATAAAGTTTTAAAATTTGATTTTTGAAAAAAATTAACAATGCTTAAAAGGTTGTGAATCAAAAACTTGCTCAGAAACTCAAAAGATATCAAAATACTTATAAAATGCTAGTCCTACTTCTGCTGGAATGAGAAAATTATTTTTTTTAAAAAGGCTATGCAGTAAAATTCTCATCAAATATTCATTTCTATAAAAATATCAATTTTAATACTGTAAAAATTGAACTAATGAATGTTAAGATAAGAACTTTTCACAATCTACATCCATTGCAAAATTTTCTGTAATTTAAATTAATCAACCTAAAACTTTGATTTTTTTAGGCTTCACCATTGCCAGACAAGAAATAGTGTTTGTCAAAATTTAACCATATTTGTTGTGGGATATCATGTAGAGTATTCTGACTAAAAAATTTAGTCTATGTTCTAAAATTTGTGCTTTTTTTTATTTTCCAAATCAAGTCAAAACTGGGATTTCTCGCCATACATTCCGTTATTATTAAAGCTATATATAATAAAAGGTTGTTATTTTTTAATCGGAAATAATCTTTGATTTTTAATGCATTCCTGTGATATTTAAATTTAAAACGGCCGTTTAAAAACAAATTGACTACAGGTAAGTTACAAAAAAACATGCTCCTAAATTTATTAGCTAGACATTGCGATTTCGTGTGTCCGAACGGAAATTTTTAAATACTTATTGTAAACATTTGATGGTTATACACCTTTAACTACCATAATCAACCCTTTCAAGTTCCTTTCTTTTCTGAGAAAGAAGGCGTAGTAAAAATCCGGTGAAATACCCTTAATCAAAGTATATTTATTTATGAAATGGCCATCCGTGCTAATTAACTAGCACTCAGGAAAATTTAAAATAGTCAACTACAATCCACTGACAAATGGCGCTCCTTATATTGGCATTCATTCAATGATTTCAGTTCCTGGTCTATACTTTGAGCGTTTGAACATGAATGTGCATGCGTGACAGGCAATTTCACTAGGAGTGACCCACATATTGCATACTGTTAGGGAGAAAAAACTAAAGTTTTGCGAATTCATGTGGAATGGCATTTTTTCGGAAAAAGCCAAAAAGGGCAAGAAGGAGCCTATTTTTAAAGAAAAAGGACAGGCCGGGCACTATTTTTAAAGAAAAGGGTAGGCAAGGCACCCCCGAAAAACACCCAAGATAAACTCTGGTTCTTTATACCCAATTAAAGCTAATCGTGTTTTGATAAAAAATTGAATTTTTTTTTTTATTGTACTACATTTGTATTGATAATGCATCCTTAAAAGGTCCTTGAATTTTTTTTCTCTTTTAAGTGTACAAGCCATGGGGTATAGTACTCATATTTTTTGCTTATAATAATATAGTTATATTTTTTGTTAATATTATAAAATATTCTGATTTTTTTCCCTTTAGGTTTCTTGAAAAGCCTAAACACTCTTTAAGTATAAGGAGCTGATTATTTTGGTTTGAACTAATATGCATTAGCTTGCCAAAATGCAAAGAGAACGATTATTCCCTTGCCAGGAATGTGGCAAAAGCTTCCACCAGATGAACCAACTGCGACAGCACACAATCATCCATATGCCAGAAGAGGAGCGTCCCTTCTGTTGCTACATCTGTGCTCGCAAATTCAACCGACTACACCACCTCAAATTACACTTGATGGTACACCTGGGTCAGAGCCCACACACTTGTGATATCTGTGGACGGACTTGCAACCAGCTGAGTGACTTAAAGAAACATCAGATGATACATACAGGCGA
Source organism: Linyphia triangularis (assembly GCA_963978545.1). NCBI lineage: Eukaryota > Metazoa > Arthropoda > Arachnida > Araneae > Linyphiidae > Linyphia > Linyphia triangularis. The sequence goes on from OZ021728.1 coordinate 52,585,019, forward strand.
ACGACCACACTCTTGTCCTGTATGCGGAAAGGGCTTCATACAGGTTGGTGGCATGCGGCGACACATGCAAAAGCATGGAGAGACAGAAATGTACATGACGTGCAAGATCTGCGGAAAAGAGTTCTCGAAAATTGGCTACCTGAAAAAACACATGTTAACGCATACTGACGAGAAGCCCTTCCCATGTGACATTTGTGAAAAGTCCTTCGTTCACGAAGCGGGCCTAAAACAGCATATTTTGACTCACAGTGGGACTCAGTCCCATGATTGCGAGATTTGCGGGAAGACTTTTAAGAGAATTGGCAACCTCGAAAAACATGTTATCACCCATTCTGGGGCACTTCCATACAACTGCAATGTTTGTGGAAAGCAGTTTTTGCAGTTGGGGAGTTACAAACGGCATGCGCTGGCTCACACAAGCATAGTGACTAACAGCTTTGAAGAGCTGGAACGGCCAGACGATGAGATATCAACCAACAGCAGCAGCGAAAACTTTGCAACTAGTCTCAGCGGTAGTTCCTGGATTGTGAATGGAGATCAGATTATTATAAAATCTGAGAACCTAGATGCCTTTGAAGAGGACACAAATGTAAAAAATGAGGAAACTTATATGATACTCATTGATGATTCAAATATAGGAAATATCACAGGCGATGTCATTGAAGCCATATAGGAAAATAATTTATGTGACTATGTAAATCAGCTTCTTCATATGATACCACATTGCTGTTGGGAACACCTTACATCAGCTAATATTTTTTGCTTTACAAGTATTAATAAATTATTACAATAAAATCAAATATTTCTTGCCAATAATTTTATACAGTTGATAAGTTCATACACAAAAGCAAGTATTTACAATAAGGTATTTGACAAATTTTCAAAATAATGTTTTAAATAAAGCGTTTGCCCAAAATAAAAGACATGTATTTTTGCTTTTTCCAAAATAATGCTGCAAAGCGCCAAAAATCGCATTTTAAAATGCAAGCATAGGCCCCGCCCCTAAAACGCTGCTCAAAAATCCTGACTGTGTGACATCACTATTGGATAAACAGCATCGTGAATAAGTTTCAAGCGAGATTGTGTAACCGTAATGTGTTCTTTTCTTTCGTTTTTTTTCCCCCTAAGGAAATTTCTTGCCGGTATTGTGTTGTGTTGTACCCCACTGAACAAGTACTTCAATTAACAGATGAACACTAATTTGGGTAAAACTTCCAAGTACGGAATGGATTCTGCGCCAAGAATTGTTTACATAAAACCGCTAGAGGTTATTGCGGATTTTTATTATAGCATTTTTTTTAAGATAATCTTGTGTTCCTATCCACTTCAATGCATTATTACTTATTTTTTAAACCCTGTAAATGTTTAAATAAGATCAGGCATAAATTATAACGAGTGTTCCGATTCATCCCTTTCTGCGGGACAGGGTGAATCGGAACATCATGAATAAAATCAAAATAAATATAACGTTTTTTCCAACATTTTTGGGTTTGATTATCATAGAAGAGGGTATGGCCCAAGTTTCAAAGTCAAAAATTAGTTCGTTAACGATATTATTACTTTGAAAGTTGAAAAGGTTTTCGACTCGCCCCTTTTTAATTTATTCAGCAGATTATTTTAATCGTTAATAATTTTGCTTATGTTTTTTAATTATTATAACTGCGAAAGTGTGTAGTTCTTGTTTTACATATTAAAATAGCTGGGAGATTCATTTATATACACAGATGTTTTAACATTTCTATACATTGCAGAAAAAGCTTGATTTGAAAAAGAATCCCACTATCAATGCATCTATTTTGGGTAAATTTAAATTGCCTGCCTTTACAAAACTGTCATACATTTTTCCAATAAAACTTCTTTAAATAAATATTTCCTACAATTCACCTTCAATGGTCATAATTAATCATAAAGTAGGAAGAAAGACGAACCAAGCTTAAAAATAAACGTATAAAGTTGTTTGTTCACGAAACTTCCACTCCACAATAGTGACGTCACATTCTGGGAGGAGCTTAAGCGATCGTTTCTGGTCACATGATGAAGCGCTCAGAAAACCATTTTTTAGAATTCGATTTATAAAAATTTGAGCAATTATTTTGAGTGGAAAATGCTTGCATTATTATTACTTCGTTAAATACTATGTATATGCCGCATTTGGTAATTATTTGTTGATGGAGTCAAATACCCTATTCCATTAAACTGGAAAAAAAACTAATTGTACTAAACTAAAAGTTGAAGTATCTAAATTGTTTTGAAGAATAGCCTTTTTAAAATTTATGGATTAAAAAATGTATGATACATTATGAAAGAATAAAAGAGAAAGGGCTTCCCTCTCCCGCAGGATTTTTTGCTGGGGGGTGCAAGACTGATAGAATTTTGTTTAAATCTTCGATTTTTCAGAAATGTGGATTGCAATTCCTAATGAATTGTCAATTAACAATTATGCAATAATTTTCACTTTGATAATAAAAATTGTGGTATATATTTTTGAAATCCTCTCCTTTGCCAATTCTATTTGGTAGCCAAAGCAACCATGTTTAAAAAAAAATCTTTTGAGTAATTCTCGTGATATTCAAAAGATAGTGTTTGGAACAGGACCAGAAAACACAAAATATAACTTATTAAAAATAAAGTTTTTATTATAAATTCTCTATACTATGCATTGTCAATTTTTAGGTGCAATTGCAAGTTATTGAGCTCAAATCGAGATTTCATAATTTTTGACCACTACAAAATAAGCATCCATTTCGGACTATTTACTTTTTTTTTGGCGCCAAAAACTTAATTGAATAGATTGTCATCCACAACGTGACTCTCTACTATGTTTTAACTCGATTGGCTGACAGCAAGCAAGTTAATTAGACCTACTCCTACTAAGTGGTAACATAGTAATGTGTGCAAAAGCGGGCTTTTTGGGACAAACCCAAAAACGTGATGGAATACATTCTCATCGACCACGAATCTATAAGTCGAGTTTCAGCCCGATTGAATTACGGTAACTAGCCCTACGTAGATTTGCTGGCCACACATAAATAAATAAGTTCGAAGTCATCTTCCAACTCTTAAATGGCTGAAATCGCCAACAGACCATTACAAAATCATCAAATGCAAAGTTTAAGAAAATTCTCGAAAAGGAAATATATCATCAAACAGTAATCTCTCTCTTAATGTATGTATGGCTGCTTAAGGTGAAAACCTTTTCCCTTTCTTGTGGAATTGCCCTGTTGCCTGTCTTCGAGTAAAAACAATTCCTCCAAGTTGAATTTTTTGTTCGGACTGGACGTATCCACGCTGGTGTGACATAGCGTAGTTGGTCGGTGTTCTCACACAAATTATTTTTCGTGTCCTCTACCTACTCAATTTTTTTGTCAAGATAAGTGCTTTTTTGCTAAGCAACTTAGGAATACTAAAAAATAGGAAATCAAATGTTGAATTGTGTAATGCAATTTAGGGTGAAAATAAACTTTATTCAAATTGTACTAAACAACTAAAAGCAATTATACGTTTTGTTTACTTAGCAGTCAGCAGAGAAAATCATTCAACGAAGATGGAAAAAAAAAATACAATAATTTATAAGCAATAATTACTGAAACGAATGTTATCAGCTCATGTGCTAGTTCCTATTGACTTTCATAGAAGTTATAATGTAGCTCAGAGTAACAAATAACCAGATTTATCTAAACTTGTACAAACTAAACAGAAATTACGGAGCCAGAAAAGCTAATCATGTGTTAATAAATAAAATTAACCTCTAAAACGATAAAAAAAAGTGGCAAAAAAAACTGTTCGATGTTGCAATTATGTATCTTATTTCCATCTTGAGCTCAATTTTTTTTGAAAAAGAGTAATAATTTGTCAGAAGGATGTGATTTACCCATAGGATTTACTATAATCTCCAAAGGAAGCATACCCTTAGGTTAATATCAAAGAATTAAAAATGCAGAAGTGTAATATTTTGTTTCTTCCAAGTTAGAAAAATAATTAAAATTAATAACAAATGAAACATAAAGGAAATGCTCAATTGAAATCTAAAAATGTACTACGTCTTATATGTTCTACCCAATTTCCAATCGTCAATATTGCTAAACAACCGGCGCCTTAAAACCTCCTCACAATGATCAACGCTTGCAATAGCAAAACTCAGCGACAAAAAACGAAATAAACTGGGGTCATAAAATAAAGTTGAAAAAATTTCATTCTAAGATTGAACTACAGTTTCAAAATGGCAGATGTGATTTTTCCCCCTTTGGAATTTACACTTTTTTGCCAATTTTAATTTAATTTTCAAAAGCCAGGGGGGTGTAAGTGCACCTCCTTGGGGCACCCATGGAAAGTGCAATATTTGTATTCCCCCCCCCCCCCCATATTGTAAATTTATTTAAAAAATTCCTTCTAATCAATAACATTTTCTTAACGTTTAAATTCTCGAAGCATGTGTTTTAGTTGTATGCCTCTAAGCCAAATTATGCAAAACATTTCGTTAAACACGCATGTGGAATTGGAACTTTTTTTTACAAAACTCAATAGGTACAAGTGACTTCTGATCAGTCAAGGCATAGCTCGCTACTTATAAGCAGCACAAAATTACTTTTATAAAAATAAGAGGATGAAAAAAAACTAAATGAAACAAATTTCTTCTTAATAATTCTACTTTAAACTTGCATTAGTAGTAAAAAAATGCAATTTTTTTTCAAGATAATTGTATCATTTTTAAATAATTCTGGAAAAATCTAATTTGACAAAAACCTAATGTTTCAAATCTCGGAATGATTCACAGTTGGCACTTAGTCTTTAAAGCATATATATATACCAATACGATTGCAAGAGAATTTGATTAAATAGCTTTTTTAGCACAATTCTTGCACCAAACTATGTGATTTAACATGCCCTTAGTACCGATAGAATAATTGAGTGATATTAAACAATTGCCATCAAATTACATTTGTCAAGTATTCAAGATGAACTGTCAGTAAACAGCTATAAATATACCTTCATTTTGATTGGTTATAAAAAAGGAATTTGTTTTCTAGGAATTAAGTCATTCGACTGGAAGTGAGATTACAAACAACATACGCATCAAGGACAAAATTTTAAAGGGGTTTACATACATACACTAAATTTTGTACTGCTAATTTTTATTTTTTAAAAAATTTTGACGAGACAGAAAATCTGACAAGGATGCTCACCTTTTAAGTAACAATGTGTTTGCTGAATTAAAATAAAATGCGCTAACTATTCTAAGCCTAATTCATAAATTTTCTAATTGTCACTCGTAGAGTTTATTAATTGTCAACTGCTTAGTTTTCACTTTTAAACTATATTCTCAAATTTTATCCAAAAAGCGATTCTTTGCATATTAATTAGATATTCATTGTAAAGAAAGAGCATCATGAGAAAGAAATATTTTTATACTATCTGAATAGTTGAAAAGAATATATTTGTGTACAGAACAATCAGTGGTGCAGCAAGAATTTTTTTTCTGAAGGATGTTTTTAAGCAAGTTTAGTCTGAATATAAAAGTTGTAGAAAAAGCCAAAGATTTTCACCCCTGTACTATCAACAAAAGTCTAGTTAAAATTTAATTTTCTTTATTTTTCAGTTCAGCTTTATATTTTCTAAAGATGAGTAGGACCATATTGGCTATGACATTTTAGAGTTGATTAGTGACATAAATAAAATATTTTAAATAATTTTCTATTCGTATTAAAAAAATAACTGTAAAGCATAGGTGGTAAACTAAAAGGCTTAGTTTTACTGTTTATAAAAAGTGTTCCATTTCTATCTATTAAAATGTCTGTTTAATATCTTTAAAAAATTTTAAGAATTTAATTTATCTTTAACTGTTCTTATAATCTTTTTACAGGACAAGGAAAATATTTCATATAATTTTAATTGAATTATGACACTTTTTAAGTTATAGCATGAAATGTTGTTATAATAAATAACAAAAAAAATATGAGGAAAATATTTATTATCATTGCTGCTGCTTAATATAAATGTAGCTGATGAGATGCAAATATCATATAAACAATAACATTTTAAAATATTCTAAAGCACATTCTTACAAAAATAGTTTTGTAAACTAGTAATATTAACAATACCATTTCAATTTGTAAAATGATTCTTGTAACGTACATAATAGCTTATATACTTATATTACGATTAGCTTATATATTACTATACTATATATATATTGATCATTTATTAATTTGAGGCAAATCATTGGTTTTTATTCATGATCCTTCTAATGTCCTCTTGACACTTCAATAAAGAAAGAAAAACATCGTATTTTTTGCTATGGAATCTGCAAAATAAATATTCATATTCATCAAAATGTTCAAATATCAAAATTATTGCACAAAAGAAAAAAGATGCATGCAATCAAATAAAAAATAGACATGTAATTTTTATAACTAGTGGACAACGCAGCAAGGGGCGCAGTGAGTTATCTAAAAAATTAGGTAGGAATTTTAGGGATGATTCCAAAAATTTCAGAAACATTTTAAGGATAATTTTTTAATATTTTAAGAGTGATTCCAAAAGTGTTAAGGATAATTCTTTTAAAGGTTTCTAACACAAGCATTCTTTTCGATGCATGTTTCAATATTGGCAAAAAACTGCCAATTTTCAAAAAATTTAAAATCAAACAATACTATTTTTTAATTAAACCTACTTATTTAATAGTACTTTAAACAGAATATTGCTTCAACTTTAAAACTTAAACTAACAATTGGCTACAATTTAAAATTGTTTGTCAATAATTAAAATTTCAGAAAAATCTTCTCTGGAGGAATATCTGGGGTACTTTTAAGGAAAATCAAGGATTTTGTTAGGAATTATCGAAAAATTTTAGGGAGAAACAAAAAATTAAAGGAATTTCTAAGCAAATGAGCCCCCTGAAAAGGATTTTTTTTATCCAACTTTCCTCCGAGTCAAATGTTTTCTAAAGGGGTATCTTCGCAATGTATTTAATAATGCATGTCCATATGTCTCCACCCATAACCTCAAAGTGTAAAATGATTTTGACAAATGAGGCATTGAAGGATTTTCTAATTCTAAAAGTAACTGGATCATTTTAAAATGATGTTGGAATTTCAAAATGTGTACAGCACATAATTGAACAGTAAATTCCTGGAACTCGATAGAGAATGTACAGTACCCAAAAAAAAATCAGAACGATGGCTATATCTTCGGTTCTAATTATCGTAGAATCTTATGGTTTGCACCAAAATGTTTTGCTTACGATTTTCTATATATCTGATGCAATTTTTTTTTCCTGAGGGACCATTTACTAAGTAAAAGTAACGCTATCTTCGAAAATTTCAATACGAACCCTTATTTTTTATTATTTCATTCGATTCAGAATACATCATTTACTCTATATACCAAATTTCAATGCATTATATTGAAAAACATGTCACTTACGAGCGAAAATGTTTCGACCATTTTTTTAATGATCTTCAGGGCGAATTTCCATAAAACGAAAGGTATTTTTAAGGTTCTTCTTCACAGCGGGAGAAATCGAGCGGTCAATGTGGCGCGTTTCACGACGTTAAAAAATACAAGTATTAGTCTAAAATTGCATAGAAACTACTTGGATTTATAGTGTCATGTTTAAGATTAATACAAAAATAGCAAGTAAATGCAAAAGTAACATAATTTATTTACAACATTAAAGACGTGCATTCTTCACACGAAATAAATAAAATATCGAAAACTGTAATTGCAGAAGTATAACGTATACTGCTGATAATTAGAAAACTAATAAATATAAAATGTAGGCATTAGTAAACAGTATTCAGCAAAGCGTGATTATTTTACAGAAACATGTCACTGTAAACACAAATGTAACTTGATCGTTGAAATTATTTATAAAATAAAAAAATCATATGATTCAGTAAAATTTTTAAAGGATAACTTATTGAAATTGCTTAAAAAATGTTGTTTTAAATAAATGATATTTAAGAAAGTAAATTTTTTTTTTTAAAAAAAAGGACACTGTTGAAACCCACACAAAACATATGTTCCACGATTCCAAACACGTTATACAGACTAAAAATATATATACAAAAAATAAAACTGCTTTGTTTGTATCAAATATTTTTTTTTGTAATCTCAAGAAATTCTGTTCCGATTCACCCCGCTGTTCCTATTCACCCCATTTTACGATAATTGAACGTTGTGCGATTTTCCACATCTCTAGTTTACCTTGAATTAATCTTTGATAGTTTTCAAAAGTCATCTACTATACGGTCCCTTAAAGTGAGCGTTTTTTACATTTTCGGTAAAAAACCGAGAACTAAAAGTCAAAATGAAAAGAAAAAAATTGTGGGGGGTTTCAGACCATGGTCAATCTAATGAAAGCAAAAAAAAATATATGTTTCTATTAAAAAAAAATGCTTAATTGTTTTATAAATTAATAATTAATTATTAAAAAAGAAATTGATGCAAAATTTGTTTGGTATTTATGTTTGGTCATTTACAAACTATCTTTTGGAAAAAAAATTACTGAAATATATTAATTATTTAAGTATTTATGGCCAAAAAACCAATTTTTTTATTTAACATTAATTTATCATTTTCTTTTTATCATTTAAATTACAAACCATTCATTAGAAAATTACGAAATTTTGTATTTCGACATTTTTTTGGATGCTGAATTCAAATATGGGATAATATTATGAGGTTGCTATTGAACTTTTTAAAGTTTGGTTCTGTTTTAATATGTAGATGACCCCTCATGACAAAAAAAAAACTACATGTAATTATTAAAAACTTTCCACGATTTACAACTGTACCTTTTGTTTGTTATTTCAAGAATTAGAGCACAAGATATAGCCATCGTTCTGATTTTTTTTTTTTTGGGGGGGGGTTACTGTACAATCACAAAGTACTATGAGAAAAAAATTATCACATTTTTTTTTTTTTTTTTTTTTTTTTATGAAATTTGAGCACTTTTCACAAACTCAGGGTTCCCACGGTACTGGAAAGACCTTGAATTTTTTTTTATGAAATTTAGTTATTGAAAAAAGGATAAAGTCCTTGAATTTTTAAGTGACTACCGATAATCGCCGTTTTGCATTTTTATGTCTAAAATATGTAATTTTATGATCCTTGAATTTTTCTAAAAAGGTCCTTGAATTTTCTTAAAGAGGTCCTTGAATTTGTTTCTTTGATGAGAGTGGGAACCCTGAAACTGCACCATATGCTACAAAAAAATACCTAAATGTATTTGGTTGATATTAACAGAAATTTTAGATTTTGCAATAAGTTTCCAAATGAAATTTTAACTATGAAAAAATAGAAACGCTTCATTTCATAATAAGAATAGTGTGCATCATTTTTTCAAAGAAAAGTTTTATGAGAGATAACTCAAGTTCCATTCCCTGCAATTATATCAAAATTAACATTTTGGGACCCTTTGCTATGCAAATACTAAAAATACTACACAATAAATACATTTTATAGGATTGCTAAAGAAAATGGCCCTTTTTAAGATGAGGAACAAAAATCTGTTTCTATAACGATGTAATCTTTTAATATACATCCATAGATACAGATCATCTTATAGCCAGTATAATGTGTCGTTTTGATCACTGTAATAGGAACACTCAGTCAAAAACAAACTGAGGTTTTGTACAACCATTTATTTTATTAGGGTTTTAGTTCAGCAAACGTGTTCTATTATTTTTTTTTTTCCCAAATTGAAAGCATATGATGCATATAGAAAAAAAAATTACAACAGGCAATAATGGCAGAGTCTTATTCCACAAGGACACTTTTCCGACTTTAATTTCTGGGTTTTAAAAAGTTGTCTTTAAATTAGTTGAATAAAAAAAAAAATAATAAATTTAGATTTCTGAATTGAATTGTTTAGACAAATTGACCCTTCTCATCATATTTAGTAACCAAAAACTATTTTATTTTACAATTGATTTGTCAGAAAACTTAAATATTTTTTTTAGTTATCTCATTATTAAGTTTACACATAGCATATAAAACATCTTGCTTTATAAAACCACATCATTATGATTTTTAAACACATTTTTCTTTTGAATCAATAGCAAAGTTTCAACTTTGAATTTGTAACAAGCTACACTTAACTATTTTTTAGATCATCAATAGATCGTCCATAACTAGCAATGCAGTTCAAAATTGCTTGGTTCTTTGCAAAAACACTGTAATGACAACACTATGGAAACAATTAAATCATTCAAACGTACATTTGATCATAATTTAACCGAATCGTTATATTAATTCTCTACAGAATAATTTTCTAGCCTAATATTAAAATTAATCCCAAAAATTTAATTCATAAATTCAGGGAACAGGGAAAATGGGAAATTCATTTTCAATTCAAGCTGGTTAGAAAAGCCAGAATATAATATTGAAGCCTATGTGTTAGATTTGCACTATGTACTTTGTGTCTCAAAAATGTCATGATAGGAGAAAGTGCTTTGAAAAACTATGCAAAGAGTAAAAAATGGATTTAGTTTCTTTAAGAAGTTTGATGGAGATTATTCGAACTATTTTTAATGATAAAATATCCCAAAAGCAGATATATTTTGCAACAATCGACGTCGACAGCTTGATGGAGGCGCAAGTAATTGAAAACGAAGTTTTAGATACTGAAATACTATGGACATTGAAAATTATAAAAAATCCCGGCTCTTATAAATTAAATGAAAACATTGATAAATTACATAATTGCATGTTTGCCGATAGCTTGATTGTATTTAAATTCTAAATTTTTATGTGGAGAATAAAAACTGCATTTTATACAGTATTTGTAATCAAGCCTTCAGAGTAGATTGGAAGACAGTTAAATCAATAAGACTTTTGTATTATTATTTGAGACAATTAAATGGATTTTTGCATACAATATTGGGGTAATTACCTAGTGAGTACTAGCTACTTTACTTCTGTTTTTATGGGACATAGGTACTGCTTCTGATATATTGGAAGGTTTTTTTTCTATTGTTACCTAAAAATTTTCTTTTAGGTGAAATCTAAAAAACATTTTTTTCCCTATATACTCGATTTGAACATGTACCGTTTGCATATGAAAAAAAAAATTTGATTTTTTTTTTTAGTGTATTTGTGTTGATAACGCCATCCTTGAAAAGTGCTTAAAAAGTCCTTGAATTTTTTTCTCCTTCAAGTGTACGAACCATGTAATTATATTTCAAATATTAGGGAAGAAATTAATATGAGCCACATATTGCTCTTAAAATATAGTACTCTAGTATTCTCCAAATTTCAATTATGAAAAAAAAAATCAGAATACCATCCATACAAAGTAAAAAATAAAATTGACTAATTTAATAGGCACATAAAACTATAAAATTTGCATATTTTGTTGCTTGTAAAAGTACTTGGATTTAACATAATATAACCATTTTATTTAACTTAGTAATATTCGACAGAGTTTCAGCAAAAAGATATCAGTGACCGAGATACATGTGCGATCAGATCTACAACAATTGTACATTTATTTACTACATTTCTGGCAAATTCAAATCTCTGTTATTAAGAAAAAAATTTGCCATTAAACAAGTTTACGATTATATACTACTTTATAAGAAAACTTTTCATTGTTTTTACGTCAAAGAGCGATATTTCAGCATCTGGACGCAATCAACATTTGTTTTGCTTGTCTGTGCACATACGCAAAGCCCTTAAACACTGAGATAGTCATAGAAGGGCAGTGTAAAGGGTGAAGTAATCAGCGAAACAGAGAAGGAAAATCTTTTGCTCAAACATGACCAAGTGTACACATTTCACAGAAAAACATGGTCCAGATGGGTGGGAATCCGAATTCTCATAACAGGGACCAAAAAGTGGAAAACGATAAAATGTTACTTAAAAACAAAAAAGACAGAAATCTACAAAAGGTCTCATCCCTGTAAATTGAAACTTTAAGTATTTGCTTACTCTTTATCTTCAAGCTGTGGTTTAATTAGTTTTCCACTTCCACACATTGAACTCATTGCTTCTTCTACAGAAGGATAGAACTTAGCAGCACTAGCTGCAAGTATTGCACATCCAACTAGCACAGGCTCAGAGGTATCAGGAATAATCACAGGCAAGCCTAAAGTAATACAAATTATTGGTGACTCAATATAATTAAAATCCAAATCACACTAGATTTCATTATACACAGAAAATTATAATTTGAATAAGTTATTTATAGAGATTGTAACATATAAACCAAATTTTTTTCTCGATTCAATTACACGAAACTCGGACTTCTAACTGTTTAAAACTATTTTACAAAACAATTCCCACAATTAATGTTAAGATGTATTTCCCATTTATGCTATTCATATATAAGTTGCAAAATAGAAAATTTCTTACCAGTCACATCAGCATGCATTTGAATATAAAAGGAATTCTTAGAAAGACCACCACAAAATAGTAAAGTCTTGATAAGATGCCCATTTTCTTGCAAAGCACTAATTATGTGTTTAGTGCTATACTAAAAGAAAATAGAGTCAGCAAAACTAGAAAAATAATTAAAAATGGGAATAAACAATTGATATTGTTAAAGGTCTGAGATTTACTAAAAGGAAAGGAAATATTTTTACTTACATTCTATTACTAATTTAAATACCTAAAAACAATGTAAAAGCAAAGCAAAATAAAAAAAGAACCTTATAAATAAATATAAGTGTATAAAAAGAATATAAGTTTAAACACACATGCATAAATTAAAAAGTGTTCCATACAGTGCATATTCAACAAGAATTTAAATTAAGATGTGAGAAAATTAGGACTTAAAACTTAACCACACCAGGCAAAGTTTAAAGAAAATTGATAACAAACAATACATCAATTCTGAAGATGCTAATGACAAAGAATGTAAAGCTTGGTTCTTGAGTAATTATTCTCCTCTATTACAATTCATATTATAAAGTTCTTGATTTTTTAAACAAAGCAATAATACTTTAAGAATATTATCTTAAGGCAAATGAGTCCAATAAAAACTTAATTTCTTAAATATCTTTCTTATGCTGTTAGTCAAGATACTACTGTGTGAAAGATGTTTTAAATTTTATCTGTTCTATTCCATAATTTATCTTTTAAAACACTAAACCTTAATGAGTACGATATTGAGTTTGGGTGATTTGTAAAGCGAAATCACCCATGGTAAAGGTTTTTTAGAAGGGCAATGATTGGTAATTATAATATATATAGATTTAACTATCTACTAACCCTAATCATAAAAAAATTCTGGAGCTAACCAAGCAACACAATATTAACAAAATGCAAAATAATATGTGTTAATTTTTATTTTGACATTTTTTTAAAGAAGGTTAGGAGAGAAAAAAAATACAAATTGGTTAATCATTATGACAATTCACTTAGAAAAAAAAGAAGAATACCAAATCAAGCTGAAAATGAAAAAAAAAATTTATGCATATTGATAAAAAAAAATATTTATCTTAATTAGATAGATATAAGAAACAAAAAATACCAAGACTTTACTAATAATAGACACAACTTTTTATTACTTATTTCCAAAACAATACATACTGCCAATGCTTGAACAGTTGCAATATACAACTTAACCAAATTTTCTCTATCAGAAGATAAACTTAATCCACAAATCTATAATAAAATAAAATTTAAATTTAAACTTAGTTACAAAATACAATTTTTCTATCCAAATGTGTTGGAAACTATTATTAATGCAATAAAAAAAAAAAAAAAACTTTTAAACATACCATTCCTTTAAGATCCGGATTTGCAACTGGAGATCTATTTCCATGATAATCAGGATATACATGGTAATCAGAAGTCAAGAATGAAATTGAAGTGAAGCCTTTACTTTTCTTTAATTCCTCTGCAGTTTCATTTAAAACATCAGCAATATGCCTGTCAATGGAGATCAATTTGTTGATCAAATATATTTGAAAAAAATATATTTTAAATTGCAAAAAGCACTGATCTCCTGTAACATTTTCACCAATTCTTCAAAATCTCATCTAATATTTAGATAAAATATTCAGAATTTTAATATTGAGCAAAATAAAAACCTGGTGCAAGTTACAAGACACCAATAAGTTTTGCTAAATGCTTATCAATTTTAAGCAGGACAATCAGATATTAATGGACAATAGAAAACCTCTAGAAATAAGTTATGCAAAAACAGTTGATATGTGAGTTTTGAGGATGAAATAACGTTCTAGAAAGAACATAAATCAAAGGACATGAAAATCATTGTGATTTTTATCAAATAAGCCAATCCTTCATTTTATTAAAAAAAAAATAAGTTTAATAACTGCAAGGAATGAATGATATTTTTCTTGAAAAGATATCCTGATTAGAAGCAAATGTTCTTAACATACTCTAACAAATAACTTTGAAGTTTTAATTTTCCTTTCACTACTATTAATTTATGATAGATCTTAAAAATAAATGTATAAGAAGCAAACAAATTAGGCAGTTAAGCTACCTAGGCACAAAATGGGGTGTAATTGTATCTGTATTAAAATTGTACTTTCATTTCTTCAAAAAGGACCTGAAATGTGCCAATACTGCCATCCATTAGAAGAGTATTTCAATTTAACAATAATGTGTAGGTATTGAGTATTCAGAAAATTTCTATGCGTTATAATTTTGATTAATGTAAATGTCTACATTATACAATCCTTTATTATGAATTTGTAAAACATGAACTATTAAATGTCGATGGTTATAAAATAGTTTTTTAAACACAAGTTTATATGCAGAGTAACATTCTACTGCACAAACAACAAAAGAAATTACTTGCAACATATACTTTAAAACCATCTCATCAGTAACCGTAAAATATTAAAGAAGAAACATGAATAAATGTTGCTAAGCAATAAAGCTAAAAGCATAGGACAAAGAAACAAAAGAAAGACACTCAACCAAAAAGGAAAGAAGGCAGGTAGCAGAAAGTAGTGAACATTCAGATTTAGGATTTTCAATATTTACCTGCTGTCCCCACTACTTAACATTTCATGTTTCAAAGCTACAGATGCAGGATGAGAATTGATAACATGATCAAGCTATCAAAGATTAAATGTTTTAAAGTAAGAAAATACTTAAATAGCTAATTAAATCTATTAGAATAACAATTTATAATAAAAGTTTTAAAGGCACTTGGTAAATGATGAATGAAGAACTATTGCTGAAGTGGTTTAGGAGCATGAATATGGGATATACGAAATTAAAAATTATTATTTTAATGTTTTGTGTTTAATGTATTGTTAATTATTTTTAACAAAATAGCACTTATGATAATAACTATCTAGAGATTCTCAGTTTCAAATAGAATAATATTTCTGAGAAAAAAAAAAAATGGTTGAAAATAATTGGTTATTACATAAAAAAAAACTAAAAATTTAAAATAAAATCTGAAATTTGAATAGCAAAATAGTGATCTATCATAAATGTAAAATATTGTTAAGCAAATTGGAAATATTTGTAATTAAACCATACTTTGCTAGCAAGTATACTAATTAATAGTGAAATAGCTTTGTAAAAAGCTAAAGTAGTGAATTTTTTTTATTTTATTTTAACTAGATTTTAAAGAATTGCTATTTAAATTGTGAGCTTTACAATATAAAAGCAATTGATCAATCATAAATGTAAAAATATTGTAAAGCAAATTGGAAATATTTTCTAGAAAAATAGCGTCGTAAAGAGCTAATTGTATTTTTTTTATTTCCTTTTAACCAGATTTTAAAGAATTACTAGTAAATTGTGAGCTTTACAATATAAATACACTGTGAACTTTTAAAGTACTTTAGCTCTTAGTTGAAACTGTTACACCAAAATAAATTAATCTCACCAAAGCACCAGCAGCACTTTGTCCAGCTTCACTACACCAATAATTAGGAACCATAGCAGAGAAGTAGGGTCCCCAAACACCAGGTGTAAAAATTGGGTTCTTACTAACCTTTATAATAATAATAATAATATATTATTTACAGATTGCTAAATTTTTTAAAAACTAAATTCTAGGTACATAAAATGGTCTTTCAAGAATTTCTAACAGTATTGTATTATTACTGATACACCAAAAGAAAAAAAATTTAAGGAAGAGCATAAACAAGTTATATTAATGCAGTGAAATTAAAAAATAATCATTTAAGAATGATTAAAAACTTACGATTGAATCAGACATTGTTAAAAGAGGACATGTAACAAGGAAAAATATATTCACATATAATTTTTCCAGAGCCTGATTCAATTATGGATGAAATCTAAGAAATTTAGCGACAACTTTTACAACGTTGAATGAGGAACTTGCACAAGTGAGGAAAATGAATATTTTTTGTATTTTCTAGTGTTATCCAACGAATATATTTGAGCAGCGCAATTATTTTTTATATTTATGCTTTCAATTAATCAAAAATTGAATTTGAAATCAAAGCAAAAGTCACGTGACCAAAAACGCATAAAAAACCGTGACGTTCTTATGCATAGATTCCGTAGAAATTCCAAGGAGAAACCTGGTCTAAAACAGGTTCATCATTTGCGCATTGACGTCACACGCAAAAGTAGCTTTTTCCCGCCAAATGGCATAGTGAAAACTAAATACTTTTTTTAACTATCTATCCGAGCTCAAATTTTTTAAAGAATGGTATTGTTTTTCATGATTTTATCCTTACTTTTATTTAAAAACAAAACAAAAAAATGTGAAAGTTCCTCATTAAATTATGCAGAGTAAAATCGAAAACATATTAACCATAATTCTATAAATTATTTATGCATATTCTCATTGCTCATCTTTAGAAAAGTGTAACAAATAAAACTAGATTTGTAAATTCTGCTAAATTTTTTATGAGACTCATGATATCTCTAACACAGTTCACCAAAAAGGCAAAAGTACTAACCAAAGAAAATTAGTGAAACACTGATATTGAAGAGACATTACTTATGAGGATGTGCATTATTCATTGATCCATTATTTCTCAAGGTCGGGAGCATAGATGGGAGATAAGGAGGAAAGTGCCCTTTATTTTTTGAGATTTTAGTGATTTTTATGAAAAAATTACATAAATTTTCACATAAATTCAATAAAGGAATTTATAAGTGGTTGCTTGCATAAACATTGTAAACTTTAGAAATTTTTTTTTAATATGACAAATACAAAATAAAAGTTAACGCATGAATATATAACTGTTTCCAGATATAACATTTGTCAACTACTTCTAGGCACCTAAAAAATAAACATACTTTCATATGGCAAGTGGATGTTCCGCTTATCAAAGCCATTCGTTCGTCTAACCTTTCCCTCATTTGATTGGATACTGTACAAGCAAGAACTCCTTGAAAACAAATTTAAATTATTATCACTACAGATTATTTATCAAATTGAACAAAGTAAAGGCATAAGTAATGTAGTTAACTTTTGTTTGTATTGAAAATTTTATCACGCTTATCAATCCAATTTGTAGCCGAGTGTGGTACAGTTTTCTAGGTTTAGAATGGCTTTTTAATATTACTTCTTATGCTTTTTTGTATTAAATATAGATTATAATTATTTGAATTTATCTATATATTATCAACTAATAGAAATATAAAATTATATACCTAAACCACCAGAATGTGCATCAATAATTGAAGCTGAAACAGGTGTGCCAGGAATCAATCCAGTTTCTTTTGCTGCTTCCACACTGAGACCACTACCACATGGCTCTCCAGGTAATAACACACTCGTTCCTAAAATATTCAAAAGATCCATTGAAACTGTTCCAAAAATTCTTTAGTGTACTAAAAAAAAAGGAAATTTAGAGCAGAATGACACATTTTCGGAGCAGATTGATAAAATTCAAGCAATGGTACCAAAATACTATTCAGGGTATTTTTCATTATTTTTAGGAATTGCTTAGTAAACTCTAATTCCTAATAAGCAAAATGAACACCAAAAATATAAAACATAACAAACGAATAAAAAATAACCCTGTTAAACACAACAAAAACTGTAAGAATCTATTTTATAATGGTATTCAATTCATTCATAAAATTTAGTTTTATATCATTGAATTTGTTTTCTTTCATAGTCTTATTGTAAGACTGTATCAGTTCTAGAGTATTTTTAGTTAAATTAAGTGTTTAGGAGCAGATTAGAGTAGAAATGATTAAATGGAGCAGGTGTAACATTTCTGGTATTCTCTTGTTAAGCTGAAGCTTCTTATTTATTCTAATTACAAAACATAATATGTGACACAAGATCTTTCATCAATTGCATTAATATATCATCAATACCTTTACATGGCTGAATTTAGAACAATGATACTTTCTATCAACAATATGTTGCTAGTTATCGATTTAAATGCGTTACCTGGAATTCAAAGGCAGATGAATAGTATCTATATTAAAACACCAATTCTATTAAGAATTTCAAAAGCAAACTGCAGTATATTTTAAAGTACAAATCAATAATATTCCACAGTTGAAAAAAACTTGATACAAATGGAAAATAAGATTTACCACCAAATTTATAAAATCATAGTAAATAAAATTACCAATTTTTTCATATTTTTCAGAAACTAAGTCATCTAATCCAATTTCAGTCCAAAAATCATCCTGCCATCCTCCATTAGTCTCGCCTGGTGCATAAGTCCACTTGCATCCCAAAGAACATAGAGACCTAATAAATAGGAACGTCAACATGATTTATAAATGCCAGGCATTTATTTAGTGTATTTAGAAATGAAATACAGTCACTTGTATCTTATTTAAATAATATAACTTGCAAAAAACACTGAATAAGAGGTTATAATTTAAGGAAGGATTAGACAATTTATTCACCCAGGTTAAAAACTCAAAGTAAGAAGTTCAGCACAACCTTCAAACTATATATGTTTGCAATGCAATAAAATTGAACTTAATTTAGTCAAAAGTAAATGCATAATAAGTAAAAAAAAATGACGGCTAACAATAAGTTCAAGGCTCATCTAGGTTAGTCCAGTTTTTAAGCCCTCTCCAATGCAGATCCAACTGTATTTTAAAACTATTTTACAGTACAATTTATAATATGGTGTGGCAGATTGTTACAATTATCAATTCTAGTATAGTAAAAAAAAATTCTTTTACAGAATTGCATAGTATAGATGAGGTAACCAAAATTGCACTGGATACTTGAAATGTGTCCTAACCAATCCCTTATAAAGTGGTCAAAAAATAACCCTAGATGTAGATAAGATGGGTTTTTTTTATGAATCCAAACATCCTATTAGCTTTTTTATTAGCTGCTCTAAAATAATAAACAAATTTAAAGGTTCAATTAATCAACACCCCTAGATCATTAATATATAATATCATCCTCATTGATTTTAACCTCTTGTATGATGAAGCATTTACATTTCGGTAATCAAAGTGTACAATATTTAAGGTACTAGAATGCCCCATTTGACAACCCAGTCATATAGCTTGTTTTAAATTGTCTTGGAAATGAACAATTCCTTCCTCACACCATATATAGTTTTATGATTTCAAATTATTTGAAAATATACTTACTACCTTTCACATTAAATCAATGCTTTAACAATGAAAGTAAAAAAGGTAGTTATAAAACTGCTACCTATAGTAGAATAATTATTATTTCATCCCATTGTGAATAATTAGCATTAAAAGAGAATCCTAGTAATGATCATTTCCTATACTTGTTATGTTACAATCTTCTAGCCCAGTTCATTTCGAAACTACTTTGAATAAAATCTTGAAATTTGGCGAGTAGGTACAAAAACGATCACGGAATGAAATGACATAAATTGTTTGCAGTTAGTTTCTACATATTGTAAATAAAAATTAAAAATGCAAAAGACTATTACAGGTGGTGCCACTGCATAGGCATTGACACAAGGATTTCAAATATAAAATAAAATATATTAGACACTATTTTTGAGTTTTTAATTTATGTCATTTTATTAAGTGATAATTTTCGTACCTACGTACCAAATTTCAAGATTTTATACAAAGCAATTTCTAAATGAACTGGACAAGAAGATTGTAAAATAGCGAGTATAGAGAATGATCCTAACAAGGAGTTCCTCTTAAAACGAGCCTTCAAAAAGAAAAAATAATAATTTTTAATTATTCAGCAGAATTTGATTCCTATTTGAGAGTTTGATCCTTACTAGGACTTCCTCTTAATAAGAATTTTTTGTTTTCTTCCAGATCTTAAACCACTTTAAAACCTTAACCATAAATACC
The DNA here is from genome assembly GCA_963978545.1 of Linyphia triangularis. Taxonomy (NCBI): domain Eukaryota; kingdom Metazoa; phylum Arthropoda; class Arachnida; order Araneae; family Linyphiidae; genus Linyphia; species Linyphia triangularis. The sequence goes on from OZ021728.1 coordinate 52,605,212, forward strand.
AATATTTCTAACTTATAAATCAATGTGCCATATAAACTATTTTGAACATGTTCTGGAAATCAATACAAACAATATTCAAAATATGTTTCAATTGATTAATTTCGTAGTAACATCATTGTAAAAGTTATTTTTGTATGCAATTTCCTCTTTCTGAACTTCAACTGTACATCTCAAAGCAATCCCAATGTCTAAAGAAATGTCTTTTTCCTATTTAGAGTGTTTTAAAATTTTTAAAGTTTTAGATTGATTTAACTTTAGTACTTTTTTTTTATTTTTTACTATCAATTTCTGAGAAACCCGAACGCTTATTCTGTAAAAGAAACATACTTTTTTACAGCAGTAAAAAATAGGTCTTTGAACTATCTCCACTGGCTGCCAACAACTGTATATTCTATTTCCTCATTAAATATTTTAACAGATGCTGATCTCAACGCTCTAAAATTTGCCTTCCATTAATTATTAATTAATTTAAAACTATTATTCTTTTTCACAGAAAGAAATTTAACATAAAAATGTAACATGTTCAATGTGACACGTAGCATCTGAGTTTAAAAATCTCCTAAACCTCGAAAAAACCACCACACCATACTCCTGTGCACCTCAGAATTACAAACACATCTCATCGACTGAATACTTTAAAAAATTTTGCCCGTATTGGCAATAGCTATAATTAGATAAACACCAGAGCTCAGCCCTCTGCCTATCATTTGTCAACATGTTTCAAAATAAATACCTTTGTAAACTTCCAGTTGCTTTCCAGGTAAGATAATCAGGCAAATCGAAAAAGTGCCCTGCCTTTTCCCATTGATTTGGCAAATTCTAAAAGATAACATGGAACTTTTAAATTGAAAGTTACCAGTAGTGGCTGGTCAAGGAGGCAGGAGGAAGGGCATTAACCTCTTCACTTCTTGAAACCCAGCACTAATAATATAGATGTAGACAATAAAGAAAAAATCTGTATGATTGTGGAATTTCTATAATCTATGCATTTTTTCCAAAAAAGTTGAAAAAGTAATTGGCTGAATATTTTACATCTTGAAAAGTAAGTGGTGCCAGGCATATAAAATTGTGTACATGTTTAAAGAAAAAATTGCAACTACCCTAGATCTATTCTTTTCTTTAAGCATCACGGATTAGCTACACCACCACTTACTACCTACCAACTGTGATAATTTCTTGTCAGATTTGGCAAGTAGGATTTAAGACAAATGTCAGGATTCTTGGAATTAAATGGTATAAAGTGGGTAGTTGACTGCAAAGTTTATGAGAACCATGAGCTTTTGCTTAGAGAAAAATATTATTCTACAAACAAGGAAAAATTGCAGAAGATTTTTCTTTGTTTAAAGTTATTTAAAGTTGTTCAGTGTTTCTAAGAAATTTGTCCACAATTTACAAGACAAGTAGGTTAGTCGGTTGTTTTCAGATTATCTGGCGCCGTCAGCAACACGAGGGTTATAATGCGCCAAAACATTCGTCATATGACAAGCCAACATACATTTACAAATACCCATGCCTTACACGGGACTCGAACCCGCAACCTCGCGGTCTAGAAGCTAGCACGCTAACCACTATACCGTTCGGTCGGCATAAGACAGGTAGGAAAACAAGAAAATTTCAAGTTTATTTATTACGTTACTTAAACTACCACATGAAGAATTTTAATGAATGAATAAATTTTTCTAAGTAATTTGGAAATTTGAATTAGATCTTTTAATGTTTTCAACATTAAAAGTCTATTAAAAGTAAATAAATAAAATGATTAAATATATTTAAATTTAAATAACAAAAAGCTCAAATTAGATTTTTGAAGAAACATTTAATGTTTCTTTTATTAAGAAAGATTACGATTTTTCCCTATTGTTTACAGTCAGATGTTCAGAGTTACATTTTTATAAATTAATTACTTCTTTAAATGATTAAACTACTAAAGATATAAGTAATGTTCGGATCATTTTTAAAAGTTAGCAAAGGAGCATCACAAAATAGACTTTTCCGTCGTGTAGTAAGTTACAATCCAAAACTTTTATTCCATTAATTAAAGATAAGAGGAGGATACACATAAGAAAAATACAAGAAGAATCTTATAATTTTCTTTAAAAGAAATAAAGCTTTAAATTAATTGAATCAAGTAAGGTACAAGATAATAACAATAAATGGAAAAATATTTTCTATAAAATAAAAAGTTTACAATCGGGTACAGATGTTTATCAAAAGAAACAAAGCAATACTTTTTTAAGCCATAAAAGTTTGGGTGGTTCCATCTCAGGTGAAATTTTACTCCCAACATATTGTAAAACCTTATTCTGTTTGGAATTGATAAAATTAGCTTCTTCTACTGCTCTGTGGTCCATCCAAAGCATGATATTTTGATTAGATTTCCCTGTAAAAAATATATATAAATAATAAAATATAATTAAAAAAAATATCAATACTTTACTAAATGTATAAATACTAGTTTACCTGTTTTATTTATGCTCAGAGGCTGGAAGTTTTTGTCAAGTGCCACCAAAGAACAGGTTGCGTCAAACCCAATTCCTCTTACTAAATTGGTATCCACTCCCTTAGTGACGTCCTATAATAAATGTGTACTTTACTTACGTATTATCCCGCCGGCTACTTTTTAATAACAAAAATTTCACTAACAGTTAAATTTCTTCCCTGTTGCCAAAATGACAAATCACTCAAAAAGGCTACAAGGTCACATCCCACACAAGGTCATTTTAAAAAGGTTTTATTAAAAGATAAAAAAATAAGCCAACAACTGCAGCTTTTTCTATTTAAGAGCTTTCATATTCATAGTAACAAAGAAGTGGAAGTAAAAACATCATAGAATGGAATAGAAATCTAAACTCTTATTTACAAAAATTCATGTGGCATCGAATTCACAAAGACGTTTACTTTGCAATATTGGAAGTTATTAAGGATTTTTGACCACTGAAATCATTGTTTTTGTTCCATTCGATAGTTTTTTCAGTTGGTAAGGAGTTCTTTGTTTAAACATCTAAAACAATGTATTTTTATTAAATTGAAAGAGAATTTCAATTCACTCCATAGATTATGATTTGTTTAAAAGTTTGACAATAATTATTTGGTTACTACATTTGGCATATTTCATGTTACAACAAAATTTTGAGAAGATAATATGAATAATTCCATCAACCATTGACTAACTTTTCATTGACTGTTGAATATGAGATCTATATAATAAATCAACTACTTTATTCTTTGAATTCAAAATATAATTTGATTAACATTCTCAACAAAGTTCAATGACCAGGATTTTTCTAACAAAATTCAATTTACTGAACTGCAATTCATGCATTCAATGAAAATGATGACATAAAATTATTTTCAATAAATAATTTATTCATTATTTGCACACAAAAATGGCAACAAGAAAGAAATTCAACAATTGACCAACATTTTGCAGCTGAAAAAAGTTCGTTAATGGTCGACAATATAATTTGATTAAAGTCTCAACAAAGTTCAATGACCGGGATTTTTCTAACAATATTCAATTTACTGAAAACAATTCATGCATTCAACGAGAATGATGACATAAAATTATTTTGAATAAATATTTTATTCATTATTTGCAAAAAATATTGGCAACAAGAAAGAAATTCAACAATTGGCAAACATGTCGCAGCTGAAAAAAGTTTGTTAATGGCCAACAGGGTAATATGTAAATACTAATAAAAATTACTAAATGTGTTGTACAATGAATCAAAAGAGTCTTCCATTAAGAATTTCTTACAATGAGAATGCCTATAAAATTATAAAATCTATTCTATTCAAAAAGTTATTGCAATAAAAAAAATTAACTCAAAATATAATGAGGCAATGGGGTTTTAAAGGGAGGAATGTATAAAACCATCAATTACCTGAAACTCTAGTCTACCTAAAATTCAGCAATATCCCTGATACAGTTATCTATGGCATTGTTACAAATGTTTCTATGAAATATTTTTACAGAATATAACAAATCACGTACAATTGTACATAGCACTCATAAATGTATTACATTATTACCACATCAGATGTTTCCTATAAATGGTAGATTCTTTTTTAAAGAAAAAGATTGTATAATGAAGCACAAAGTTTGAGTAGAAGTATTCGGTTGAATAGAAGTGATGACACAATTTGATCTCAAATGATCTATGAATAATCCCAAGAGCAGTAAAAAGGTTACATTCATTGAAAGTTATTTGGTCTAATACATTTTTATAGAGGTCGATCTAAGTTGGAGTTAATTCAGTAAAAATGTATCTAGTTAAATTGTATTTTTTTTTGTTAATTTAAAAGTTAATCATGATTAATAACAAATATACTGGTTTTTTCTTTGCAAAAGCATTAACAAAACTGATATGCTTTTATAAATAGAATTGAGTTGAAATCTTAGTCTTGAAACAATTGATAAAATTTAAGACAAGATAAAATGTAATAGAAGTTTGATTTTTTAAGGAGCGTAAAGTTCATATTTTTGAATCTAAATATTTTATTTTAATTAGGAAAGTAAAACTTATACGGTACCATGACACTTGCACAAAAGTAATCACAAGCAAGCAGATATCTCATATGAACTCAAACGTTAGTGCTTTGTAGTCCTTAAAGTTAAAACTTGAATGTATATATACTTGTCCAAAACCATTGAACGCTTTGGATTAAAACTGAACATTGGCAAGTGATTTTTGTCTTCTGTGTAATGTAGACACCTCAACTCAGATATAAAAGAAAAAAATATTAATTTTAAAGCTAAGAAAATTGGGTACTCTTACTTTAATAACTTGTACACACAGTGCCCATATGTTATCAGTTGATTGTTCATACATGTCTGGATAAGGGTTGGAAGTTGTTATAGGCAAAGAGGAAACTTGAACTACAGATCCCGTGCATGTTACCAGACCAGCTCTAACACTCTGAGTTCCAACATCAACACCAATAAAATATTTAAATTCAGTATCCATTGGTAATAAGATAACCTAAGGAAAAATAAAATACTTATTATTAATAGTGTCACAAAAAAATTATTTGTTATGTTAAAGACATTATTACACAGAAAGCATACACAATTTGTATAAAGCTTGTCATCTTATTATAACCTAAAAAATATTTTATACATTTACGTTGATAAATAAAATAAAAAATTGGGAATAATATTTATATAAAGAAGAAAGAGAAATATTAACACAAAAAGTTAATCAAATTTACTTCAACAAAATAAAATAATCACTATTCTGACACATTTAAGTCGGATGCGGAAATGCTTTTACAAATCAGAGAACATTTTGAAAAGTTCCGTAAAAAGTCATTGAAATCTAATTTACCATATTAAAAATAAACAAAAGGAACAGATTATGTTTATCGGGGAATGGTTTTAGTACAACGAAACTGTAATTTTTCAGAAAATTTCTGATATCAATAGGAAATTAAATAAGAAACAAAAGCAGTTTGAAACACATTTTAAGTATTCTATAGTAAAATGTAATAAGCTAAAGATAATTATTATCTAATACAAGAACTGTATTTCAAAATTACAAAGTGTACGAAGTAAAAGAAAATATTTAAATTTATAAATTTGAAAAAAAAAATTAATGCATACTATGAAGCGTCTATGCTTTTGTAAAAGGAATGTTAATCAAAAAAACAATGCTTATTCAAAACAAATTAAAAGTTTAAATAAGTATCACTTGAACTAAGTCTTTTATTAATGACCTTCAATAAATAAACATGTAAAGGTATCTGAAGATGTTTGAATAGAAATAAGAAATCACTACACGATTAAGAAACAAAAACAAACACAAACCATCGTACAAACTCAACACACGTGAAATAAACGAATATGATTGGTTTAAAATTAAATGCCAGCTTCTAAAATAGCAACTTATGTTACATGAAACAGTGTGACGTCACTATATTTAATAAAAGTTTGACGTCAAAAAAGTGACTTTGTTAATCTGTTAGTATTTAAATATTTACAATTTTCAAACTACAATTATTGATCAAATAAGTGAAATTTAAACTGCATAAATTTAATCTAAACAAATAGTTCATTAGACTAACATTCCAGCCTAGCAATTACCCATGACTAAAAATATTGTTACATGACATAATATTACCCATAAGGTATTCGTAATTACGCCTGCGCATAAGGTAGCTGTCAGTAAAAAACATATGTTTTCCAGAAATAGCTATACAACGGCTCTAACGATTTTAATGAAATTCGCTGTAACTATAAGGTGCTCTAAACATCCCCCTCCGAATTTCCGTAGAAATGAGAAATTGACGTAAAAAGTATGAAAACGAATGCCCTTACACAGAGTTGCCTTCCCTTGAATTGAATGTCTTTAACACAGAATCAGGGGCGGATTTCGAGTACGGTCGTCCATAAAGTGTGTCATCTAAATTAAACAGGCCAACATTTTTTTTTTTTTTTTTTTTTTTTTTTTTTTAATAAGATTTTAGTTATATTTGGGGTGAATCTAAATATGAAATCAGTTTTTCTCTATCAATTCTACTTTTTTAGATCAGTGTTTTTTTAACATGCAGCTCTATGAGAAATGTGCAATTCTAACTTAATTTTCTGAAGTCCTAAATCACATATACAAAAGGGTTGGCTGTTATTTCTATTTGAAATATATTACTGGAATCAATCGAAACAACTGTAGCAAGTGAACTTATCCTAATTTAATCCCTGCAAGACGCCCTGTCGTTCATTCAGAGGAAGTGCCGATACCAACGTTTCCCCAGCTACCAAAGCTCTATAAAAACGAGTATTGTCCATCTGATCACCCTTCTGATATTAATGAAGGTAACAGTGATTATGATGGTATACCCTAGTAGCAATCACTGCATGGCGTTTCGTCGGCCAATGATCGGAATTCATCAAAGTCATCGGCGATTCCCCAGACTGATATATAAACACACCCGTATTTCCTCGTCTGCCGATGACCCTAAACTCATCGGCAAAAGATATCTTCCCAATATCGGTGGCCGGTGAAATTTCGGATTATCGTTTTTTGATCGGCGAAAGATATCGGAACGACATCGACAGCCGATAAAAAACTTATGTTTCTTTTTCTTGCAATTCCACTGAATTAGAGGCGATCCTTGAATGTATTTCAAATTTAAATCAAGTATACAATTTGCTAAACATTTCGCTTTGGCAATAAGTGAAAAATATTTTAAAAATAAGTGTACGAAAATTTTTAAATGTAAAAATATATTTTGAAAAAATGCAAACCACATAATTATATATTGCTTATCTAAAACGTCAATAAAATCCATAAATACATTTTTTTTATAGTGTAAAAAAATATAGGAACAATTTTCTAAAATTAAAAATAAATTCTCCATTTCAATTTCAATATAAAATAAAAATATAGTTCTTGTTTTTAAATAGTTTTCATTATAATTTGCCGAACTCATTTTGGTCCGTTTTTTAAACATCTTTTAAGTAAAATAAAAATATGTTTATATGTTTCAAAAAGTTAATCAAACTAAATATCGTTTTTTAAAAAAATTAAAAATGAAATATATTTTTTTAAATGTCAAAATTATTAAGTAAACTCTTAAATTGCATTTAAAAAAAATATCATAAAATGTACACGTCAATTAAAATTTTCCAAAATAGATGGTGACACTATTTATTATGAATACAAAAACTAAATTTTTTTTTCATATGGGATATATATACTTTTTTGCTATAATAAATAAATTAATATCATTTTCCCAAATTTACGGAGGATTTGCTATTTTCCAAAAATTCCCCATATATAAAAAAAAATGTCGGTCAATTTTCTTGCAAAGTCTGTATGATAGTAGAGTTTTGAACTACAATACAATTGCTATACCAAGAATCGCTAGTACCATATCAGTCCAGTGGCCAAGTTACCGCGCTTCGGAGACCAACATCCATGGTTCGATTCCAGGGTAAGTAAATTAGACAATTCTGGCGTGAGTAATTTGATGGTGTTATATCTTCGATTTGTACTCTTAATATGTCACTAGAAATACTACAATATAAGAATTACGTGCTCTGGGAAAATATTTTAGTTTTGCATTATTTTAACTTGTCGTTTTTAATATTCGATACTTACATCTTTATAATTATTTAATGTTTATTAATTGGTATTTTCGACAAAATAACGACCGTTTCGATATTTCTTGATAGCAAAATTTTCCTCGGCCTTCGAACTAATTCTTGTCGGCTTCTCCTCGAATTCGATCAGTTTCCGGACATCGGCCAATGGCCGGCCACGGGGACAAAATGGATTAGTTGCCAAGGGAAAGATAAGTTTAGGGTGAGTGTCCGGTGAATCGCCAATCATCGGCGATTCACTTGGGGATGGAATTCCGATCATCGCCCGAGGTAAAATTGCTACTAGGGTTAACACTTTTCATGTGATATATACTTAGCATTTTTTGTAATAGTTTAGAATTAAGTTTCTTAAATTGATTTTGCTTTTTAATGCTAATGTTGAGTTTTCTAACTTTAGTAAAGTTAAATTTAATAACCTTTTGCGGTTGGAGGATGTTGCATCATCTCCATTTGCAGCTGATGGTATCTAATAGATGGCGCAACATGTCCGCCTACGTTCAAAAATATCTGTTTTAATCTATATCTGTAACTTTAACTGTATTATTATTAAAAAACTTTGAAAGAACATGGTCGTCGTACTGTTCTGTTTATGGACAAAATAGACCTATACTTTCTGTATTTTACAACCATATTTGTTCCCATTGTGTAAAAGAAAGGAAACATTTCAAACTTTGCTTTGAGCTGTCAATAAATAGGTGCCAATTACCTGGAAAATACTCAGGAAGACCCATTTTTTCAAGGAGTTCTCTAATTTCATGGCACACTACAAGATTGTCTTCTTGAGAGAAGAAGACTAGCAGATCCTTTTCTCTTGTATGGTAAAAACTAATTTTGGTTCCTTGTTCCAGTAATTTTTTTTCTTTCAACCTGGAAGCAAGTAATTCAGAAGCTTCATTTTGAAAAGTTGAGATCTCTGGTGAGGTCTTCTAATTCTTACTGGTTGAAATGTTGAGGAATTGAAGATACCCTAGTAGCAATTTTACCTCGGCCGGTGATCGGAATTCCATCCCCAGGTGAATCGCCGATGATTGGCGATTCACCGGAAACTCACCCTAAACTTATCTTTCCCTTGGCAATTAATCCATTTTGTCCCCGTGGCCGGCCATTGGCCGATGTCCGGAAACTGATCGAATTCGAGCAGAAGCCGACAAGAATTAGTTCGAAGGCCGAGGAAAATTTTGCTCTCAAGAAATATCGAAACAATGGTCGTTATTTTGTCGAAAATATCAATTAATAAACATTAAATAATTATAAAGATGTAAGTATTGAATATTAAAAACGACAAGTTAAAATAATGCAAAACTGAAAGCCGGAGCGCGTAATTCTTACATGGTAGTATTTTCAATGACATTTTAAGAGTACAAATAAATCGAAGTTATAACACTACCAAATTCAGAATTGTCTAAATTACTTACCCTGGGATCGAACCGGGGACGGTTATGTCCGGAGTGCGTTGACATGGCCACTGGACTGTAGGTACTTGTGATTTTTGGTATAACAATTGTATTGTAGTACAAAACTCTACTATCATACAGACTTTGCAAGGAAATTGACCGAAATTTTTTTTTATATATGGGGTATTTTCGGAAAATAGCAAATCTTCCATAAATTTGGGAAAATGATATTAATTTATTTATTATAGCAAAAAAATAATAGTGTCAAATAAATAGTGTCGCCATCTATTTTGTAAAATTTTAACTAACTGATTTTATGATATTTTTTGAATTGCAATTTAAGAGTTTATTTAATAATTTTGACATTTAAAAAAATATATTTAATTTTTAAATTTTTAAAAAAACTATATCCAATTTGATTAACTTTTTGAAACATATAAACATATTTTTATTTTACTTAAAAGATGTTTAAAAAACGGACCAAAATATGTTCAGCAAATTATAATGAAAACTATTTAAAAACAAGGACTATATTTTTATTTTATATTAAATTGAAATGAGAATTTATATTTAATTTTAGAAAATTGTTCCTATATTGTTTTACTATATAAAAACTTTTATTTATGGATTTTATTGACGTATTTGGTAAGCAATATATAATTATGTGGTTTGTATTTTTTCAAAATATATATTTACATTTAAAAATTTTCGTACACTTAGTTTTAAAATATTTTTCACTTATTGCCAAAGCGAAATGTTTAGCAAATTGTATACTTGATTTAAATTTGAAATACATTCAAGGATCGCCTCTAATTCAGTGGAATTGCAAGAAAAAGAAACATAAGTTTTTTATCGCCTGTCGATGTGGTTCCGATATCTTGCCGATCAAAAAAACGATGATCAGAAATTCTAATCGGCCCCCGATGTTGGGAAGATATCTTTTGCCGATGAGTTTAGGGTCATCGGCAGACGAGGAAATAAGGGTGTGTTTATATATCAGTCTGGGGAATCGCCGATGACTTTGATGAATTCCGATCATTGGCCGACGAAACGCCATGCAGTGATTGCTACTAGGGAATACGTCACTATTTACAATATATACAGACAATTTGTGCAACATTTCCCCCTTCTTAAAGACTGCACGTCCCGGGCAGTGAAGTCCTTAAGCCATTCAATGACTTCTACCATAATATGGGGCTAGCCTATTGTAGAGTACAACTCTAGGTTTACAGGAAGGTGTCCGTTGAATTCTCACCACGACGTCGTTGATCTTCTTAAGGACCCCATACGGCCCTTCCCAGTTCGTCTGGAGCTTAGGGGAGAGTCCTTTCCGACGTTTAGGGTTCCCTAACCACACCTTGTCACCTTCCTGGAATGAACGGTCCATGGCCTTGGCATAGTACCGGATCTTCATGCGCTCCGTCATGATGTTGTTTCTCTCTCTGGTGAACCGATGTACGGCTTCCAAACGTGCCTGCAGATCATCTAGATACTGGACAGGCGAGGAAGGAGTGTCCGGTGGTTGTCCAAAGAGGAGGTTGATGGGGAGCCTAAGGTCTCTTCCACACATCGTTAGAGATGGAGAAAATCCGGTGGTCTCGTGAGTTGCACTCCCGTATGCCAACAGAAGCGGTGAAAGTTTCTGATCCCTATCTTGCTGGTTATATGATTTTGAGATTGCGTCTGAATCATCCGCGGGTGCAGCTGATAGATCCCGGGACCTCTGTTCGATGCTTGTAACAGGAGTACGGATGTCGATTCCCTCGTCACTAACTTTGTCCATTTCCACATGAACCACTTCCTGGGAGGGTTTCATCAACGTCGCTTTCTTCGGTTCTCTCTCCGAGCCTGGAGAGGTACTTTCCATAGATGTGGACTCTTCAGCATTCTCTATGACATTGTCTTCATGAGCTACAATCCGATATACGCACAGCTCTTTCATGTCTAGATCGTGCAAAGGAACTTCACCTTTCCATGTTTGCAGCTGGCTTTTCTCAAAATTCAGCGTAATTCCATTTTTCCTCAAAAAGTCTAGTCCGAGAATGCACGGATCTACAATTTCGGCAACATAAACGGTGTGCTTGTAGGTGTTAAATCCAAGGGCAATGTCCACTTGCAATTTCCCATGAACAGAGATATTACCACCAGACACAGTTTGTAGAGAAACTGAGGGCGCTGTGTAGAGGAGTCGGCTGTTCAGGCGACGAGCAACGTCCGTCCTTACGATCGTTACGTTCGCTCCCGAATCGACGATTAGACGACATGGAGTTCCGTTGATCTCCCCCTTCACGAATAAACCCTGGTTTCCTCCTTGTCGGGATGAAACGTGGAAACGACTGGTCGGGGCTTCACCTGTTCTACATTGCAGCTTCTGCCCTGCGAGATGACATCTTCTTAGATTCAGTTGTGGAGAATCCGTGGTAGTGTTATCCCTTCTCTTTTTCAAATCGAGGCAGTTTCGTCGTAGATGCCCTTCCCGTTTGCAGTGCCAGCAAACGACTCTGGTCCTTCGATCCCTGGCTCCGGGATAGCTTCTCATCATTCTATCAATTTTGCTTTCCAGTTCTCGAAGCTTACTGGTGACAAAGTCAGACGAATCCTCTGCTAATGCACCACGCACATATCGTCGGTCTTTTCCAGAAGCTAGCTGCGCGGCTTCCACTCTCATGGCGTACACGAGGGCCGACTTCAGGTTTTTGTTTTGGGATAACCTTACCGCCTGCTGCACATCGGGATCTTGAATAGCGTCGATGAAATACTGCAGAGAAAGATCGCCTCGTACATCCGGGGAACAGTCAGGGAAAGCGAGGAGCGACAGTCTTTCTATATCCGATGCCAATTCTTGAAGAGTTTCATTGGCCTTCTGCTGTCTCACTTTCAATTGCAGTCTGTTGTAATCCTTTAGATGCTGCTCCCCAAACCTTAACTCCAACGCATTTGCCAGCGCCACGAATTCTCCCCGCTTCTCTTCAGGTAGTGTCTGTAAAATGTCAGCAGCTTCACCTCGAAGAGATGCTGCGAGATGGAATGCCTTCGAAGTATCGTCCCAACCATTCGCAGAAGCAATAATTTCAAACTGCGTTTGATAAACGCGCCAGGAAGACTTTCCATCAAAAGTGGCCACTTTGATGTTGGAACGTGGTGCTAAAACTGCAGTGGAAACCTCCTCCCAGTTCGGTGATGCAGCTGCCACAGTACCGCGAATTTCCAGTTTTCGAAGTTTCTCTTCCATAGCGTCAATAAACCTTCCCTGCTCTTTTTTCAGGGTGGAAACTTCTTCTTTCATTTCATTTCTAGCAGTCGTGATTTCTCTTTCTATGGTAGATACCTTTTCTTCCATTTCATCCCTTACAGCAATGAGAACGTCTTCTTTCACGGAATGCAGGACCGACGATGTTGTCTCCATAATAGTAGATTCTACCATTGACGCTAGCTCCGTTTTCATTTCTTCCCTGATCTTGATTACGGCTGCGGATGTGGACTCGCACTTATCGGCCAAAGCTTTCATGTCAGATGACGTTGCGTTTTGCAAAGCTTTAAAATCTGATGATGTCGCTTCTTGTAAAGCTTTAATGTCTGATGATGTTGCTTCTTGACTGGCGGCAATGGCGGCGGCGAGTTCGGCATTTGTCATTTCTTGACGGGCTTGACCAGCGGCGATTGTAACGGCGGTTGATTCTTGTCCGGCTTTTATTTCGGCTTTCATTTCAGCCGTATATTCTTGTCCGGCTTTTATTCCAGCAATCATTTCCATTAATTGTTTCATTTGGTCTTCCATCATTCCTCTAGTTGTCGGCATTCAAAATTACGAGATCCCACTTCTGACACCACTGTTACGAATTTTTCCACTGAGGCAATGATGGCACAGTTTTCACGGTGTACAAATATTTATTCTCTCTTCAGAAAACTCACAAAATTTATTCACAGGAAACAGTTTAATTACTCTCAAGCTTCAACACAAGCTTCAACAAAAATAACTTCGAATTCAGCGATTATACAAGCTCACTCCAATAGGTAAACAAAGCGATCAGCTTTCAACGAAGTCCCGAAGTCAATCTGAAAACTTTCCCGTTCTCCAGTCCTTTATATACAAGCGCGTGAGACATTCTCGAAATTTCCAGCCAATTTATCGGAAAGAAATATCTCGAAACTTCTCGATTACTTTAGGTGTTGCCACCTTTTTCTAACTTGTATAATCGCTATTAATTACTAAATAAAATTGGATAAAAATAAATTACAATAGAATTTTGAAATAATACGTCACTATTTACAATATATACAGACAATTTGTGCAACAATATATATATGTGTATATATATAATATATATATATATATATATATATATATATATATATATATATATATATATATATATATATATATATATATATATATATATATATATATATATATATATATATATATATATATATATATATATATATATATATATATATATATAATTTTTGGCATCGGGCCCCCTCACTTTCACTGCTCACGAGCCGCCACTGCCTTCAACAAAAGTTCTCTTTCCTTGAGTATACCTCATCAACGATCGTTTTTTCTTCTCCCTTCTGTTTCACTTATAATAAAGGATAATATATAAAATCGGTAAATGACACAAATCCACGTCAGTATGTAATTGAAAGTTGTGCGATGCTCCACACCCCTAGTTTTCATTTCAATGGTAAACTATGCTAAAAACAAGTGTTTAATCGGCGCCATTTGAACAACGTTTTAGTTTTTCTTTTTTAATTTCTAGAAAGTTATAACTTTATATAAGTAACTCAAAAATTTAAATTATTTTTGAGCATACTCGTTTCTGAAAACAAAATTCTTATAGTATTATAACTATCTCTCTATAGAACACTTATTATACTAGAGGGGGAAAAAACCTTCACAATTAGTGAGATATAATTTGTTACAATCACTGTCGTGTCTACTCGTTTCTGGATAGTAGTAATTACATTGGCCCGATGGGGCGATAGAGGATGAGTAATTTGTGAAAGATTCTCAAGGTGATAATGTAGTGTAGAAAAGATTAACTTGAAACAAAAATGCTAGAGATAGCCCAGTTCCTTTAACCAAGATAATATTTCACAATAGATTTAGAATATAATGGGACACACTAGTTTTACTACACATTATATAAAAACTACAACCTTCAATACAGTGTATTTCGAAACCCAACGAACAACTCAGCCTGCTTAGGATTCGAACCTAGCACCTTGATAATATGACAAGCAACTTTTGGAATTGCATTAAACAAAATACGAAATTTATTTTCTTTTTTAATTAATACAAATTGGAAGACGAAGAAGAGGCTTAAGATCCAGTAGGGTTGGTCTAGACAAAATAAAATACTGAATTTATAAAATACACAATATAAAAAACCGAATATGCAGAATGCATAATAGAAAATACCTAATTTGCAGAATTCGATATTTTCAATTATGTATTCCTATTATGTCTGAAATGGATCAATGCTACCCCAATTAAGTCACTTAATGTGTCTGAAATGAATTTTTCAGACATTTTGTGTCTAAATTTAAGACACCAGCATTTACAGTGTATGCATTGTGTATATTGCGTAAGTAAAGAAAGTCAAACTGTTTGCAAGTCCTCACATGCCGAGAATTCTGTGAAAGAACATGTTCTTAACAAATTTATTATAAACTCGCAAATTTATTTTTTTAATTCTTTCAAAACCAGCTTTTATTTGTTACATACAAATATAGTGAAAAAAATTATAATAATTTCAATTTAAAACCAAGGTAAAATTAAAAAATAAAAAATAAATTTTTTTTTTTTTTATTTGCCGGATGGGATTTACCGGACCAATGTAACATAGACCTAATACATTAAAAATTAAAAAAAAAAAAAAAAAATCTACAACGTTTTGTTACCATAAATTATGTTTCCTTTTTCCAAATTAAGAAAAATTAAGTTTACTTAATTTAAAAACACACTTGTAACACATTATAATATAAGAAAAACTCAGTTTCATTCAAATGCATTGATAGTTTGAATATAGAACGAGAAATGAAATAATTTTATTATTATCATTTTTTTACAGCAAAATAATAATAATAAAAAATAATAATAAACAAACAAACATATAAGCATTATATCTACTGAAATTAATTTAAAAGATCCCCCCCCCCCCGCGAGCACTGTCCTAATCATGAAAACAAAAGAATATTCGAGAAACACGGAACTGGTTCTGTCCATAGCTCCCGTTCCGACACAGAGCGGGAATGAGCAGAGAGCAAGTGAACGGGATTAGCTCTAATGAACTAGCTTTTTACGGAACAATTCAAACTGAGCCGTTCGGAAAGAGCTACTCAACTAATCTGTTCTGAACAGAGCTGGTTGAAAAGAACTGGCTCTTTGAAACAAACCTGCTCATCGATAGTACTCCATATCGATGTTGTCCATCGTCCATCTACTCTGCGCCTGCGCAACGCAGCCCTGCTGTTAGGAGAGATATCATGGATAAGGAATGTGTGAGGAGGGAGAGGGGGAAACGAAACCTTCTTCCTCAAGTGTGACGTCAGAGGTGTGACGCATAGGATCGGAGCGGGAAATATATCGTCGAAGAATGTTAAGGAACAGGGTTTTGGTGTGATCAAAGAACAGGATGTTCCTACTCTTTGTAAGGAACAGGCTCAAAATAGCAGACTGTTCTTTTATTTCCCATCCCTACTGGGATGGTCCTTACTCAGTCCTCAACCGGCTGAATGATGTCGTGGTCCGAATACGTAAGTCCCCAAATTCTAAACCTAGAGTCGTTCATTAGGACAGGTTAGCCCCCTACTATGGCCATAGTTTGTAATCCCCATAGTTTGTAATCCCCCTAATGTATAAAGTGTATATAGTCATTAAGACCATGGTCACATGTGTTTATAAATTTTTAAATTTATTGTTTATTTAATTATTTATTTATTTATTTATTTATTTATTTGTTATTCAGTAATGTTTCTGTCTTTCTGTATATAAATTAGTAAGTTTAGTAAGTTTTATAGTTTAATAATGAACACAGTGTTTGCTATTGTTTTAAAGTAAGCCTTCCTTTCCGGGAACTGTACTGCCCGGGACGTGCAGTCCTTGGGAGGTGGGCAATGTTACGAATTTTTGTATATTTGTAAATATTTCGTAGTGTTAATTTTGTAAATAGGAAAATTTATGTACATTTTGCATAAGGCAGTGCAATAGTTCGTCGTGAGCCTGGCTTCCCTGCAATAAGGGTCTTGATGCTTGATAACGAGTTTTACAGAGGTAACTCTGGGAAGCGAGTTTTAAGGAGCAGGGCATTTAACATTATGGTAATGGCAATCTCGCCAAATTGTCGACGGTTTTGGTGACTAATTTTTGTCGCCAAACTTGGCGACATTTTCGGTCCCCATGTACATGTATAGGACTTTTCGATTACGATCTGGAAAGTTCTCCAAATATCTACCTCTAGAAGATTCACGAAGATTCACCTGTCCTATATAAGGCTGACCAAGAGAGCGGGGAAGTGAGTTGACTGATTTTGAGTCACTGAGTTAGTTGTTAGCTGAGTCCATTAGTTGACTGGAATTACTGAGTTGAGATACTGAGTCTCAGTGAGAGTTCAGAGAGTTCCGAAAGCGAACTGTATTGCATTGTCTTTTGCCGCGATTTGAGCAGTTGTGTTGTCAAGTTTTTAACTGCTGTTTTGTGCTCTATTGTTGTGAAAAGAGCTGTATTCTGTCTACTAGAACGAGAAGTTCTGAAGTTGTAAAGGAATCTGTGAAGAGTTATATTGGAATAAATTTCTGCAAGTTTTGATATGCTTTAGCTTCAAATCTTTCGAACCCGTCCAACGCAACAATATAAAATAGATTGTAAAAGTCCTCATACTATTAGCAAGTACAGTACAAGAGAATATTATTTTTAAATAAAAAAGAAGCATTTATTATCTCACTGGAAAAAGAATTACTTAGAGACTAATAATATAATCCTAAATTTTAAAAAATAAAGAAAAGAAAAATGTGTACCCGCAAAATGAATTTTTCTTCACTTCTTAAGAAAAAGAACTTGAGAAACACACATTCAAACTAAAAATTTGAAAAACATCTGAATGTTGATGCTAATAACGTAATGTCACAATATCTATATATGTTAGAGTGTCCTTACCCTAATAGCACACATCCTCCCAGGGAGGTCCCTAGTCCCCAGTCATCCCCGGGACTACGAATGACTTCCCAGGGACCTCCCTGGGAGGATGTGTTCTATTAGGGTATGTATGTATGTATGTATGTATGTATGTATGTATGTATGTATGTATGTATGTATGTATGTATGTATGTATGTATGTATGTATGTATGTATGTATGTATGTATGTATGTATGTATGTATGTATGTATGTATGTATGTATGTATATGTATGTATGTATGTATGTATGTTTTTGTATATAAGAAGCTACAGTTTAATTCCAACCTTGATGAAATTTTTTGCGCCTGGTCTTTGAAACACAAGAGAAAGAGGCTATATGAAATTTCGAAAAACCCTCCTCTACCCTTTTTCACCCTTTAAGGAGTATAATCATGAATTTACAGTTTAATTCGATTTTGATGAAATTTTTTAGTCTTGGTTTTTAAGACAAGAGGCAGATTCCTGGCTACTTGGCATTTCTAAAAACCTCCTCCTCAACCTTTTTAACCACTTAAGGAGAAAATAAAAACTTGAGATCTACTAATAATGAATTCTACTAATTTTTAATCCATATCTGTATTGACTAATCTACTGTAATTAAGGGGGTGAAATCGAGGAAAAGGAGTGAAAGTTGGTAAGTTGAACCGGTTTTTTTTTCTATATGTATCTTGAATATTCCACATTGTTGGGAAAAAAAATTATTCCGATGTTTTTCTGCTGATAATAGGAGATACAAATAAAAAAATGACAACCAACTACAGGCATAAAGTGAAGGGACTAAAGGGGAAATGCTTATAACTTGTAATCGGCTCAACATTTTGAACTGGCATTTGTGAAATTTTGATAAGTTGATAAAATAAAGCAAAAACGCAAAAAATTTAGGGAGAGGGAAAGAAAGAAAAAAAATCATTGGTTTACAGTTTTCTCTACTGCTTCTCTTATCTTTTTACTACTGCCCAATTTTAGATTTACGACTGCCCATTTTAGATTTACGACTGCCAAAATGAGCCACGACTACCCGTTAGAATAGGATTAATGTAAATAAATTACAATTAACTAATAAGTACCCATTGCATACTTATTCGTTAATTGTAATTGCAAAATAAAGTATTCAAGCCAAGTAAGTAAAGAAAAAAATTTGACATGTTGCATCCACAAAAGTGTGTGTAACTGCACTACCTATTTTTTTATTTAGATTTCTCTAACGTTAGGTAAAATAAATGTTATAATACATAATAAACTTTAAGAACAAAAGTGAAACATTAACTTTTTTAATTTTTTCATATTTGTAAAAATTATTTGTGAATTTTAGCTTTATAAAACATGTCCAGTTCGTTCCTTACATAAGGCTAGGACATTTTTCTTGCTATTTTAATTTACCTATAAAAATAATATATTATTAATTACCATCACATTTATATTTTTCAAGTTAATAAAATGTTTGAATATGTTATTCTTAATGTTTCAATGCTGTAACGGTAGAAAATAATTTACAGGAAATATCTTTGTAAAGAAAAAGACACATCTCTTTCTATTCTCCCCTACTTGAAATGGTAGTACCGAGAGTTGAAGTTGTGACGTCACTAAAGCTATGGTCTGGCCCGATCAACTAAAAAGGGAAAGAGCGGTTTCACGATGTTAATACAAGATATAACACAAACTGCAGAGGAAAACAATTCAGAAAAAGTATCAAGGCAGACCTATCAAAATCACTGGCTCGCTGCCTTTTGTGTCATTCTTCTTCTAATATATCGATTCGCAATATAAAATATCTAGAATGTATTAAAAATATAAATTGAGAATGATATTTAAATTAAATAATAATACTTGTAAATATTACGCAACTATTAATAATTTAAATTTAAGTATTTTGGATACATTAGTTATATAATAAAGTTCTAATTCTTGTATTTTAATGTTTAGTAAAAATATTATTGATATCAGAAATTTTAAAAGTTTAAGAGACCTGCATTGAAAAATTTTTACGGGCCAAAATTCATAACATGAGAGCACCCAATTACCGCTAGTGTCCTATAATTTCAACTTCCAAAACCTTTGTAACTATATACGCTTCTCTATTTACAAAAAATATCCGTATTTCAAAACTAATAACTGTGAAAATTACCTTTTTTAGTATGGACGGCAGGATGTGTAGCTATATATATGGGGAGTAGGGGTAAGGGAAGGGGCGAAATACAGCTGCATAGGGGCCCGAAAATCCTGTCGATGGTTCTGCACATAGGGGTGACTTTTGAGGTATTCTTCTATTCTAATTAGGTCCTAACACCAGGCAAAAACTCAGCTTGTCATTAATTTCTTCCGACAAAAAATCTTCATTGCCTAAGCCAAGCCAATACAGGGTAACAATATTATTGGATAAAGAAACTGAAACTAATTTAAACACCTACTTATATTTATTTAACCACATGAAAGTTTTTCAGTGAAATTTATAAACATTTAAATATTAAAAATTATGCAATACGAAAGTAAATTAAAGTTTCGTACATCATAAACGACAGATTAGAAAAATGCGATGACTTGCTTTGAATAGTAAAGTGTTATGAAAACATTTGTTGAAAAAACATTTAAAGTAAATAATGAAAAACGGAAGGAAAAAAAAAAGAAGAAGAAAAAAAAAGACAAGAAAGAATTTGGGAAAAAAAAAAAAAACATTTAAGTAAAAACATGACAAGAAAATGTTGAGTTTGAAACTTAATGGTGTTATGCAATGCTCTTTCTAATTTATAAATATAGGGATTAAATAGTAGCTTGGTAAAAAATTTAAACGGAAGCACTAAAATGTCCGATTGGGGTGTCGGAATCTAAGGCCTCTTGCCTAATAGCAGAATTAGAGTGTACTGTTGACTCTTTACAAGCATTGCGATGAAACATAAACTTTCGCTTAGCTGCTTGAAGAAACACTCTCAAGCTTTCCTCCTTCACTTTATCGAAACTATCGAGTATTCCTCTCGATATATGTCTGATGGCACCCTTTTCTTTTAACCTTTTTCTTGAGATTTCGAAGGACATGGCTCCCATCGTACATTCTTCCATTTGTCGATGTCTGGATTCTTCCAGGGAAGAGGAATCCCAAACTAAGCCGCGTCTCTCAGAAGAATGGCAGTTAAGAGTATTCCACATCAAGAAGCATTGGCCTTTGAACTCTTCTCGTGTTGGTAACCATGGCGTAGACATGCTAGATGGATAAAAACCATCACAATATTCTAAGGGCTGTATTGGCGATTTCTCAGTAACAGTAGAAAAATAACTTTCGCAAGAAGTCATAGATGATAAATACAAGGGCATATCATGCGTAGTGGATTGGTTCTCAGTAGACTCCAAAATCGGAGAAGGCAATGGAATACATTTTTTTTCTGTATCACTCATTGAAGAATAATTTTCACAAGAGACAAATGAAGGAACCTCCATACCATTCTCCATAAAGCTTCTTTCGCTAACTTGGCATCGGCTGGCATCAGTTCCTATGGCTGTTACAGGGAACAGGGGCATTTCTATTGTGACTAAGGTCTCAGTGCTCAGTGTCCCTTGTAAGAAGAGGACAGCCGCAAATGAAGATGTCGCTCGCGAATATTCAATTCGAGCCTTCGGCACATCACCTTCGATGCAAAACTCAAAGTAAGTCACTGTGCCGAATACTCTGAAAAGGTCCAAGTACATGTTCTTTGGGACGTTGGTGTCGAATCCTGATAATGTCACGTTCCTTGACCGGGGATCGCAGTCCTCGTTCAAGTGTTTGCAGTGGAGGAATAAGAAGTTACCATCGTAAAGGGTAAAGCTGGTTCGCGATATGGCCTGGCTTACTCTGAAGGCACAGAGACGAGCCAGTTTTTCGTTGTCGTAACTCACCACGACGGCTTTCATGTGTGGGTAAACAAGATCAGATATAAGTTTTCTGCCACCCTTTTTCCAGTAAGGAATATCATGGAAAAATGAGAAGAGCAATTCGATGCTTATGTCAGTTGGGAGTTCGCCAATGACGATGCAGTTTTGAAAATATTTTTGTTCAGGAAAAGTTTGAAGCATGTCATTCCTATGAAAAGAAAAAATCAATATCAATGCCGTTTTTTAGTTTTCAAACAAAATTATTTTGTCATAGATTTGACTTTATTTTATATACCACCATTTCCCTTTGTGATTACAAAAATTAATCAAGTTTGCAAGGTATAAAATGCAACATTTTCATTGGGAAATTTTTTTAAAGAATTTCCACAATCAAATTTGTCTTATAAATGTATCTCCAAATAAACAAGTTTTATTGTGAGAGTAACTTTCATATAACGGTCATGTGTACATATGTTCTTATTATGGTACATCAAGCTCCGATATCAAGCATTTACATTTTGGCACTAAATAAAAATTATTCACTTTGTTAAATTTGCGAAATATGATAAGAAAAATCCTCCCATTACGGAGTTTTAATACCAAATTGGCAAGTTTAGAGACAAACTTGTCACCGAATACCCTTAGATCTAATCCGATATTTTTAATTTGCAGCCAAAATATGAGTTTTCTCCGTAGAGTAATAACTGAAGAACTCTTCTTATCGAACACCCGATTGAATGTTATGTAATCCTACAAATATCAATATCTTCAAACTACTATGATACTTGTTTGAAACATATATTAGTTAAGGTTTAATTTAAGGTGTCGGATGAATTGGCGATGGAAATTTGGCGATTTAGTGCTGCATGTGGCATCCCCTTGGTTTCACGGCAAACCTAATGACCCTTTGAATTAGGCAACACAGCGGCATCTTGGATTTGGCGACACAGTTTTTTTATGTCATTTTCAATTTTGGCAACTTTTTTAAAAAGTCGCTAAACAAAAACGATTTTTAAATAATTCTCGATATTTCTGATGATTTCAGTCATAACATACAGTTAAATTTTTGTAAGGAAACGCATCTCGACAAGCCCTTTCATTTGACACGTTGCATATGGCTCATGATTTACCGTACGGTGCCTCTTTTGGTGTCTTTTAAAAAAAGTTGCCAAATTAAAAATGACGTCAAAAGGCTGTGTAGTCCAATCCAAAATGGTGTCAAAACGCCATGTTGCCAAATTCAAACGGTCACTAGGATTGAGGAAAAACCAAAGCGATGGCATTCGGCACCAAATAACCAACTTTCAGAAGCCAAGAGACACCGTACAGTAAATCTGAATGCTAAATTATTTTAAAAGGGCGACGGTATTTGCAAAGTATTATTAATTGAATGGGATAAGATTTATTTTACAGTGTCGGATGGCGACTTTAAAAAAGAGTCATCAAAATTTAAAATTTCATCAAAAAGCTGTCGCCAAATCCAAAATGTCCTGAAAAAGCTTGCGTTGCCAAAAACAGTCAGTAGGATTGCCACATTCGTCACTAAATCGCCAATTTTCAAAAAGTCGCCATCCGACACCGAACAGTAAATCTGAACCATTCAATAAAATACATCATGCTTGTATTTTGTTCACCATATTCAGCAAATCTTAAAAGAAAACGACTTTTTTTTATATAATTAATTCTTAAATAATATTTTAAGTACAATTATCAGCGTACGAGCAAAAAGTAACATATAATCCATTGTTATGATCTATAAAGTTGTCAGCAATTATGGAAAAAAAAAATTATAACTAATTGAAACTCCTTTAAATTTTAGCATAACTTATTTTGCGTAAACAAATTATGATTGATTTAAAGTTACACTTACTGAGATTGAAATGAGATCGGCATTTCTAACGCTTCGTTTAAATCAAATGTTAGTTATATATTTTGCGAGAGAACATGCACAAATTCAATGCACGTGAAGATAAATTATCACGTTCATTATATTAACTAATTCAAAATTATATGAAGCATAGATTATGTAAGTAACAGCATAGATTCCCAGGAATGGGAATACTACAAATATAGCGTCATCCTCACATGCTAAATTATTATCTTAGATTTGCAATTCGTAATCCATGCTCGACAATTTTTTTATTATAAACGTAAACAAGACTGACTGTCTAAAAGGTATATATGGACTAAAAACTTGCTGATTAGAATAACAAGCTATTAAAATCTACCTGAATACCAGTGCTTCGCCAAGAAATGTTACCATGTGCATTTTACCAAACAAAAGACATTCGTGTCTTCTATATTTCGGACACTTGACCCAGTTTCACAGTGGCGGCTCGTGCACTACAGCCAGTGTAGCCGGACTGCATCTAAATTTATTAGTTCCAAACTAAAATTATATATTTTACAATTTTCTAAAATGAAGATTCAATTTATACTGTGAGTGAAAAAAAAATCCAATAAACGGCAATCATCTTGCCTGAATAGTTCACGAGAATAAAAAACCTCTTCCAATCAAAGGGATCTTTATCCGAACCGCAGCTGAGTGTCCCTGGAATAGAGTTTCGGCTGCAATGTTGCTATCCGTTGGCATGGTAACCGATAGAACCCAACTGATCCTTTCCCTCCTTGAAGTATATAGGGTGTCTGCCTATGAGCACTTTTCGACCTTCGGCAGATCGTGAGAATTCAGTGAACTGGTTGGCTTTAATGACTTCAGCAATATCGAATAGATGGCGTTCGCCAAATTGGGGAAAAAAAAAAAAAAAAAAAACATTTCGTTGATAGTTTTTTTTTTTTTTTTTTTTTTAAATTTTAAAAGGGAATATTTTCCAGAATGATTTGAACAGTGAATATATATATATAAAAAAAAGACATGTTTTTTAATTAATTCATATCCTTTCTTTTGTAGATAAAAATTTGACATTTCGAAAATTTCAAGGAGTATTGATGTCAGATTTTGTAGAAAATATTATTAGGCGAGGACTACATTAATATTTTCAATACGCATGGATTGCTCACAAACTCTTCAATCGCACCAAGAAATACGACTGATAACAATTTCAAAACTCCAGAACTTTCTTGTATAAGATTTGAAGACATTCTCTGCCCAAGAGAGAATAAATTTAAAACAGCAAGAAGCAACAAGTAATTGAAGCAAAAATTCCAAAGAGTAAAGTATATATTTTTATTATTTATTAGTTAAAATTCTTACTAATTTGCATTTCTTTCTTCACATGTTTACCAATATTGGCAGAAAGTTTACCTCAAAGGAATTGCAGGGACATTTTAGCTGGCATTCCATTCTTATGTGGTAAGTACTGATATTCATTTAGTTCTTGTCATATATTTTAAATATTTTTTAAATCCCCTAAATTGAAATTTTTTATTTCCAGATGCCGAAGAGATAAGGAATGATTCTGTGGATACCTTACTCTTATTGAAGAAATGAGCATCGAACGATAAAGAGGTAAATAAATACATTAAATCTACATTCTATGTATTGACATTAATTGTTTCTTCAGATTTTATATATTGCAGAGATAAACTGATTGTTTAATTTATATTCAGATGCAAATGTCCCTTGAGTACCTTTTGGAGGGAAAAACTTTTGGAAGTAAATATTTGAAGAGTTGGGCTTTTTCTTAAACAGTCCTAGTAAGTCTCAAAACCAATTTAAAATATTAAGTTTTAAAATTTTAATTCAGCTGATGTTAATACATATATAAAAAAAAAGACATGTTTTTTAATTAATTCATATCCTTTCTTTTGTAGATAAAAATTTGACATTTCGAAAATTTCAAGGAGTATTGATGTCAGATTTTGTAGAAAATATTATTAGGCGAGGACTACATTAATATTTTCAATACGCATGGATTGCTCACAAATTCTTCAATCGCTCCAAGAAATACGACTGATAACAATTTCAAAACTCCAGAACTTTCTTGTATAAGATTTGAAGACATTCTCTGCCCAAGAGAGAATAAATTTAAAATAGCAAGAAGCAACAAGTAATTGAAGCAAAAATTCCAAAGAGTAAAGTATATATTTTTATTATTTATTAGTTAAAATTCTTACTAATTTGCATTTCTTTCTTCACATGTTTACCAATATTGGCTGAAAGTTTACCTCAAAGGAATTGCAGGGACATTTTAGCTGGCATTCCATTCTTATGTGGTAAGTACTGATATTCATTTAGTTCTTGTCATATATTTTAAATATTTTTTAAATCCCCTAAATTGAAATTTTTTATTTCCAGATGCCGAAGAGATAAGGAATGATTCTATGGATACCTTACTCTTATTGAAGAAATGAGCATCTAACGATAAAGAGGTAAATAAATACATGAAATCTACATTCTATGTATTGACATTAATTGTTTCTTCAGATTTTATATATTGCATATATAAACCGATTCTTTAATTTATTTTCAGATGCAAATGTCCCTTCAGTACCTTTTGGGGGGAAAAACTTTTGGATGCCAATATCTGAATTTACTATCTATTTTTCTTAAACAGTCCTATTAAGTCTCAAAACCAATTTAAAATATTAAGTTTTATAATTTTAATTCAACTGACGATAATATATGTAAAAAAAAGACATGTTTTTTAATTAATTCATATCCTTTCTTCTTTAGATAATAATTTGACATTTCGAACATTTCAAGGAGTATTGATGTCAGATTTTTTAGAAAATATTATTAGGCGAGGACTACATTAATATTTTCAATACGCATGGATTGCTCACAAACTCTTCAATCGCACCAAGAAATACGACTGATAACAATTTCAAAACTCCAGAACTTTCTTGTATAAGATTTGAAGACATTCTCTGCCCAAGAGAGAATAAATTTAAAATAGCAAGAAGCAACAAGTAATTGAAGCAAAAATTCCAAAGAGTAAAGTATATATTTTTATTATTTATTAGTTAAAATTCTTACTAATTTGCATTTCTTTCTTCACATGTTTACCAATATTGGCAGAAAGTTTACCTCAAAGGAATTGCAGGGACATTTTAGCTGGCATTCCATTCTTATGTGGTAAGTACTGATATTCATTTAGTTCTTGTCATATATTTTAAATATTTTTTAAATCCCCTAAATTGTAATTTTTTATTTCCAGATGCCGAAGAGATAAGGAATGATTCTATGGATGCCTTACTCTTATTGAAGGAATGAGCATCTAACGATAAAGAGGTAAATAAATACATGAAATTTACATTCTATGTATTGACATTAATTGTTTCTTCAGATTTTATATATTGCATAGATAAACTGATTCTTAATTTTATTTTCAGATGCAAATGTCCCTTGAGTACCTTTTGGAGGGAAAAACTTTTGGAAGCCAATATTTGAAGAGTTGGTCTTTTTCTTAAACAGTCCTAGTAAGTGTTAAAACAAACTTAAAATATTAAGTTTTAAAATTTTAATTCAGCTGATGTTAATATATATATATATAAAAAAAAAGGCATGTTTTTTAATTAATTCATATCCTTTCTTTTTTAGATAAAAATTTGACATTTCGAAGATTTCAAGGAGTATTGATGTCAGATTTTGTAGAAAATATTATTAGGCGAGGACTACATTAATATTTTCAATACGCATGGATTGCTCACAAACTCTTCAATCGCACCAAGAAATAATACAGATAACAATTTCAAAACTCCAGAACTTTGTTTGGATAAGATTTGAAGACATTTTTTGTCTAAGAGAGAAGGAAATTGAAATATCTAGAAGCAACAAGTGAATGAAGCCAAAATTAAAAAGAGTAAAGTATATATTTTTATTATTTATTAGTTAAAATTCTTACTAATTTGCATTTCTTTCTTCACATATTTACCAATATTGGCAGAAAGTTTACCTCAAAGGAATTGCAGGGACATTTTAGCAGGCATTCCGTTCTTATGTGGTAAGTACTGATATTCATTTACTTCTTGTCATATATTTTCAATATTTTTTAAATCCCCTAAATTGTAATTTTTTATTTCCAGATGCCGAAGAGATAAGGAATGATTCTATGGATGCCTTACTCTTATTGAAGGAATGAGCATCGAACGATAAAGAGGTAAATAAATACATTAAATCTACATTCTATGTATTGACATTAATTGTTTCTTCAGATTTTATATATTGCAGAGATAAACTGATTGTTTAATTTATATTCAGATGCAAATGTCCCTTGAGTACCTTTTGGAGGGAAAAACTTTTGGAAGTCAATATTTGAAGAGTTGGGCTTTTTCTTAAACAGTCCTAGTAAGTGTCAAAACAAACTTAAAATATTAAGTTTTAAAATTTTAATTCCGCTGATGTTAATATATATATATAAAAAAAGACATGTTTTTTAATTAATTCATATCCTTTCTTTTGTAGATAAAAATTTGACATTTCGAAAATTTCAAGGAGTATTGATGTCAGATTTTGTAGAAAATATTATTAGGCGAGGACTACATTAATATTTTCAATACGCATGGATTGCTCACAAACTCTTCAATCGCACCAAGAAATACGACTGATAACAATTTCAAAACTCCAGAACTTTCTTGTATAAGATTTGAAGACATTCTCTGCCCAAGAGAGAATAAATTTAAAATAGCAAGAAGCAACAAGTAATTGAAGCAAAAATTCCAAAGAGTAAAGTATATATTTTTATTATTTTTTAGTTAAAATTCTTACTAATTTGCATTTCTTTCTTCACATGTTTACCAATATTGGCAGAAAGTTTACCTCAAAGGAATTGCAGGGACATTTTAGCTGGCATTCCATTCTTATGTGTTAAGTACTCATATTCATTTAGTTCTTGTCATATATTTTAAATATTTTTTAAATCCCCTAAACAGTAATTTTTTATTTCCTGATGCCGTAGAGATAAGGAATGATTCAATGGATGCCTTACTCTTATTGAAGAAATGAGCATCTAACGATAAAGAGGTAAATAAATAAATGAAATCTACATTCTATGTATTGACATTAATTGTTTCTTCAGATTTTATATATTGCATAGATAAACTGATTCTTAAATTTATTTTCAGATGCAAATGTCCCTTGAGTACCTTTTGGAGGGAAAAACTTTTGGAAGCCAATATTTGAAGAGTTGGTCTTTTTCTTAAACAGTCCTAGTAAGAGTTAACACAAACTTAAAATATTAAGTTTTAAAATTTTAATTCAGCTGATGTTAATATATATATAAAAAAAAAGACATGTTTTTTAATTAATTCATATCCTTTCTTCTTTAGATAATAATTTGACATTTCGAACATTTCAAGGAGTATTGATGTCAGATTTTGTAGAAAATATTATTAGGCGAGGACTACATTAATATTTTCAATACGCATGGATTGCTCACAAACTCTTCAATCGCACCAAGAAATACGACTGATAACAATTTCAAAACTCCAGAACTTTCTTGTATAAGATTTGAAGACATTCTCTGCCCAAGAGAGAATAAATTTAAAATAGCAAGAAGCAACAAGTAATTGAAGCAAAAATTCCAAAGAGTAAAGTATATATTTTTATTATTTTTTAGTTAAAATTCTTACTAATTTGCATTTCTTTCTTCACATGTTTACCAATATTGGCAGAAAGTTTACCTCAAAGGAATTGCAGGGACATTTTAGCTGGCATTCCATTCTTATGTGTTAAGTACTGATATTCATTTAGTTCTTGTCATATATTTTAAATATTTTTTAAATCCCCTAAACAGTAATTTTTTATTTCCTGATGCCGTAGAGATAAGGAATGATTCAATGGATGCCTTACTCTTATTGAAGAAATGAGCATCTAACGATAAAGAGGTAAATAAATAAATGAAATCTACATTCTATGTATTGACATTAATTGTTTCTTCAGATTTTATATATTGCATAGATAAACTGATTCTTAAATTTATTTTCAGATGCAAATGTCCCTTGAGTACATTTTGGAGGGAAAAACTTTTGGAAGCCAATATTTGAAGAGTTGGGCTTTTTCTTAAATAGTCCTAGTAAGTGTCAAAACAAACTTAAAATATTAAGTTTTAAAATTTTAATTCAGCTGATGTTAATATATATATAAAAAAAAAGACATGTTTTTTAATTAATTCATATCCTTTCTTTTGTAGATAAAAATTTGACATTTCGAAATTTTCAAGGAGTATTGATGTCAGATTTTGTAGAAAATATTATTAGGCGAGGACTACATTAATATTTTCAATACGCATGGATTGCTCACAAACTCTTCAATCGCACCAAGAAATAATACAGATAACAATTTCAAAACTCCAGAACTTTGTTTGGATAAGATTTGAAGACATTTTTTGTCTAAGAGAGAAGAAAATTGAAATATCTAGAAGCAACAAGTGAATGAAGCCAAAATTAAAAAGAGTAAAGTATATATTTTTATTATTTATTAGTTAAAATTCTTACTAATTTGCATTTCTTTCTTCACATATTTACCAATATTGGCAGAAAGTTTACCTCAAAGGAATTGCAGGGACATTTTAGCTGGCATTCCATTCTTATGTGGTAAGTACTGATATTCATTTAGTTCTTGTCATATATTTTCAATATTTTTTAAATCCCCTAAATTGTAATTTTTTATTTCCAGATGCCGAAGAGATAAGGAATGATTCTATGGATGCCTTACTCTTATTGAAGGAATGAGCATCGAACGATAAAGAGGTAAATAAATACATGAAATCTACATTCTATGTATTGACATTAATTGTTTCTTCAGATTTTATATATTGCAGAGATAAACTGATTGTTTAATTTATATTCAGATGCAAATGTCCCTTGAGTACCTTTTGGAGGGAAAAACTTTTGGAAGCCAATATTTGAAGAGTTGGGCTTTTTCTTAAACAGTCCTAGTAAGTGTCAAAACAAACTTAAAATATTAAGTTTTAAAATTTTAATTCAGCTGATGTTAATATATATATATAAAAAAAAGACATGTTTTTTAATTAATTCATATCCTTTCTTTTGTAGATAAAAATTTGACATTTCGAAAATTTCAAGGAGTATTGATGTCAGATTTTGTAGAAAATATTATTAGGCGAGGACTACATTAATATTTTCAATACGCATGGATTGCTCACAAACTCTTCAATCGCACCAAGAAATAATACAGATAACAATTTCAAAACTCCAGAACTTTGTTTGGATAAGATTTGAAGACATTTTTTGTCTAAGAGAGAAGAAAATTAAAATAGCTAGAAGCAACAAGTGAATGAAGCCAAAATTCCAAAGAGTAAAGTATATATTTTTATTATTTATTAGTTAAAATTCTTACTAATTTGCATTTCTTTCTTCACATGTTTACCAATATTGGCAGAAAGTTTACCTCAAAGGAATTGCAGGGACATTTTAGCTGGCATTCCATTCTTATGTGGTAAGTACTGATATTCATTTAGTTCTTGTCATATATTTTCAATATTTTTTAAATCCCCTAAATTGTAATTTTTTATTTCCAGATGCCGAAGAGATAAGGAATGATTCTATGGATGACTTACTCTTATTGAAGGAATGAGCATCGAACGATAAAGAGGTAAATAAATACATTAAATCTACATTCTATGTATTGACATTAATTGTTTCTTCAGATTTTATATATTGCATAGATAAACTGATTCTTTAATTTATTTTCAGATACAAATGTCCCTTGAGTACCTTTTGGAGGAAAAAACTTTTGGAAGCCAATATTTGAAGAGTTGGTCTTTTTCTTAACAGTCCTAGTAAGTGTCAAAACAAACTTAAAATATTAAGTTTTAAAATTTTAATTCAGCTGATGTTAATATATATATATATAAAAAAAAGACATGTTTTTTAATTAATTCATATCCCTTCTTTTTTAGATAAAAATTTGACA
The DNA here is from genome assembly GCA_963978545.1 of Linyphia triangularis. Classification (NCBI taxonomy): domain Eukaryota; kingdom Metazoa; phylum Arthropoda; class Arachnida; order Araneae; family Linyphiidae; genus Linyphia; species Linyphia triangularis. The sequence goes on from OZ021728.1 coordinate 52,636,569, forward strand.
TTTCGAAAATTTCAAGGAGTATTGATGTCAGATTTTGTAGAAAATATTATTAGGGCGAGGACTACATTAATATTTTCAATACGCATGGATTGCTCACAAACTCTTCAATCGCACCAAGAAATAATACAGATAACAATTTCAAAACTCCTGAACTTTGTTTGGATAAGATTTGAAGACATTTTTTGTCTAAGAGAGAAGAAAATTAAAATAGCTAGAAGCAACAAGTGAATGAAGCCAAAATTCCAAAGAGTAAAGTACATATTTTTATTATTTATTAGTTAAAATTCTTACTAATTTGCATTTCTTTCTTCATATGTTTACCAATATTGGCAGAAAGTTTACCTCAAAGGAATTGTAGGGACATTTTAGCTGGCATTCCATTCTTATGTGGTAAGTACTGATATTCATTTAGTTCTTGTCATATATTTTCAATATTTTTTAAATCCCCTAAATTGTAATTTTTATTTCCAGATGCCGAAGAGATAAGGAATGATTCTATGGATGCTTTACTCTTATTGAAGAAATGAGCATCTAACGATAAAGAGGTAAATAAATACATAAAATCTACATTCTATGTATTGACATTAATTGTTTCTTCGGATTTTATATATTGCATAGATAAACTGATTCTTTAATTTATTATCAGATGCAAATGTCCCTTGAGTACCTTTTGGAGGGAAAAACTTTTGGAAGCCAATATTTGAAGAGTTGGTCTTTTTCTTAAACAGTCCTAGTAAGTGTCAAATCAAACTTAAAATATTAAGTTTTAAAATTTTAATTCAGCTGATGTTAATATATATATATATAAAAAAAAGACATGTTTTTTAATTAATTCATATCCCTTCTTTTTTAGATAAAAATTTGACATTTCGAAAATTTCAAGGAGTATTGATGTCAGATTTTGTAGAAAATATTATTAGGCGAGGACTACATTAATATTTTCAATACGCATGGATTGCTCACAAACTCTTCAATAAACCAAGAAATAATACAAATAACAATTTCAAAACTCCAGAATTTTTTTTGGATAAGATTTGAAGACATTTTTTGTCTAAGAGAGAAGAAAATTAAAATAGCTAGAAGCAACAAGTGAATGAAGCCAAAATTCCAAAGAGTAAAGTATATATTTTAATTATTTATTAGTTAAAATTCTTAATAATTTGCATTTCTTTCTTCACATGTTTACCAATATTGGCAGAAAGTTTACCTCAAAGGAATTGTAGGGACATTTTAGCTGGCATTCCATTCTTATGTGGTAAGTACTGATATTCATTTAGTTCTTGTCATATATTTTCAATATTTTTTAAATCCCCTAAATTGTAATTTTTTATTTCCAGATGCCGAAGAGATAAGGAATGATTCTATGGATGCCTTACTCTTATTGAAGAAATGAGCATCTAACGATAAAGAGGTAAATAAATACATAAAATCTACATTCTATGTATTAACATTAATTGTTTTTACAGATTTTATATATTGCATAGATAAACTGATTCTTTAATTTATTTTCAGATACAAATGTCCCTTGAGTACCTTTTGGAGGGAAAAACTTTTGGAAGCCAATATTTGAAGAGTTGGTCTTTTTCTTAAACAGTCCTAGTAAGTGTTAAAACAAACTTAAAATATGAAGTTTTAAAATTTTAATTCACCTGATGTTAATATATATATAAAAAAAAATACATGTTTTATAATTAATTCAAATCCTTTCTTTTGTAGATAAAAATTTGACATTTCGAAAATTTCAAGGAGTATTGATGTCAGATTTTGTAGAAAATATTATTAGGCGAGGACTACATTAATATTTTCAATACGCATGGATTGCTCACAAACTCTTCAATCGCACCAAGAAATACGACTGATAACAATTTCAAAACTCCAGAACTTTCTTGTATAAGATTTGAAGACATTCTCTGCCCAAGAGAGAATAAATTTAAAATAGCAAGAAGCAACAAGTAATTGAAGCAAAAATTCCAAAGAGTAAAGTATATATTTTTATTATTTATTAGTTAAAATTCTTACTAATTTGCATTTCTTTTTCACATGTTTACCAATATTGGCAGAAAGTTTACCTCAAAGGAATTGCAGGGATATTTTAGCTGGCATTCCATTCTTATGTGGTAAATACTGATATTCATTTAGTTCTTGTCATATATTTTCAATATTTTTTAAATCCCCTAAATTGTAATTTTTAATTTCCAGATGCCGAAGAGATAAGGAATGATTCTATGGATGCCTTACTCTTATTGAAGGAATGAGCATCGAACGATAAAGAGGTAAATAAATACATTAAATCTACATTCTATGTATTGACATTAATTGTTTCTTCAGATTTTATATATTGCAGAGATAAACTGATTGTTTAATTTATATTCAGATGCAAATGTCCTTTGAGTACCTTTTGGAGGGAAAAACGTTTGGAAGCCAATATTTGAAGAGTTGGGCTTTTTCTTAAACAGTCCTAGTAAGTGTCAAAACAAACTTAAAATATTAAGTTTTAAAATTTTAATTCAGCTGATGTTAATATATATATATATATAAAAAAAAAGGCATGTTTTTTAATTAATTCATATCCTTTCTTTTTTAGATAAAAATTTGACATTTCGAAGATTTCAAGGAGTATTGATGTCAGATTTTGTAGAAAATATTATTAGGCGAGGACTACATTAATATTTTCAATACGCATGGATTGCTCACAAACTCTTCAATCGCACCAAGAAATAATGCAGATAACAATTTCAAAACTCCAGAACTTTCTTGTTTTAGATTTGAAGACATTCTATGCCCAAGAGAGAATAAATTTAAAATAGCAAGAAGCAACAAGTAATTGAAGCAAAAATTCCAAAGAGTAAAGTATATATTTTTATTATTTATTAGTTAAAATTCTTACTAATTTGCATTTCTTTCTTCACATGTTTACCAATATTGGCAGAAAGTTTACCTCAAAGGAATTGCAGGGACATTTTAGCTGGCATTCCATTCTTATGTGGTAAGTACTGATATTCAGTTAGTTCTTGTCATATATTTTCAATAATTTTTAAATCCACTAAATTGTAATTTTTTATTTCCAGATGCCGAAGAGATAAGGAATGATTCTATGGATGCCTTACTCTTATTGAAGAAATGAGCATCTAACGATAAAGAGGTAAAAAAATACATGAAATCTACATTCTATGTATTGATATAAATTGTTTCTTCGGATTTTATATATTGCATAGATAAACTGACTCTTTAATTTATTTTCAGATACAAATGTCCCTTGAGTACCTATTGGAGGAAAAAACTTTTGGAAGCCAATATTTGAAGAGTTGGTCTTTTTCTTAAACAGTCCTAGTAAGTGTCAAAACAAACTTAAAATATTAAGTTTTAAAATTTTAATTCAGCTGATGTTAATATATATATATAAAAAAAAGACATGTTTTTTAATTTTTTCATATCCTTTCTTTTGTAGATAAAAATTAGACATTTCGAAAATTTCAAGGAGTATTGATGTCAGATTTTGTAGAAAATATTATAAGGCGAGGACTACATTAATATTTTCAATACGCATGGATTGCTCACAAACTCTTCAATCGCACCAAGAAATACGACTGATAACAATTTCAAAACTCCACAACTTTCTTGTTTAAGATTTGAAGACATTCTCTGCCCAAGAGAGAATAAATTTAAAATAGCAAGAAGCAACAAGTAATTGAAGCAAAAATTCCAAAGAGTAAAGTATATATTTTTATTATTTATTAGTTAAAATTCTTACTAATTTGCATTTCTTTCTTCACATGTTTACCAATATTGGCAGAAAGTTTTCCTCAAAGGAATTGTAGGGACATTTTAGCTGGCATTCCATTCTTATATGGTAAGTACTGATATTCATTTAGTTCTTGTCATATATTTTCAATATTTTTTAAATCCCCTAAATTGTAATTTTTTATTTCCAGATGCCGAAGAAATAAGGAATGATTCTATGGATGCCTTACTCTTATTGAAGAAATGAGCATCTAACGATAAAGAGGTAAATAAATACATAAAATCTACATTCTATGTATTGACATTAATTGTTTCTTCGGATTTTATATATTGCATAGATAAACTGATTCTTTAATTTATTTTCAGATACAAATGTCCCTTGAGTAGCTTTTGGAGGAAAAAACTTTTGGAAGCCAATATTTGAAGAGTTGGTCTTTTTCTTAAACAGTCCTAGTAAGTGTCAAAACACACTTAAAATATTAAGTTTTAAAATTTTAATTCAGCTGATGTTAATATATATATATATATATATATATATATATATATATATATATATATATATATATATATATATATATATATATATATATATATATATATATATATATATAAAAGACATGTTTTTTAATTAATTCATATCCCTTCTTTTTTAGATAAAAATTTGACATTTCGAAAATTTCAAGGAGTATTTATGTCAGATTTTGTAGAAAATATTATTAGGCGAGGAGTACAATAATATTTTCTACACGCATGGATTGCTCACAAACTCTTCAATCGCACCAAGAAATAATACAGATAACAATTTCAAAACTCCAGAACTTTGTTTGGATAAGATTTGAAGACATTTTTTGTCTAAGAGAGAAGAAAATTAAAGTAGCTAGAAGCAACAAGTGAATGAAGCCAAAATTCCAAAGAGTAAAGTATATATTTTTATTATTTATTAGTTAAAATTCTTACTAATTTGCATTTCTTTCTTCACATGTTTACCAATATTGGCAGAAAGTTTTCCTCAAAGGAATTGTAGGGACATTTTAGCTGGCATTCCATTCTTATGTGGTAAGTACTGATGTTCATTTAGTTCTTGTCATATATTTTCAATATTTTTTAAATCCCCTAAATTGTAATTTTTTATTTCCAGATGCCGAAGAGATAAGGAATGATTCTATGGATGCCTTACTCTTATTGAAGAAATGAGCATCTAACGATAAAGAGGTAAATAAATACATAAAATCTACATTCTATGTATTGACATTAATTGTTTCTTCGGATTTTATATATTGCATAGATAAACTGATTCTTTAATTTATTTTCAGATACAAATGTCCCTTGAGTACCTTTTGGAGGGAAAAACTTTTGGAAGCCAATATTTGAAGAGTTGGTCTTTTTCTTAAACAGTCCTAGTAAGTGTCAAAACAAACTTAAAATATTAAGTTTTAAAATTTTAATTCAGCTGATGTTAATATATATATATAAAAAAAAAGACATGTTTTTTAATTTTTTCGTATCCTTTCTTTTGTAGATAAAAATTAGACATTTCGAAAATTTCAAGGAGTATTGATGTCAGATTTTGTAGAAAATATTATTAGGCGAGGACTACATTAATATTTTCAATACGCATGGATTGCTCACAAACTCTTCAATCGCACCAAGAAATACGACTGATAACAATTTCAAAACTCCACAACTTTCTTGTATAAGATTTGAAGACATTCTCTGCCCAAGAGAGAATAAATTTAAAATAGCAAGAAGCAACAAGTAATTGAAGCAAAAATTCCAAAGAGTAAAGTATATATTTTTATTATTTATTAGTTAAAATTCTTACTAATTTGCATTTCTTTCTTCACATGTTTACCAATATTGGCAGAAAGTTTACCTCAAAGGAATTGCAGGGACATTTTAGCTGGCATTCCATTCTTATGTGGTAGGAACTGATATTCATTTAGTTCTTTTCATATATTTTCAATATTTTTTAAATCCCCTAAATTGTAAGTTTTTATTTCCAGATGCCGAAGAGATAAGAAATGATTCTATGGATGCCTTACTCTTATTGAAGGAATGAGCATCGAACGATAAAGAGGTAAATAAATACATGAAATCTACATTCTATGTATTGACATTAATTGTTTCTTCAGATTTTATATATTGCAGAGATAAACTGATTGTTTAATTTATATTCAGATGCAAATGTCCTTTGAGTACCTTTTGGAAAGAAAAACTTTTGGAAGCCAATATTTGAAGAGTTGGGCTTTTTCTTAAACAGTCCTAGTAAGTGTTAAAACAAACTTAAAATATTAAGTTTTAAAATTTTAATTCAGCTGATGTTAATATATATATATATAAAAAAGACATGTTTTTTTAATTAATTCATGTCCTTTCTTTTTTATATAAAAATTTGACATTTCGAAGATTTCAAGGAGTATTGATGTCAGATTTTGTAGAAAATATTATTAGGCGAGGACTACAATAATATTTTCAACATGCATGGATTGCTCACAAACTCTTCAATCGCACCAAGAAATAATACAGATAACAATTTCAAAACTCCAGAACTTTGTTTGGATAAGATTTGAAGACATTTTTTGTCTAAGAGAGAAGAAAATTAAAATAGCTAGAAGCAACAAGTGAATGAAGCCAAAATTCCAAAGAGTAAAGTATATATTTTTATTATTTATTAGTTAAAATTCTTACTAATTTGCATTTCTTTTTCACATGTTTACCAATATTGGCAGAAAGTTTACCTCAAAGGAATTGCAGTTACATTTTAGCTGGCATTCCATTCTTGTGTGGTAAGTACTGATATTCATTTAGTTCTTGTCATATATTTTCAATATATTTTAAATCCCCTAAATTGTAATTTTTTATTTCCAGATGCCGAAGAGATAAGGAATGATTCTATGGATGCCTTACTCTTATTGAAGAAATGAGCATCTAACGATAAAGAGGTAAATGAATACATGAAATCTACATTCTATGTATTGACATTAATTGTTTCTTCAGATTTTATATATTGCATAGATAAACTGATTCTTAAATTTATTTTCAGATGCAAATGTCCCTTGAGTACCTTTTGGAGGGAAAAACTTTTGGAAGCCAATATTTGAAGAGTTGGACTTTTTCTTAAACAGTCCTAGTAAGTGTTAAAACAAACTTAAAATATTAAGTTTTAAAATTTTAATTCAGCTGATGTTAATATATATATATAAAAAAAAGGACATGTTTTTTAATTAATTCATATCCTTTCTTTTGTAGATAAAAATTTGACATTTCGAAAATTTCAAGGAGTATTGATGTCAGATTTTGTAGAAAATATTATTAGGCGAGGACTACATTAATATTTTCAATACGCATGGATTGCTCACAAACTCTTCATTCGCACCAAGAAATAATACAGATAACATTTTCAAAACTCCAGAACTTTGTTTGGATAAGATTTGAAGACATTTTTTGTCTAAGAGAGAAGAAAATTAAAATAGCTAGAAGCAAAAAGTGAATGAAACCAAAATTCCAAAGAGTAAAGTATATATTTTTATTATTTATTAGTTAAAATTCTTACTAATTTGCATTTCTTTCTTTACATGTTTACCAATATTGGCAGAAAGTTTTCCTCAATGGAATTGTAGGGACATTTTAGCTGGCATTCCATTCTTATGTGGTAAGTACTGATATTCATTTAGTTCTTGTCATATATTTTCAATATTTTTTGAATCCCCTAAATTGAAATTTTTCATTTCCAGATGCCGAAGAGATAAGGAATGATTCTATGGATGCCTTACTCTTATTGAAGAAATGAGCATCTAACGATAAAGAGGTAAATAAATACATAAAATCTACATTCTATGTATTGACATTAATTGTTTCTTCGGATTTTATATATTGCATAGATAAACTGATTCTTTAATTTATTTTCAGATACAAATGTCCCTTGAGTACCTTTTGGAGGAAAAAACTTTTGGAAGCCAATATTTGAAGAGTTGGTCTTTTTCTTAAACAGTCCTAGTAAGTGTCAAAACAAACTTAAAATATTAAGTTTTAAAATTTTAATTCAGCTGATGTTAATATATATATATATAAAAAAAAGACATGTTTTTTAATTAATTCATATCCTTTCTTTTGTAGATAAAAATTTGACATTTCGAAAATTTCAAGGAGTATTGATGTCAGATTTTGTAGAAAATATTATTAGGCGAGGACTACATTAATATTTTCAATACGCATGGATTGCTCACAAACTCTTCAATCGCACCAAGAAATACGACTGATAACAATTTCAAAACTCCAGAACTTTCTTGTATAAGATTTGAAGACATTCTCTGCCCAAGAGAGAATAAATTTAAAATAGCAAGAAGCAACAAGTAATTGAAGCAAAAATTCCAAAGAGTAAAGTATATATTTTTATTATTTATTAGTTAAAATTCTTACTAATTTGCATTTCTTTCTTCACATGTTTACCAATATTGGCAGAAAGTTTACCTCAAAGGAATTGCAGGGACATTTTAGCTGGCATTCCATTCTTATGTGGTAAGTACTGATATTCATTTAGTTCTTGTCATATATTTTCAATATTTTTTAAATCCCCTAAATTGAAATTTTTTATTTCCAGATGCCGAAGAGATAAGGAATGATTCTATGGATACCTTACTCTTATTGAAGGAATGAGCATCGAACGATAAAGAGGTAAATAAATACATGAAATCTACATTCTATGTATTGACATTAATTGTTTCTTCAGATTTTATATATTGCATAGATAAACTGATTCTTTAATTTATTTTCAGATGCAAATGTCCCTTGAGTACCTTTTGGAGGGAAAAACTTTTGGAAGCCAATATTTGAAGAGTTGGGCTTTTTCTTAAACAGTCCTAGTAAGTGTCAAAACAAACTTAAAATATTAAGTTCTAAAATTTTAATTCAGCTGATGTTAATATATATATATATAAAAAAAAGACATGTTTTTTAATTAATTCATATTCCCTCTTTTTTAGATAAAAATTTGACATTTTGAAAATTTCAAGGAGTATTGATGTCAGATTTTGTAGAAAATATTATTAGGGCGAGGACTACATTAATATTTTCAATACGCATGTATTGCTCACAAACTCTTCAATCGCACCAAGAAATAATACAGATAACAATTTCATAACTCCAGAACTTTGTTTGGATAAGATTTGAAGACATTTTTTGTCTAAGAGAGAAGAAAATTGAAATATCTAGAAGCAACAAGTGAATGAAGCCAAAATTAAAAAGAGTAAAGTATATATTTTTATTATTTATTAGTTAAAATTCTTACTAATTTGCATTTCTTTTTCACATGTTTACCAATATTGGCAGAAAGTTTACCTCAAAGGAATTGAAGGGACATTTTAGCTGGCATTCCATTCTTATGTGGTAAGTACTGATATTCATTTAGTTCTTGTCATATATTTTCAATTTTTTTTAAATCCCCTAAATTGTAATTTTTTATTTCCAGATGCCGAAGAGATAAGGAATGATTCTATGTATGCCTTACTCTTATTGAAGAAATGAGCATCTAACGATAAAGAGGTAAATAAATACATGAAATCTACATTCTATGTATTGACATTAATTGTTTCTTCAGATTTTATATATTGCATAGATAAACTGATTCTTTAATTTATTTTCAGATGCAAATGTCCCTTGAGTACCTTTTGGAGGGAAAAACTTTTGGAAGCCAATATTTGAAGAGTTGGTCTTTTTCTTAAACAGACCTAGTCAAAGAATGAAAGAATCAACGCAAACTTAAAATAGTATGTGTTACAATTTTAATTCAAACTGATAATATTATTAGTAAAAAATTTATTTGTGTATCTTTGCGTAAAAGTTTGCTTGTTTATCTTTCAGAGTTTCCAGTAGAGAATTTATAAGTTATGTAAAACACAACTAGGGAGGTTGCAAATTGCCTAACTCTAATTTTCCTTATGCTAAATTACTACAGATAAACATTTGCTTCATTGCTCCCCTCACAACCATTTTAAAGTTATTTGATTTTCAAAATTTATGTTTGCTTCCAGAATGTGTTTAGTTTAGACAATTATATAAGTAAATAACTTCCTAACATAAATTCATTTTAGTTTCTTCTTTTTCAAAAACATTTTGAGTGGAAAAACAACGCTCATAACCAGCTTCCTTCAAATTGTGTAACTTATAAATTCAAGTTAAATTACAATGTATTTGCTTCGAATAACGCCTGTAATTGGAAATTATAAAGTGCGAAACAACTTTTAGTATTGCATAACATTATATTCTATTTTCCTTATGCTAAGAAAACCGTAATTGAATGTAAAGAAATTCACGGAAGGTTTTTAATTACAAATGTTTCCTTTAAGAGTCCTTTCCATTCTACATCAGTACTGATTTCAAGACGTAATTCCATCAAAAGTACTCAATTATGAATTTTTTGACTTTCAACATCTTTTTTCAGTGCTAGAAGAACAAGTCTGTACACTGAAAATCATTTACCGTACCTTATTTGTACTTTGGTACAAAAGGTGATTTTTCGGAATTTGCAAGATCGATTTTGAAAAATAACATTTGTAACACGCCCACTTTGCCATGCAGGCATGCAGCCTTAAATATTATCAGCTTTTATATTTAGGTAATTAAACATGAATAGTTCGTAATTAAAATCCTTAGAGAAATTACTACCGTTCAAATTTTCTTTTTATTCGAGCCTTTAAAATTATAACTTTTACATATGTGGAACTATTACTAAGTAAAAACTAAATTTTATTTAAAAAAAAAAGTTCACATATTGCACTAAATTTTATAAATTCAAAATATATCAAATTTTCTTATTTATTTTTCGAATTCTTTTCCAGATATATTTCAAAAAATGTTCTTAGTAATATACTGTAACTTTTTGGCATCCGATTTAGAATAAGTAAAATAGTTTTCGACAAAAACGAAAAATTACTGCACCTAAAAGTTTTTTAAAAAAAGGTAAAAAACGGGTATTTTTCAACATTAAAATTTGTAAAAAATTTTTATATTTTATTCAAAAATCCATGCCTATTTTAATCAAATAGATCTTTAGAAAGCCACAAAAAATTTTTTCAAGTCATGTCATTTATATTTGCTTAAGATTTAGCATTTTGAGTAAGGTGGGAATTTCAAAAATCACGAACTAAGGAAAATGCGTTCGAAACATCGAAGGAGCTATTACAGCCATGCTAAATTCTCCATAAAAGAATAATTTTTCTACAATTTCTGTCATCGGATCAGTTCAAAATGTTGCCAGAATATTAAGAAGGTTTCAATGATTATAAACACGCAAAAAAATAGAACATTGATATTTTTATAATATTTTCTGAAAACAAGGTGTCCTAAGACCCTTTAAGCGAATGAATTGTTGGAACGTTAGAATAAATTCAGTTTAATTAGATCACTCTTTGTGTCAGACGATTCAGTGTTGTTGCAATCTCACATTGTTAACTTCCAACAATGGTGTAAAATATGTCTGATGAGCATTATTGCGATATCACTCATTTCGACGCCATTTTGAGAAAAAACTGACTGCACAGTTTATGCAAGACTTTTCCTATTTCTAAAAGTGATTTAAATAAATGAGAGGCTTGAACTTTTGCTTTGGTATGTAATATTTACTCGTATATATAACATTACTTGCTTATAAAACCAAACCATGTATTTTAATAATATTTCGACTCACTTGAAAACTAGATTTTATTATAAATTTTTCCCCTCCATTCATACAAGGACTTTTTAATAAATAATCCCTAGCTTTGAATAACATAAATAAGAAACAGTTAGAAGCCGAAAGAAAAGTCAATTGGTATTCGGGTTCCAAAATTTATTGCAGGTAGTAAATTTGACAAAGACTGCATATATTTTCTGGTGAAAGCTATTTTAATTTGGACGGATTTGTCAAAATAAACCAAATTGGTGAATATGAGGTATTGAAATCCCGTAATTGTGACTTGCAAATCCACTGTATTTTGAAAAGTGATCATTTGGGATGCAACTATCTAGTAAAGCAGCGTTTGCCACTTACTTCTGAAGTCGGGGGGCCGTATGACTTATTTTAGAGATTCTCACGGATCACAAATTTATACCGAGTACCCTAATATAGATTCACTATGCAATTTAAAATACAAAAAAGTAATAATTGATAAAGATTACACGATATTAAAATATTTCGGAATAAATAATTAAACTGGATTTTTTTATTTTTTTTAATAAAATTAAAATAGGTATTTTACCAGTATTATTATTATTTTCTTCAAATAATTAGGATATGTAATTTTCTTAAAATCGTAAAGAAATGTCTAAAATATAACCCAAAAAGAAATTTTGAAAAAAATATTTAATATTCAATACCAATTATTATATACAATTGCAACTTCTTGAGCTCAGATCGAGTATTCATAGTGTTTGACCACTTAGCACAAAATATTCATTCCGTTTTATTTACTAACTTCTTTTTCCCTCTAAAATTTGATAGAATACATTTTCATCCAAACTGAGTCTATTTTCCTAGATTCAGCTGGATTGGTTGACGGAAAGTAAGTTAACTAGACTTTCCAAGATTTTGCTCCGTCAACCTTAATAGGGAAAGTTTTCAGTTATAATATATCTCCAAATTAAACATTTTTTAATCAAACTTTGTATTTAGACAGTCGGAAGGTGTGTGAAAGATGCTTTCCTTTTAATGTCTAAAACTTGATACAAAAAATTATCGTCGACAACGAGTGTACTAGCCAAATTTCTAAGTTTCAGTTTGATGAGATGACGGCAAGGAGGTTTATTAGTATTCCAAAGCGATAAAGGAACTTTGGGTGAAAGCTGCCTTTTAGTGACAGTCACAGTTCCCAAAATTTGACATAACGCAACCTGATAGACAATGAATCTATCTCTCATATTTCAGCGTGAATGGATGACGACAAGTTGGTTTATAAGAATTTTGCAGCGATTATAGAAGTTTACGAAATCGGTGCTATAATTGATTTGAGAGTTACTATCAATCAAAATGATTTTCTCCCTATTCATTAACATATTGCCGATTCTGTTGCAATTCGAATATTTTAAATTGGCTTTAAAAAAATGGCCTTATATTTTCCAAGATTATCACTGCAGTTCATCAGTAATTTAGAATTTTACATTTTTATTAACTGTAAAAGATGGTTCCTACTTTGCTTTAGTAAAAACTCCTGTAAAGTACAATTTTTTATATAGCAATTCATCACATAGCAATTGGTGTGTTTTGAAATTCAAAGTAATTATCTACGTTCTTTTCCTGTCCCTTGCTTAGCTGTTGATAGAACGCTTATTTACTTCATTTTAACATATTACTCCAATGTTTTCCCATTTTGGTTTTCATGTATTCTATCAGCGTAAGTAGGCGATGGTTTCAGTTTCAGTCACTTTTCGAAGTTTCTTCTCTTCACCAACTCCAAAATTGTAGATGCGTACGCTTGTAAGGAAAATTGTCAGCTTGGTGACAAGTGAAGCAAACAACCAACAACAAAGGAATGAAGCAAAAATTCTAAAGAGTAAAGTATATATTTTTATTATTTATTAGTTAAAATTCTTACTAATTTGCATTTCTTTACTCATATGTTTACCAATATTGGCAGAAAGTTTACCTCAAAGGAATTGCAGGGACATTTTAGCTAGCATTCCATTCTTATGTGGTAAGTACTGATATTCATTTAGTTCTTGTCATATATTTTCAATATTTTTTAAATCCCCTAAACAGTAATTTTTTATTTCCTGATGCCGTAGAGATAAGGAATGATTCAATGGATGCCTTACTCTTATTGAAGAAATGAGCATCTAACGATAAAGAGGTAAATAAATACATGAAATCTACATTCTATGTATTGACATTAATTGTTTCTTCAGATTTTATATATTGCATATATAAACCGATTCTTTAATTTATTTTCAGATGCAAATGTCCCTTCAGTAACTTTTGGAGGAAAAAACTTTTGGATGCCAATATCTGAATTTATTATCTATTTTTCTTAAACAGTCCTAGTAAGTCTCAAAACCAATTTAAAATATTAAGTTTTATAATTTTAATTCAACTGACGATAATATATGTAAAAAAAAAGGCATGTTTTTTAATTAATTCATATCCTTTCTTTTTTAGATAATAATTTGACATTTCGAAAATTTCAAGGAGTATTGATGTCAGATTTTTTAGAAAATATTATTAGGCGAGAACTACATTAATATTTTCAATTTGCATGGATTGCTCACAAACTCTTCAATCGCACCAAGAAATACGACAGATAACATTTTCAAAACTCCAGAACTTTATTGTATAAGATTTGAAGACATTCTCTGTCCAAGAGAGAATAAATTTGAAATAGCTAGAAGCAACAAGTGAATGAAGCCAAAATTCCAAAGAGTAAAGTATATATTTTGATTATTTATTAGTTAAAATTCTTACTAATTTGCATTTCTTTCTTCACATGTTTACCAATATTGGCAGAAAGTTTACCTCAAAGGAATTGCAGGGACATTTTAGCTGGCATTCCATTCTTATGTGGTAAGTACTGATATTCATTTAGTTCTTGTCATATATTTTCAATATTTTTTAAATCCCCTAAATTGTAATTTTTTATTTCCAGATGCCGAAGAGATAAGGAATGATTCTATGGATGCCTTACTCTTATTGAAGAAATGAGCATCTAACGATAAAGAGGTAAATAAATACATGAAATCTACATTCTATGTATTGACATTAATTGTTTCTTCAGATTTTATATATTGCATAGATGAACTGATTCTTTAATTTATTTTCAGATGCAAATGTCCCTTGAGTACCTTTTGGAGGGAAAAACTTTTGGAAGCCAATATTTGAAGAGTTGGTCTTTATCTTAAACAGTTCTAGTCAAAGAATGAAAGAGTCAACGCAAACTTAAAATAGTATGTGTTACAATTTTAATTCAAACTGATAATATTATTAGTAAAAAATTTGTTTGTGTATCTTTGCGTAAAAGTTTGCTTGTTTATCTTTCAGAGTTTCCAGTAGAGAATTTATAAGTTATGTAAAACACAACTAGGGAGGTTGCAAATTGCCTAATTCTAATTTTCCTTATGCTAAATTACTACAGATAAACATTTGCTTCATTGCTCCACTCACAACCATTTTAAAGTTATTTGATTTTCAAAATTTATGTTTGCTTCCAGAATGTGTTTAGTTTAGACAATTATATAAGTAAATAACTTCCTAACATAAATTCATTTTAGTTTCTTCTTTTTCAAAAACATTTTGAGTGGAAAAACAACGCTCATAACCAGCTTTCTTCAAATTGTGTAACTTATAAATTCAAGTTAAATTACAATGTATTTGCTTCGAATAACGCCTGTAATTGGAAATTATAATGTGCGAAACAACTTTTAGTATTGCATAACATTATATTCTATTTTTTTTTATGCTAAGAAAACCGTAATTGAATGTAAAGAAATTCACGGAAGGTTTTTAATTACAAATGTTTCCTTTAAGAGTCCTTTCCATTCTACATCAGTACTGATTTCAAGACGTAATTCCATCAAAAGTACTCAATTATGAATTTTTTGACTTTCAACATCTTTTTTCAGTGCTAGAAGAACAAGTCTGTACACTGAAAATCATTTACCGTACCTTATTTGTACTTTGGTACAAAAGGTGATTTTTCGGAATTTGCAAGATCGATTTTGAAAAATAACATTTGTAACACACCCACTTTGCCATGCAGGCATGCAGCCTTAAATATTATCAGCTTTTATATTTAGGTAATTAAACATGAATAGTTCGTAATTAAAATCCTTATGAGAAATTACTACCGTTAAATTTTCTTTTTATTCGAGCCTTTAAAATTATAACTTTTACATATGTGGAACTATTACTAAGTAAAAACTAAATTTTATTTTAAAAAAAAAAGTTCACATATTGCACTAAATTTTATAAATTCAAAATATATCAAATTTTCTTATTTATTTTTCGAATTCTTTTTCAGATATATTTCAAAAAATGTTCTTAGTAATATACTGTAACTTTTTGGCATCCGATTTAGAATAAGTAAAATAGTTTTCGACAAAAACGAAAAATTACTGCACCTAAAAGTTTTTTAAAAAAAGGTAAAAAACGGGTATTTTTCAACATTAAAATTTGTAAAAAATTTTTATATTTTATTCAAAATCCATGCCTATTTTAATCAAATAGATCTTTAGAAAGCCACACAAAAAAATTTCAAGTCATGTCATTTATATTTGCTTAAGATTTAGCATTTTGAGTAAGGTGGGAATTTCAAAAATAACGAACTAAGGAAAATGCGTTCGAAACATCGAAGGAGCTATTACAGCCATGCTAAATTCTCCATAAAAGAATAATTTTTCTACAATTTCTGTCATCGGATCAGTTCAAAATGTTGCCTGAATATTAAGAAGGTTTCAATGATTATAAACACGCAAAAAAATAGAACACTGATATTTTTATAATATTTTCTGAAAACAAGGTGTAATAAGACCCTTTAAGCGAATGAATTGTTGGAACGTTAGAATAAATTCAGTTTAATTAGATCACTCTTTGTGTCAGACGATTCAGTGTTGTTGCAATCTCACATTGTTAACTTCCAACAATGGTGTAAAATATGTCTGATGAGCATTATTGCGATATCACTCATTTCGACGCCATTTTGAGAAAAAACTGACTGCACAGTTTATGCAAGACTTTTCCTATTTCTAAAAGTGATTTAAATAAATGAGAGGCTTGAACTTTTGCTTTGGTATGTAATATTTACTCGTATATATAACATTACTTGCTTATAAAACCAAACCATGTATTTTAATAATATTTCGACTCACTTGAAAACTAGATTTTATTATAAATTTTTCCCCTCCATTCATACAAGGACTTTTTAATAAATAATCCCTAGCTTTGAATAACATAAATAAGAAACAGTTAGAAGCCGAAAGAAAAGTCAATTGGTATTCGGGTTCCAAAATTTATTGCAGGTAGTAAATTTGACAAAGACTGCATATATTTTCTGGTGAAAGCTATTTTAATTTGGACGGATTTGTCAAAATAAACCAAATTGGTGAATATGAGGTATTGAAATCCCGTAATTGTGACTTGCAAAGCCACTGTATTTTGAAAAGTGATCATTTGGGATGCAACTATCTAGTAAAGCAGCGTTTGCCACTTACTTCTGAAGTCGGGGGGCCGTATGACTTATTTTAGAGATTCTCACGGATCACAAATTTATACCGAGTACCCTAATATAGATTCACTATGCAATTTAAAATACAAAAAAGTAATAATTGATAAAGATTACACGATATTAAAATATTTCGGAATAAATAATTAAACTGGATTTTTTTATTTTTTTTAATAAAATTAAAATAGGTATTTTACCAGTATTATTATTATTTTCTTCAAATAATTAGGATATGTAATTTTCTTAAAATCGTAAAGAAATGTCTAAAATATAACCCAAAAAGAAATTTTGAAAAAAATATTTAATATTCAATACCAATTATTATATACAATTGCAACTTCTTGAGCTCAGATCGAGTATTCATAGTGTTTGACCACTTAGCACAAAATATTCATTCCGTTTTATTTACTAACTTCTTTTTCCCTCTAAAATTTGATAGAATACATTTTCATCCAAACTGAGTCTATTTTCCTAGATTCAGCTGGATTGGTTGACGGAAAGTAAGTTAACTAGACTTTCCAAGATTTTGCTCCGTCAACCTTAATAGGGAAAGTTTTCAGTTATAATATATCTCCAAATTAAACATTTTTTAATCAAACTTTGTATTTAGACAGTCGGAAGGTGTGTGAAAGATATTTTCCTTTTAATGTCTAAAACTTGATACAAAAAATTATCGTCGACAACGAGTGTACTAGCCAAATTTCTAAGTTTCAGTTTGATGAGATGACGGCAAGGAGGTTTATTAGTATTCCAAAGCGATAAAGGAACTTTGGGTGAAAGCTGCCTTTTAGTGACAGTCACAGTTCCCAAAATTTGACATAACGCAACCTGATAGACAATGAATCTATCTCTCATATTTCAGCGTGAATGGATGACGACAAGTTGGTTTATAAGAATTTTGCAGCGATTATAGAAGTTTACGAAATCGGTGCTATAATTGATTTGAGAGTTACTATCAATCAAAATGATTTTCTCCCTATTCATTAACATATTGCCGATTCTGTTGCAATTCGAATATTTTAAATTGGCTTTAAAAAAATGGCCTTATATTTTCCAAGATTATCACTGCAGTTCATCAGTAATTTAGAATTTTACATTTTTATTAACTGTAAAAGATGGTTCCTACTTTGCTTTAGTAAAAACTCCTATAAAGTACAATTTTTTATATAGCAATTCATCACATAGCAATTGGTGTGTTTTGAAATTCAAAGTAATTATCTACGTTCTTTTCCCGTCCCTTGCTTAGCTGTTGATAGAACGCTTATTTACTTCATTTTAACATATTACTCCAATGTTTTCCCATTTTGGTTTTCATGTACTCTATCAGCGTAAGTAGGCGATGGTTTCAGTTTCAGTCACTTTTCGAAGTTTGTTCTCTTCACCAACTCCAAAATTGTAGATGCGTACGCTTGTAAGGAAAATTGTCAGCTTGGTGACAAGTGAAGCAAACAACCAACAACAAAGGAATGAAGCAAAAATTCTAAAGAGTAAAGTATATATTTTTATTATTTATTAGTTAAAATTCTTACTAATTTGCATTTCTTTACTCATATGTTTACCAATATTGGCAGAAAGTTTACCTCAAAGGAATTGCAGGGACATTTTAGCTAGCATTCCATTCTTATGTGGTAAGTACTGATATTCATTTAGTTCTTGTCATATATTTTCAATATTTTTTAAATCCCCTAAATTGTAATTTTTTATTTCCAGATGCCGAAGAGATAAGGAATGATTCTATGGATGCCTTACTCTTATTGAAGAAATGAGCATCTAACGATAAAGAGGTAAATAAATACATGAAATCTACATTCTATGTATTGACATTAATTGTTTCTTCAGATTTTAAATATTGCAGATATAAACTGATTGTTTAATTTATATTCAGATGCAAATGTCCCTTGAGTACCTTTTGGAGGGAAAAACTTTTGGAAGCCAATATTTGAAGAGTTGGGCTTTTTCTTAAACAGTCCTAGTAAGTGTCAAAACAAACTTAAAATATTAAGTTTTAAAATTTTAATTCAGCTGATGTTAATATATATATATATAAAAAAAAAGGCATGTTTTTTAATTAATTCATATCCTTTCTTTTTTAGATAAAAATTTGACATTTCGAAGATTTCAAGGAGTATTGATGTCAGATTTTGTAGAAAATATTATTAGGCGAGGACTACAATAATATTTTCAAAACGCATGGATTGCTCACAAACTCTTCAATCGCACCAAAAAATAATACAGATAACAATTTCAAAACTCCAGAACTTAGTTTGGATAAGATTTGAAGACATTTTTTGTCTAAGAGAGAAGAAAATTGAAATATCTAGAACCAACAAGTGAATGAAGCCAAAATTCCAACGAGTAAAGTATATATTTTTATTATTTATTAGTTAAAATTCTTACTAATTTGCATTTCTTTCTTCACATGTTTACCAATATTGGCAGAAAGTTTACCTCAAAGGAATTGCAGGGACATTTTAGCTGGCATTCCATTCTTATGTGGTAAGTACTGATATTCATTTACTTCTTGTCATATATTTTCAATATTTTTTAAATCCCCTAAATTGTAATTTTTTATTTCCAGATGCCGAAGAGATAAGGAATGATTCTATGGATGCCTTACTCTTATTGAAGAAATGAGCATCTAACGATAAAGAGGTAAATAAATACATGAAATCTACATTCTATGTATTGACATTAATTGTTTCTTCAGATTTTATATATTGCATAGATAAACTGATTCTTAAATTTATTTTCAGATGCAAATGTCCCTTGAGTACCTTTTGGAGGGAAAAACTTTTGGAAGCCAATATTTGAAGAGTTGGTCTTTTTCTTAAACAGTCCTAGTAAGTGTTAAAACAAACTTAAAATATTAAGTTTTAAAATTTTAATTCAGCTGATGTTAATATATATATAAAAAAAAAGGCATGTTTTTTAATTAATTCATATCCTTTCTTTTGTAGATAAAAATTTGACATTTCGAAAATTTCAAGGAGTATTGATGTCAGATTTTGTAGAAAATATTATTAGGCGAGGACTATATTAATATTTTCAATACGCATGGATTGCTCACAAACTCTTCAATCGCACCAAGAAATACGACTGATAACAATTTCAAAACTCCAGAACTTTATTGTATAAGATTTGAAGACATACTCTGCCCAAGAGAGAATAAATTTAAAATAGCAAGAAGCAACAAGTAATTGAAGCAAAAATTCCAAAGAGTAAAGTATATATTTTTATTATTTATTAGTTAAAATTCTTACTAATTTGCATTTCTTTCTTCACATGTTTACCAATATTGGCAGAAAGTTTACCTCAAAGGAATTGCAGGGCCATTTTAGCTGGCATTCCATTCTTATGTGGTAAGTACTGATATTCATTTAGTTCTTGTCATATATTTTCAATATTTTTTAAATCCCCTAAACAGTAATTTTTTATTTCCAGATGCCGAAGAGATAAGGAATGATTCTATGGATGCCTTACTCTTATTGAAGAAATGAGCATCTAACGATAAAGAGGTAAATAAATACATGAAATCTACATTCTATGTATTGACATTAATTGTTTCTTCAGATTTTATATATTGCATAGATAAACTGATTCTTAAATTTATTTTCAGATGCAAATGTCCCTTGAGTACCTTTTGGAGGGAAAAACTTTTGGAAGTCAATATTTGAAGAGTTGATCTTTTTCTTAAACAGTCCTAGTAAGTGTCAAAACAAACTTAAAATATTAAGTTTTAAAATTTTAATTCAGCTGATGTTAATATATATATAAAAAAAAAGACATGTTTTTTAATTAATTCATGTCCTTTCTTTTGTAGATAAAAATTTGACATTTCGAAAATTTCAAGGAGTATTGATGTCAGTTTTTGTAGAAAATATTATTAGGCGAGGACTACATTAATATTTTCAATACGCATGGATTGCTCACAAACTCTTCAATCGCACCAAGAAATACGACTGATAACAATTTCAAAACTCCAGAACTTTCTTGTATAAGATTTGAAGACATTCTCTGCCCAAGAGAGAATAAATTTAAAATAGAAAGAAGCAACAAGTAATTGAAGCAAAAATTCCAAAGAGTATAGTATATATTTTTATTATTTATTAGTTAAAATTCTTACTAATTTGCATTTCTTTCTTCACATGTTTACCAATATTGGCAGAAAGTTTACCTCAAAGGAATTGCAGGGACATTTTAGCTGGCATTCCATTCTTATGTGGTAAGTACTGATATTCATTTAGTTCTTGTCATATATTTTCAATATTTTTTAAATCCCCTAAATTGAAATTTTTTATTTCCAGATGCCGAAGAGATAAGTTATGATTCTATGGATACCTTACTCTTATTGAAGAAATAAGCATCTAACGATAAAGAGGTAAATAAATACATGAAATCTACATTCTATGTAGTGACATTAATTGTTTCTTCAGATTTTATATATTGCAGAGATAAACTAATTCTTTAATTTATTTTCAGATGCAAATGTCCCTTGAATACCTTTTGGAGGGAAAAACTTTTGGAAGCCAATATTTGAAGAGTTGGTCTTTTTCTTAAACAGTCCTAGTAAGTGTCAAAACAAACTTAAAATATTAAGTTTTAAAATTTTAATTCAGCTGATGTTAATATATATATATATAAAAAAAGGCATGTTTTTTAATTAATTCATATCCTTTCTTTTTTAGATAAAAAATTTGACATTTCGAAGATTTCAAGGAGTATTGATGTCAGATTTTGTAGAAAATATTATTAGGCGAGGACTACAATAATATTTTCAAAACGCATGGATTGCTCAAAAACTCTTCAATCGCACCAAAAAATAATACAGATAACAATTTCAAAACTCCAGAACTTAGTTTGGATAAGATTTGAAGACATTTTTTGTCTAAGAGAGAAGAAAATTGAAATATCTAGAACCAACAAGTGAATGAAGCCAAAATTCCAAAGAGTAAAGTATATATTTTTATTATTTATTAGTTAAAATTCTTACTAATTTGCATTTCTTTCTTCACATGTTTACCAATATTGGCAGAAAGTTTACCTCAAAGGAATTGCAGGGACATTTTAGCTGGCATTCCATTCTTATGTGGTAAGTACTGATATTCATTTACTTCTTGTCATATATTTTCAATATTTTTTAAATCCCCTAAATTGTAATTTTTTATTTCCAGATGCCGAAGAGATAAGGAATGATTCTATGGATGCCTTACTCTTATTGAAGAAATGAGCATCTAACGATAAAGAGGTAAATAAATACATGAAATCTACATTCTATGTATTGACATTAATTGTTTCTTCAGATTTTATATATTGCATAGATAAACTGATTCTTAAATTTATTTTCAGATGCAAATGTCCCTTGAGTACCTTTTGGAGGGAAAAACTTTTGGAAGCCAATATTTGAAGAGTTGGTCTTTTTCTTAAACAGTCCTAGTAAGTGTTAAAACAAACTTAAAATATTAAGTTTTAAAATTTTAATTCAGCTGATGTTAATATATATATAAAAAAAAAGGCATGTTTTTTAATTAATTCATATCCTTTCTTTTGTAGATAAAAATTTGACATTTCGAAAATTTCAAGGAGTATTGATGTCAGATTTTGTAGAA
This sequence comes from Linyphia triangularis, assembly GCA_963978545.1. NCBI lineage: Eukaryota > Metazoa > Arthropoda > Arachnida > Araneae > Linyphiidae > Linyphia > Linyphia triangularis. The sequence goes on from OZ021728.1 coordinate 52,659,097, forward strand.
AATATTATTAGGCGAGGACTATATTAATATTTTCAATACGCATGGATTGCTCACAAACTCTTCAATCGCACCAAGAAATACGACTGATAACAATTTCAAAACTCCAGAACTTTATTGTATAAGATTTGAAGACATACTCTGCCCAAGAGAGAATAAATTTAAAATAGCAAGAAGCAACAAGTAATTGAAGCAAAAATTCCAAAGAGTAAAGTATATATTTTTATTATTTATTAGTTAAAATTCTTACTAATTTGCATTTCTTTCTTCACATGTTTACCAATATTGGCAGAAAGTTTACCTCAAAGGAATTGCAGGGCCATTTTAGCTGGCATTCCATTCTTATGTGGTAAGTACTGATATTCATTTATTTCTTGTCATATATTTTCAATATTTTTTAAATCCCCTAAATTGTAATTTTTTATTTCCAGATGCCGAAGAGATAAGGAATGATTCTATGGATGCCTTACTCTTATTGAAGAAATGAGCATCTTACGATAAAGAGGTAAATAAATACATGAAATCTACATTCTATGTATTGACATTAATTGTTTCTTCAGATTTTATATATTGCATAGATAAACTGATTCTTTAATTTATTTTCAGATGCAAATGTCCCTTGAGTACCTTTTGGAGGGAAAAACTTTTGGAAGCCAATATTTGAAGAGTTGGTCTTTTTCTTAAACAGTCCTAGTCAAAGAATGAAAGAGTCAACGCAAACTTAAAATAGTATGTGTTACAATTTTAATTCAAACTGATAATATTATTAGTAAAAAATTTGTTTGTGTATCTTTGCCTAAAAGTTTGCTTGTTTATCTTTCAGAGTTTCCAGTAGAGAATTTATAACTTATGTAAAACACAATTAGGGAGGTTGAAACTGCCTAATTCTAATTTTCCTTATGCTAAATTACTACAGATAAACATTTGCTTCATTGCTCCACTCACAACCATTTTAAAGTAATTTGATTTTCAAAATTTATGTTTGCTTCCAGAATGTGTTTAGTTTAGACAATTATATAAGTAAATAACTTCCTAACATAAATTCATTTTATTTTCTTCTTTTTCAAAAACATTTTGAGTGGAAAAACAACGCTCATAACCAGCTTCCTTCAAATTGTGTAACTTATAAATTCAAGTTAAATTACAATGTATTTGCTTCGAATAACGCCTGTAATTGGAAATTATAATGTGCGAAGCAACTTTTAGTATTGCATAACATTATATTCTATTTTTTTATGCTAAGAAAACCGTAATTGAATGTAAAGAAATACACGGAAGGTTTTTAATTACAAATGTTTCCTTTAAGAGTCCTTTCCATTCTACATCAGTACTGATTTCAAGACGTAATTCCATCAAAAGTACTCAATTATGAATTTTTTGACTTTCAACATCTTTTTTCAGTGCTAGAAGAACAAGTCTGTACACTGAAAATCATTTACCGTACCTTATTTGTACTTTGGTACAAAAGGTGATTTTTCGGAATTTGCAAGATCGATTTTGAAAAATAACATTTGTAACACGCCCACTTTGCCATGCAGGCATGCAGCCTTAAATATTATCAGCTTTTATATTTAGGTAATTAAACATGAATAGTTCGTAATTAAAATCCTTAGAGAAATTACTACCGTTCAAATTTTCTTTTTATTCGAGCCTTTAAAATTATAACTTTTACATATGTGGAACTATTACTAAGTAAAAACTAAATTTTATTTAAAAAAAAAAGTTCACATATTGCACTAAATTTTATAAATTCAAAATATATCAAATTTTCTTATTTATTTTTCGAATTCTTTTCCAGATATATTTCAAAAAATGTTCTTAGTAATATACTCTAAGTTTTTGGGCATCCGATTTAGAATAAGTAAAATAGTTTTCGACAAAAACGAAAAATTACTGCACCTATAAGTTTTTTAAAAAAAGGTAAAAAACGGGTATTTTTCAACATTAAAATTTGTAAAAAAATTTTATATTTTATTCAAAAATCCATGCCTATTTTAATCAAATAGATCTTTAGAAAGCCACACAAAAAAATTTCAAGTCATGTCATTTATATTTGCTTAAGATTTAGCATTTTGAGTAAGGTGGGAATTTCAAAAATAACGAACTAAGGAAAATGCGTTCGAAACATCGAAGGAGCTATTACAGCCATGCTAAATTCTCCATAAAAGAATAATTTTTCTACAATTTCTGTCATCGGATCAGTTCAAAATGTTGCCAGAATATTAAGAAGGTTTCAATGATTATAAACACGCAAAAAAATAGAACACTGATATTTTTATAATATTTTCTGAAAACAAGGTGTAATAAGACCTTTTAAGCGAATGAATTGTTGGAACGTTAGAATAAATTCAGTTTAATTAGATCACTCTTCGTGTCAGACGATTCAGTGTTGTTGCAATCTCACATTGTTAACTTCCAACAATGGTGTAAAATATGTCTGATGAGCATTATTGCGATATCACTCATTTCGACGCCATTTTGAGAAAAAACTGACTGCACAGTTTATGCAAGACTTTTCCTATTTCTAAAAGTGATTTAAATAAATGAGAGGCTTGAACTTTTGCTTTGGTATGTAATATTTACTCGTATATATAACATTACTTGCTTATAAAACCAAACCATGTATTTTAATAATATTTCGACTCACTTGAAAACTAGATTTTATTATAAATTTTTCCCCTCCATTCATACAAGGACTTTTTAATAAATAATCCCTAGCTTTGAATAACATAAATAAGAAACAGTTAGAAGCCGAAAGAAAAGTCAATTGGTATTCGGGTTCCAAAATTTATTGCAGGTAGTAAATTTGACAAAGACTGCATATATTTTCTGGTGAAAGCTATTTTAATTTGGACGGATTTGTCAAAATAAACCAAATTGGTGAATATGAGGTATTGAAATCCCGTAATTGTGTCTTGCAAAGCCACTGTATTTTGAAAAGTGATCATTTGGGATGCAACTATCTAGTAAAGCAGCGTTTGCCACTTACTTCTGAAGTCGGGGGGCCGTATGACTTATTTTAGATATTCTCACGGATCACAAATTTATACCGAGTACCCTAATATAGATTCACTATGCAATTTAAAATACAAAAAAGTAATAATTGATAAAGATTACACGATATTAAAATATTTCGGAATAAATAATTAAACTGGATTTTTTTATTTTTTTTAATAAAATTAAAATAGGTTTTTTACCAGTATTATTATTATTTTCTTCAAATAATTAGGATATGTAATTTTCTTAAAATCGTAACGAAATGTCTATATTATAACCCAAAAATAAATTTTGAAAAAAATATTTAATATTCAATACCAATTATTATATACAATTGCAACTTCTTGAGCTCAGATCGAGTATTCATAGTGTTTGACGACTTAGCACAAAATATTCATTCCGTTTTATTTACTAACTTCTTTTTCCCTCTAAAATTTGATAGAATACATTTTCATCCAAACTGAGTCTATTTTCCTAGATTCAGCTGGATTGGTTGACGGAAAGTAAGTTAACTAGACTTTCCAAGATTTTGCTCCGTCAACCTTAATAGGGAAAGTTTTCAGTTATAATATATCTCCAAATTAAACATTTTTTAATCAAACTTTGTATTTAGACAGTCGGAAGGTGTGTGAAAGATGCTTTCCTTTTAATGTCTAAAACTTGATACCAAAAATTATCGTCGACAACGAGTTACTAGCCAAATTTCTAAGTTTCAGTTTGATGAGATGACGGCAAGGAGATTTATTAGTATTCCAAAGCGATAAAGGAACTTTGGGTGAAAGCTGCCTTTTAGTGACAGTCACAGTTCCCAAAATTTGACATAACGCAACCTGATAGACAATGAATCTATCTCTCATACTTCAGCGTGAATGGATGACGACAAGTTGGTTTATAAGAATTTTGCAGCGATTATAGAAGTTTACGAAATCGGTGCTATAATTGATTTGAGAGTTACTATCAATCAAAATGATTTTCTCCCTATTCATTAATATATTGCCGATTCTGTTGCAATTCGAATATTTTAAATTGGCTTTAAAAAAATGGCCTTATATTTTCCAAGATTATCACTGCAGTTCATCAGTAATTTAGAATTTTACATTTTTATTAACTGTAAAAGATGGTTCCTACTTTGCTTTAGTAAAAACTCCTGTAAAGTACAATTTTTTATATAGCAGTTCATCACATAGCAATTGGTGTGTTTTGAAATTCAAAGTAATTATCTACGTTCTTTTCCCTTCCCTTGCTTAGCTGTTGATAGAACGCTTATTTACTTCATTTTCCCATATTACTCCAATGTTTTCCCATTTTGGTTTTCATGTATTCTATCAGCTTAAGTAGGCGATGGTTTCAGTTTCAGTCACTTTTCGAAGTTTGTTCTCTTCACCAACTCCAAAATTGTAGATGCGTACGCTTGTAAGGAAAAGTGTCAGCTTGGTGACAAGTGAAGCAAACAACCAACAACAAGTGAATGAAGCAAAAATTCTAAAGAATAAAGTATATATTTTTATTATTTATTAGTTAAAATTCTTACTAATTTGCATTTCTTTACTCATATGTTTACCAATATTGGCAGAAAGTTTACCTCAAAGGAATTGCAGGGACATTTTAGCTGGCATTCCATTCTTATGTGGTAAGTACTGATATTCAGTTAGTTCTTGTCATATATTTTCAATAATTTTTAAATCCCCTAAATTGTAATTTTTTATTTCCAGATGCCGAAGAGATAAGGAATGATTCTATGAATGCCTTATTCTTATAGAAGAAATGAGCATCTAACAATAAAGAGGTAAATAAATACATGAAATCTACATTCTATGTATTGACATTAATTGTTTCTTCAGATTTTATATATTGCATAGATAAACTGATTCTTTAATTTATTATCAGATGCAAATGTCCCTTGAGTACCTTTTCGAGGGAAAAACTTTTGGAAGCCAATATTTGAAGAGTTGGTCTTTTTCTTAAACAGTCCTAGTAAGTGTCAAAACAAACTTAAAATATTAAGTTTTAAAATTTTAATTCAGCTGATGTTAATATATATATATATAAAAAAAAGACATGTTTTTTAATTAATTCATATCCCTTCTTTTTTAGATAAAATTTGACATTTCGAAAATTTCAAGGAGTATTGATGTCAGATTTTGTAGAAAATATTATTAGGGCGAGGACTACATTAATATTTTCAATACGCATGGATTGCTCACAAACTCTTCAATCGCACCAAGAAATAATACAGATAACAATTTCAAAACTCCTGAACTTTGTTTGGATAAGATTTGAAGACATTTTTTGTGTAAGAGAGAAGAAAATTAAAATAGCTAGAAGCAACAAGTGAATGAAGCCAAAATTCCAAAGAGTAAAGTATATATTTTAATTATTTATTAGTTAAAATTCTTAATAATTTGCATTTCTTTCTTCACATGTTTACCAATATTGGCAGAAAGTTTACCTCAAAGGAATTGTAGGGACATTTTAGCTGGCATTCCATTCTTATGTGGTAAGTACTGATATTCATTTAGTTCTTGTCATATATTTTCAATATTTTTTAAATCCCCTAAATTGTAATTTTTTATTTCCAGATGCCGAAGAGATAAGGAATGATTCTATGGATGCCTTACTCTTATTGAAGAAATGAGCATCTAACGATAAAGAGGTAAATAAATACATAAAATCTACATTCTATGTATTGACATTAATTGTTTTTACAGATTTTATATATTGCATAGATAAACTGATTTTTTAATTTATTTTCAGATACAAATGTCCCTTGAGTACCTTTTGGAGGGAAAAACTTTTGGAAGCCAATATTTGAAGAGTTGGTCTTTTTCTTAACAGTCCTAGTAAGTGTCAAAACAAACTTAAAATATTAAGTTTTAAAATTTTAATTCAGCTGATGTTAATATATATATATATAAAAAAAAGACATGTTTTTTAATTAATTCATATCCCTTCTTTTTTAGATAAAAATTTGACATTTCGAAAATTTCAAGGAGTATTGATGTCAGATTTTGTAGAAAATATTATTAGGGCGAGGACTACATTAATATTTTCAATACGCATAGATTGCTCACATACTCTTCAATCGCACCAAGAAATAATACAGATAACAATTTCAAAACTCCTGAACTTTGTTTGGATAAGATTTGAAGACATTTTTTGTCTAAGAGAGAAGAAAATTAAAATAGCTAGAAGCAACAAGTGAATGAAGCCAAAATTCCAAAGAGTAAAGTACATATTTTTATTATTTATTAGTTAAAATTCTTACTAATTTGCATTTCTTTCTTCATATGTTTACCAATATTGGCAGAAAGTTTACCTCAAAGGAATTGTAGGGACATTTTAGCTGGCATTCCATTCTTATGTGGTAAGTACTGATATTCATTTAGTTCTTGTCATATATTTTCAATATTTTTTAAATCCCCTAAATTGTAATTTTTATTTCCAGATGCCGAAGAGATAAGGAATGATTCTATGGATGCCTTACTCTTATTGAAGAAATGAGCATCTAACGATAAAGAGGTAAATAAATACATAAAATCTACATTCTATGTATTGACATTAATTGTTTCTTCGGATTTTATATATTGCATAGATAAACTGATTCTTTAATTTATTTTCAGATACAAATGTCCCTTGAGTACCTTTTGGAGGAAAAAACTTTTGGAAGCCAATATTTGAAGAGTTGGTCTTTTTCTTAAACAGTCCTAGTAAGTCTCAAAACCAATTTAAAATATTAAGTTTTATAATTTTAATTCAACTGATGATAATATATGTAAAAAAAAGACATGTTTTTTAATTAATTCATATCCTTTCTTTTTTAGATAATAATTTGACATTTCGAAAATTTCAAGGAGTATTGATGTCAGATTTTTTAGAAAATATTATTATTCGAGGACTACATTAATATTTTCAATACCCATGGATTGCTCACAAACTCTTCAATCGCACCAAGAAATACGACAGATAACATTTTCAAAACTCCAGAACTTTATTGTATAAGATTTGAAGACATTCTCTGTCCAAGAGAGAATAAATTTAAAATAGCAAGAAGCAACAAGTGAATGAAGCAAAAATTCCAAAGAGTAAAGTATATATTTTTATTATTTATTAGTAAAAATTCTTACTAATTTGCATTTCTTTCTACACATGTTTACCAATATTTGCAGAAAGTTTACCTCAAAGGAATTGCAGGGACATTTTAGCTGGCATTCCATTCTTATGTGGTAAGTACTGATATTCAGTTAGTTCTTGTCATATATTTTCAATAATTTTTAAATCCACTAAATTGTAATTTTTTATATCCAGATGCCGAAGAGATAAGGAATGATTCTATGGATGCCTTACTCTTATAGAAGAAATGAGCATCTAACAATAAAGAGGTAAATAAATACATGAAATCTACATTCTATGTATTGACATTAATTCTTTCTTCAGATTTTATATATTGCATAGAAAAACTGATTCTTTAATTTATTTTCAGATGCAAATGTCCCTTGAGTACCTTTTGGAGGGAAAAACTTTTGGAAGCCAATATTTGAAGAGTTGGTCTTTTTCTTAAACAGTCCTAGTAAGTGTCAAAACAAACTTAAAATATTAAGTTTTAAAATTTTAATTCAGCTGATGTTAATATATGCATAAAAAAAAAGTCATGTTTTTTAATTTATTCATATCCATTCTTTTTTAGATAAAAATTTGACATTTCGAAAATTTCAAGGAGTATTGATATCAGATTTTGTAGAAAATATTATTAGGCGAGGACTACATTAATATTTTCAATACGCATGGATTGCTCACAAACTCTTCAATCGCACCAAGAAATAATACAGATAACAATTTCAAAACTCCTGAACTTTGTTTGGATAAGATTTGAAGACATTTTTTGTCTAAGAGAGAAGAAAATTAAAATAGCTAGAAGCAACAAGTGAATGAAGCCAAAATTCCAAAGAGTAAAGTATATATTTTTATTATTTATTAGTTAAAATTCTTACTAATTTGCATTTCTTTCTTCACATGTTTACCAATATTGGCAGAAAGTTTTCCTCAAAGGAATTGTAGGGACATTTTAGCTGGCATTCCATTCTTATGTGGTAAGTACTGATATTCATTTAGTTCTTGTCATATATTTTCAATATTTTTTAAATCCCCTAAATTGTAATTTTTTATTTCCAGATGCCGAAGAGATAAGGAATGATTCTATGGATGCCTTACTCTTATTGAAGAAATGAGCATCTAACGATAAAGAGGTAAATAAATACATAAAATCTACATTCTATGTATTGACATTAATTGTTTCTTCGGATTTTATATATTGCATAGATAAACTGATTCTTTAATTTATTTTCAGATACAAATGTCCCTTGAGTAGCTTTTGGAGGAAAAAACTTTTGGAAGCCAATATTTGAAGAGTTGGTCTTTTTCTTAAACAGTCCTAGTAAGTGTCAAAACACACTTAAAATATTAAGTTTTAAAATTTTAATTCAACTGATGTTAATATATATATATATATATAAAAAAGACATGTTTTTTAATTAATTCATATCCCTTCTTTTTTAGATAAAAATTTGACATTTCGAAAATTTCAAGGAGTATTGATGTCAGATTTTGTAGAAAATATTATTAGGCGAGGAGTACAATAATATTTTCAACACGCATGGATTGCTCACAAACTCTTCAATCGCACCAAGAAATAATACAGATAACAATTTCAAAACTCCAGAACTTTGTTTGGATAAGATTTGAAGACATTTTTTGTCTAAGAGAGAAGAAAATTAAAGTAGCTAGAAGCAACAAGTGAATGAAGCCAAAATTCCAAAGAGTAAAGTATATATTTTTATTATTTATTAGTTAAAATTCTTACTAATTTGCATTTCTTTCTTCACATGTTTACCAATATTGGCAGAAAGTTTTCCTCAAAGGAATTGTAGGGACATTTTAGCTGGCATTCCATTCTTATGTGGTAAGTACTGATGTTCATTTAGTTCTTGTCATATATTTTCAATATTTTTTAAATCCCCTAAATTGTAATTTTTTATTTCCAGATGCCGAAGAGATAAGGAATGATTCTATGGATGCCTTACTCTTATTGAAGAAATGAGCATCTAACGATAAAGAGGTAAATAAATACATAAAATCTACATTCTATGTATTGACATTAATTGTTTCTTCGGATTTTATATATTGCATAGATAAACTGATTCTTTAATTTATTTTCAGATACAAATGTCCCTTGAGTACCTTTTGGAGGAAAAAACTTTTGGAAGCCAATATTTGAAGAATTGTTCTTTTTCTTAAACAGTCCTAGTAAGTGTCAAAACAAACTTAAAATATTAAGTTTTAAAATTTTAATTCAGCTGATGTTAATATATATATATAAAAAAAAAGACATGTTTTTTAATTTTTTCATATCCTTTCTTTTGTAGATAAAAATTAGACATTTCGATAATTTCAAGGAGTATTGATGTCAGATTTTGTAGAAAATATTATAAGGCGAGGACTACATTAATATTTTCAATACGCATGGATTGCTCACAAACTCTTCAATCGCACCAAGAAATACGACTGATAACAATTTCAAAACTCCACAACTTTCTTGTTTAAGATTTGAAGACATTCTCTGCCCAAGAGAGAATAAATTTAAAATAGCAAGAAGCAACAAGTAATTGAAGCAAAAATTCCAAAGAGTAAAGTATATATTTTTATTATTTATTAGTTAAAATTCTTACTAATTTGCATTTCTTTCTTCACATGTTTACCAATATTGGCAGAAAGTTTACCTCAAACGAATTGCAGGGACATTTTAGCTGGCATTCCATTCTTATGTGGTAAGTACTGATATTCATTTAGTTCTTGTCATAAATTTTCAATATTTTTTAAATCCCCTAAATTGAAATTTTTTATTTCCAGATGCCGAAGAGATAAGGAATAATTCTATGGATACCTTACTCTTATTGAAGAATCGAGCATCTAACGATAAAGAGGTAAATAAATACATGAAATCTACATTCTATGTATTGACATTAATTGTTTCTTCAGATTTTATATATTGCATAGATAAACTGATTCTTTAATTTATTTTCAGATGCAAATGTCCCTTGAGTACCTTTTGGAGGGAAAAACTTTTGTAAGCCAATATTTGAAGAGTTGGTCTTTTTCTTAAACAGTCCTAGTAAGTGTCAAAACAAACTTAAAATATTAAGTTTTAAAATTTTTATTCAGCTGATGTTAATATATACATAAAAAATTTTTTTTTAATTTATTCATATCTTTCTTTTTTAGATAAAAATTTGACATTTCGAAAATTTCAAGGAGTATTGATATCAGATTTTGTAGAAAATATTATTAGGCGAGGACTACATTAATATTTTCAATACGCATGGATTGCTCACAAACTCTTCAATCGCACCAAGAAATAATACAGATAACAATTTCAAAACTCCTGAACTTTGTTTGGATAAGATTTGAAGACATTTTTTGTCTAAGAGAGAAGAAAATTAAAATAGCTAGAAGCAACAAGTGAATGAAGCCAAAATTCCAAAGAGTAAAGTATATATTTTTATTATTTATTAGTTAAAATTCTTACTAATTTGCATTTCTTTCTTCACATGTTTACCAATATTGGCAGAAAGTTTTCCTCAAAGGAATTGTAGGGACATTTTAGCTGGCATTCCATTCTTATGTGGTAAGTACTGATATTCATTTAGTTCTTGTCATATATTTTCAATATTTTTTAAATCCCCTAAATTGTAATTTTTTATTTCCAGATGCCGAAGAAATAAGGAATGATTCTATGGATGCCTTACTCTTATTGAAGAAATGAGCATCTAACGATAAAGAGGTAAATAAATACATAAAATCTACATTCTATGTATTGACATTAATTGTTTCTTCGGATTTTATATATTGCATAGATAAACTGATTCTTTAATTTATTTTCAGATACAAATGTCCCTTGAGTAGCTTTTGGAGGAAAAAACTTTTGGAAGCCAATATTTGAAGAGTTGGTCTTTTTCTTAAACAGTCCTAGTATGTGTCAAAACACACTTAAAATATTAAGTTTTAAAATTTTAATTCAGCTGATGTTAATATATATATATATATATATATATATATATATATATATATATATATATATATATATATATATATATATATATATATATATATATATATATATATATATATATATATATATATATATATATATATATAAAAAAGACATGTTTTTTAATTAATTCATATCCCTTCTTTTTTAGATAAAAATTTGACATTTCGAAAATTTCAATGAGTATTGATGTCAGATTTTGTAGAAAATATTATTAGGCGAGGAGTACAATAATATTTTCTACACGCATGGATTGCTCACAAACTCTTCAATCGCACCAAGAAATAATACAGATAACAATTTCAAAACTCCAGAACTTTGTTTGGATAAGATTTGAAGACATTTTTTGTCTAAGAGAGAAGAAAATTAAAGTAGCTAGAAGCAACAAGTGAATGAAGCCAAAATTCCAAAGAGTAAAGTATATATTTTTATTATTTATTAGTTAAAATTCTTACTAATTTGCATTTCTTTCTTCACATGTTTACCAATATTGGCAGAAAGTTTTCCTCAAAGGAATTGTAGGGACATTTTAGCTGGCATTCCATTCTTATGTGGTAAGTACTGATGTTCATTTAGTTCTTGTCATATATTTTCAATATTTTTTAAATCCCCTAAATTGTAATTTTTTATTTCCAGATGCCGAAGAGATAAGGAATGATTCTATGGATGCCTTACTCTTATTGAAGAAATGAGCATCTAACGATAAAGAGGTAAATAAATACATAAAATCTACATTCTATGTTTTGACATTAATTGTTTCTTCGGATTTTATATATTGCATAGATAAACTGATTCTTTAATTTATTTTCAGATACAAATGTCCCTTGAGTACCTTTTGGAGGGAAAAACTTTTGGAAGCCAATATTTGAAGAGTTGGTCTTTTTCTTAAACAGTCCTAGTAAGTGTCAAAACAAACTTAAAATATTAAGTTTTAAAATTTTAATTCAGCTGATGTTAATATATATATATAAAAAAAAAGACATGTTTTTTAATTTTTTCGTATCCTTTCTTTTGTAGATAAAAATTAGACATTTCGAAAATTTCAAGGAGTATTGATGTCAGATTTTGTAGAAAATATTATTAGGCGAGGACTACATTAATATTTCCAATACGCATGGATTGCTCACAAACTCTTCAATCGCACCAAGAAATACGACTGATAACAATTTCAAAACTCCAGAACTTTCTTGTATAAGATTTGAAGACATTCTCTGCCCAAGAGAGAATAAATTTAAAATAGCAAGAAGCAACAAGTAATTGAAGCAAAAATTCCAAAGAGTAAAGTATATATTTTTATTATTTATTAGTTAAAATTCTTACTAATTTGCATTTCTTTCTTCACATGTTTACCAATATTGGCAGAAAGTTTACCTCAAAGGAATTCCAGGGACATTTTAGCTGGCATTCCATTCTTATGTGGTAAGTACTGATATTCATTTAGTTCTTATCATATATTTTCAATATTTTTTAAATCCCCTAAATTGAAATTTTTTATTTCCAGATGCCGAAGAGATAAGGAATGATTCTATGGATACCTTACTCTTATTGAAGAAATGAGCATCTAACGATAAAGAGGTAAATAAATACATTAAATCTACATTCTATGTATTGACATTAATTGTTTCTTCAGATTTTATATATTGTAGAGATAAACTGATTGTTTAATTTATATTCAGATGCAAATGTCCCTTGAGTACCTTTTGGAGGGAAAAACTTTTGGAAGCCAATATTTGAAGAGTTGGGCTTTTTCTTAAACAGTCCTAGTAAGTGTCAAAACAAACTTAAAATATTAAGTTTTAAAATTTTAATTCAGCTGATGTTAATATATATAAAAAAAAGACATGTTTTTTAATTAATTCATATCCTTTCTTTTGTAGATAAAAATTTGACATTTCGAAAATTTCAAGGAGTATTGATGTCAGATTTTGTAGAAAATATTATTAGGCGAGGACTACATTAATATTTCCAATACGCATGGATTGCTCACAAACTCTTCAATCGCACCAAGAAATACGACTGATAACAATTTCAAAACTCCAGAACTTTCTTGTATAAGATTTGAAGACATTCTCTGCCCAAGAGAGAATAAATTTAAAATAGCAAGAAGCAACAAGTAATTGAAGCAAAAATTCCAAAGAGTAAAGTATATATTTTTATTATTTATTAGTTAAAATTCTTACTAATTTGCATTTCTTTCTTCACATGTTTACCAATATTGGCAGAAAGTTTATCTCAAAGGAATTGCAGGGACATTTTAGCTGACATTCCATTCTTATGTGGTAGGAACTGATATTCATTTAGTTCTTTTCATATATTTTCAATATTTTTTAAATCCCCTAAATTGTAAGTTTTTATTTCCAGATGCCGAAGAGATAAGAAATGATTCTATGGATGCCTTACTCTTATTGAAGGAATGAGCATCGAACGATAAAGAGGTAAATAAATACATTAAATCTACATTCTATGTATTGACATTAATTGTTTCTTCAGATTTTATATATTGCAGAGATAAACTGATTGTTTAATTTAAATTCAGATGCAAATGTCCTTTGAGTACCTTTTGGAGGGAAAAACTTTTGGAAGCCAATATTTGAAGAGTTGGGCTTTTTCTTAAACAGTCCTAGTAAGTGTTAAAACAAACTTAAAATATTAAGTTTTAAAATTTTCATTCAGCTGATGTTAATATATATATATATATAAAAAAGACATGTTTTTTTAATTAATTCATGTCCTTTCTTTTTTAGATAAAAATTTGACATTTCGAAGATTTCAAGGAGTAATGATGTCAGATTTTGTAGAAAATATTATTAGGCGAGGACTACAATAATATTTTCAACACGCATGGATTGCTCACAAACTCTTCAATCGCACCAAGAAATAATACAGATAACAATTTCAAAACTCCAGAACTTTTTTTGGATAAGATTTGAAGACATTTTTTGTCTAAGAGAGAAGAAAATTAAAATAGCTAGAAGCAACAAGTGAATGAAGCCAAAATTCCAAAGAGTAAAGTATATATTTTTATTATTTATTAGTTAAAATTCTTACTAATTTGCATTTCTTTTTCACATGTTTACCAATATTGGCAGAAAGTTTACCTCAAAGGAATTGCAGGGACATTTTAGCTGGCATTCCATTCTTGTGTGGTAAGTACTAATATTCATTTAGTTCTTGTCATTTATTTTCAATATATTTTAAATCCCCTAAATTGTAATTTTTTATTTCCAGATGCCGAAGAGATAAGGAATGATTCTATGGATACCTTACTCTTATTGAAGAAATGAGCATCTAACGATAAAGAGGTAAATAAATACATTAAATCTACATTCTATGTATTGACATTAATTGTTTCTTCAGATTTTATATATTGTAGAGATAAACTGATTGTTTAATTTATATTCAGATGCAAATGTCCTTTGAGTACCTTTTGGAGGGAAAAACTTTTGGAAGCCAATATTTGAAGAGTTGGGCTTTTTCTTAAACAGTCCTAGTAAGTGTCAAAACAAACTTAAAATATTAAGTTTTAAAATTTTAATTCAGCTGATGTTAATATATATAAAAAAAAGACATGTTTTTTAATTAATTCATATCCTTTCTTTTGTAGATAAAAATTTGACATTTCGAAAATTTCAAGGAGTATTGATGTCAGATTTTGTAGAAAATATTATTAGGCGAGGACTACATTAATATTTCCAATACGCATGGATTGCTCACAAACTCTTCAATCGCACCAAGAAATACGACTGATAACAATTTCAAAACTCCAGAACTTTCTTGTATAAGATTTGAAGACATTCTCTGCCCAAGAGAGAATAAATTTAAAATAGCAAGAAGCAACAAGTAATTGAAGCAAAAATTCCAAAGAGTAAAGTATATATTTTTATTATTTATTAGTTAAAATTCTTATTAATTTGCATTTCTTTTTCACATGTTTACCAATATTGGCAGAAAGTTTATCTCAAAGGAATTGCAGGGACATTTTATCTGGCATTCCATTCTTATGTGGTAAGTACTGATATTCATTTAGTTCTTGTCATATATTTTCAATATTTTTTAAATCCCCTAAATTGTAATTTTTTATTTCCAGATGCCGAAGAGATAAGGAATGATTCTATGGATGCCTTACTCTTATTGAAGAAATGAGCATCTAACGATAAAGAGGTAAATAAATACATGAAATCTACATTCTATGTATTGACATTAATTGTTTCTTCAGATTTTATATATTGCATAGATAAACTGATTCTTAAATTTATTTTCAGATGCAAATGTCCCTTGAGTACCTTTTGGAGGGAAAAACTTTTGGAAGCCAATATTTGAAGAGTTGGTCTTTTTCTTAAACAGTCCTAGTAAGTGTCAAAACAAACTTAAAATATTAAGTTTTAAAATTTTAATTCAGCTGATGTTAATATATATATATAAAAAAAATACATGTTTTTTAATTAATTCATATCCTTTCTTTTTTAGATAAAAATTTGACATTTCGAAAATTTTAAGGAGTATTGATGTCAGATTTTGTAGAAAATATTATTAGGCGAGGACTACATTAATATTTTCAACCCGCATGGATTGCTCACAAACTCTTCAATCGCACCAAGAAATACGACTGATAACAATTTCAAAACTCCAGAACTTTCTTGTATAAGATTTGAAGACATTCTCTGCCCAAGAGAGAATAAATTTAAAATAGCAAGAAGCAACAAGTAATTGAAGCAAAAATTCCAAAGAGTAAAGTATATATTTTTATTATTTATTAGTTAAAATTCTTATTAATTTGCATTTCTTTTTCACATGTTTACCAATATTGGCAGAAAGTTTATCTCAAAGGAATTGCAGGGACATTTTATCTGGCATTCCATTCTTATGTGGTAAGTACTGATATTCATTTAGTTCTTGTCATATATTTTCAATATTTTTTAAATCCCCTAAATTGTAATTTTTTATTTCCAGATGCCGAAGAGATAAGGAATGATTCTATGAATGCCTTACTCTTATTGAAGAAATGAGCATCTAACGATAAAGAGGTAAATAAAGACATGAAATCTACATTCTATGTATTGACATTAATTGTTTCTTCAGATTTTATATATTGCATAGATAAACTGATTCTTAAATTTATTTTCAGATGCAAATGTCCCTTGAGTACCTTTTGGAGGGAAAAACTTTTGGAAGCCAATATTTGAAGAGTTGGTCTTTTTCTTAAACAGTCCTAGTAAGTGTTAAAACAAACTTAAAATATTAAGTTTTAAAATTTTAATTCAGCTGATGTTAATATATATATAAAAAAAAAGACATGTTTTTTAATTAATTCATATCCTTTCTTTTGTAGATAAAAATTTGACATTTCGAAAATTTCAAGGAGTATTGATGTCAGATTTTGTAGAAAATATTATTAGGCGAGGACTATATTAATATTTTCAATACGCATGGATTGCTCACAAACTCTTCAATCGCACCAAGAAATAATACAGATAACAATTTCAAAACTCCAGAATTTTGTTTGGATAAGATTTGAAGACATTTTTTGTCTAAGAGAGAAGAAAATTGAAATATCTAGAAGCAACAAGTGAATGAAGCCAAAATTCCAAAGAGTAAAGTATATATTTTTATTATTTATTAGTTAAAATTCTTACTAATTTGCATTTCTTTCTTCACATGTTTACCAATATTGGCAGAAAGTTTACCTCAAAGGAATTGCAGGGCCATTTTAGCTGGCATTCCATTCTTATGTGGTAAGTACTGATATTCATTTATTTCTTGTCATATATTTTCAATATTTTTTAAATCCCCTAAATTGTAATTTTTTATTTCCAGATGCCGAAGAGATAAGGAATGATTCTATGGATGCCTTACTCTTATTGAAGAAATGAGCATCTTACGATAAAGAGGTAAATAAATACATGAAATCTACATTCTATGTATTGACATTAATTGTTTCTTCAGATTTTATATATTGCATAGATAAACTGATTCTTTAATTTATTTTCAGATGCAAATGTCCCTTGAGTACCTTTTCGAGGGAAAAACTTTTGGAAGCCAATATTTGAAGAGTTGGTCTTTTTCTTAAACAGTCCTAGTAAGTGTCAAAACAAACTTAAAATATTAAGTTTTAAAATTTTAATTCAGCTGATGTT
Source organism: Linyphia triangularis (assembly GCA_963978545.1). Lineage (NCBI taxonomy): Eukaryota > Metazoa > Arthropoda > Arachnida > Araneae > Linyphiidae > Linyphia > Linyphia triangularis. The sequence goes on from OZ021728.1 coordinate 52,676,326, forward strand.
AATATATATATATATATAAAAAAAAGACATGTTTTTTAATTAATTCATATCCCTTCTTTTTTAGATAAAAATTTGACATTTCGAAAATTTCAAGGAGTATTGATGTCAGATTTTGTAGAAAATATTATTAGGGCGAGGACTACATTAATATTTTCAATACGCATGGATTGCTCACAAACTCTTCAATCGCACCAAGAAACAATACAGATAACAATTTCAAAACTCCTGAACTTTGTTTGGATAAGATTTGAAGACATTTTTTGTGTAAGAGAGAAGAAAATTAAAATAGCTAGAAGCAACAAGTGAATGAAGCCAAAATTCCAAAGAGTAAAGTATATATTTTAATTATTTATTAGTTAAAATTCTTAATAATTTGCATTTCTTTCTTCACATGTTTACCAATATTTGCAGAAAGTTTACCTCAAAGGAATTGTAGGGACATTTTAGCTGGCATTCCATTCTTATGTGGTAAGTACTGATATTCATTTAGTTCTTGTCATATATTTTCAATATTTTTTAAATCCCCTAAATTGTAATTTTTTATTTCCAGATGCCGAAGAGATAAGGAATGATTCTATGGATGCCTTACTCTTATTGAAGAAATGAGCATCTAACGATAAAGAGGTAAATAAATACATGAAATCTACATTCTATGTATTGACATTAATTGTTTCTTCAGATTTTATATATTGCATAGATAAACTGATTCTTAAATTTATTTTCAGATGCAAATGTCCCTTGAGTACCTTTTGGAGGGAAAAACTTTTGGAAGCCAATATTTGAAGAGTTGGTCTTTTTCTTAAACAGTCCTAGTAAGTGTTAAAACAAACTTAAAATATTAAGTTTTAAAATTTTAATTCAGCTGATGTTAATATATATATAAAAAAAAAGACATGTTTTTTAATTAATTCATATCCTTTCTTTTGTAGATAAAAATTTGACATTTCGAAAATTTCAAGGAGTATTGATGTCAGATTTTGTAGAAAATATTATTAGGGCGAGGACTACATTAATATTTTCAATACGCATGGATTGCTCACAAACTCTTCAATCGCACCAAGAAACAATACAGATAACAATTTCAAAACTCCTGAACTTTGTTTGGATAAGATTTGAAGACATTTTTTGTGTAAGAGAGAAGAAAATTAAAATAGCTAGAAGCAACAAGTGAATGAAGCCAAAATTCCAAAGAGTAAAGTATATATTTTAATTATTTATTAGTTAAAATTCTTAATAATTTGCATTTCTTTCTTCACATGTTTACCAATATTTGCAGAAAGTTTACCTCAAAGGAATTGTAGGGACATTTTAGCTGGCATTCCATTCTTATGTGGTAAGTACTGATATTCATTTAGTTCTTGTCATATATTTTCAATATTTTTTAAATCCCCTAAATTGTAATTTTTTATTTCCAGATGCCGAAGAGATAAGGAATGATTCTATGGATGCCTTACTCTTATTGAAGAAATGAGCATCTAACGATAAAGAGGTAAATAAATACATAAAATCTACATTCTATGTATTGACATTAATTGTTTTTACAGATTTTATATATTGCATAGATAAACTGATTCTTTAATTTATTTTCAGATACAAATGTCCCTTGAGTACCTTTTAGAGGAAAAAACTTTTGGAAGCCAATATTTGAAGAGTTGGTCTTTTTCTTAAACAGTCCTAGTAAGTGTCAAAACAAACTTAAAATATTAAGTTTTAAAATTTTAATTCAGCTGATGTTAATATATATATATATATATGTGGGGGTTAGTGGTTCGGTTTTTTAAATGTCTAGGGGATTTATTTAGGGAAGCAAAAATGAAATAAAAGAGAAATAAACTTCCAAATCAGAAACAGAAAGTACAATTAAATTTATTGGACGAAACATCACAATCACTTTCAAACAAAACAAAGGGGGGAAAAGTATTAAGTACTACTAGCCAAATGGCAGCACAAGTCGACGAAAACTAAGTGTTTTATTAGTACATTACCCAATTAGCGAAGTGAGTTGAGTGCACCCAAAATTGGCGGACAGAGTTCAGCGTGTTTGTTCCCGAATGGGATCCGGTGTGCTTCTCGAATGAGAGCCGGTGAGCTTCTGCTTAAAAAATAAAATCGCGGAGTACGAATACTTATTCGTAATAAAAAAAAAAAGAAACATCGTCTTGCAGTGCCATCTGTCTTTACAAGAGGAAATTGAAATGTACGGTAAACAATTGATATGGGATAATAAAAATCCTACATATATATATATATATATATATATATATATATATATATATATATATATATATATATATATATATATATATATATATATATATATATATATATATATATATATATATATATATATATATATATATATATATATATATATATATATATATATATATATATATATATATATATATATATATATATATATATATATATATATATATATATATATATATATATATATATATATATATATATATATATATATATATATATATATATATATATATATATATATATATATATATATATATATATATATATATATATATATATATATATATATATATATATATATATATATATATATATATATATATATATATATATATATATATATATATATATATATATATATATATATATATATATATATATATATATATATATATATATATATATATATATATATATATATATATATATATATATATATATATATATATATATATATATATATATATATATATATATATATATATATATATATATATATAAAAGACAGGTTTTTTAATTAATTCATATCCCTTCTTTTTTAGATAAAAATTTGACATTTCGAAAATTTCAAGGAGTATTGATGTCAGATTTTGTAGAAAATATTATTAGGGCGAGGACTACATTAATATTTTCAATACGCATGGATTGCTCACATACTCTTCAATCGCACCAAGAAATAATACAGATAACAATTTCAAAACTCCTGAACTTTGTTTGGATAAGATTTGAAGACATTTTTTGTCTAAGAGAGAAGAAAATTAAAATAGCTAGAAGCAACAAGTGAATGAAGCCAAAATTCCAAAGAGTAAAGTATATATTTTTATTATTTATTAGTTAAAATTCTTACTAATTTGCATTTCTTTTTCACATGTTTAACAATATTGGCAGAAAGTTTACCTCAAAGGAATTGCAGGGACAATTTAGCTGGCATTCCATTCTTAAGTGGTAAGTACTGATATTCATTTAGTTCTTGTCATATATTTTCAATATTTTTTAAATCCCCTAAATTGTAATTTTTTATTTCCAGATGCCGAAGAGATAAGGAATGATTCTATGGATGCCTTACTCTTATTGAAGGAATGAGCATCGAACGATAAAGAGGTAAATAAATACATTAAATCTACATTCTATGTATTGACATTAATTGTTTCTTCAGATTTTATATATTGCAGAGATAAACTGATTGTTTCATTTATATTCAGATGCAAATGTCCTTTGAGTACCTTTTGGAGGGAAAAACTTTTGGAAGCCAATATTTGAAGAGTTGGGCTTTTTCTTAAACAGTCCTAGTAAGTGTCAAAACAAACTTAAAATATTAAGTTTTAAAATTTTAATTCAGCTGATGTTAATATATATATATATATAAAAAAAAGACATGTTTTTTAATTTTTTCATATCCTTTCTTTTGTAGATAAAAATTAGACATTTCGAAAATTTCAAGGAGTATTGATGTCAGATTTTGTAGAAAATATTATTAGGCGAGGACTACATTAATATTTTCAATACGCATGGATTGATCACAAACTCTTCAATCCCACCAAGAAATACGACTAATAACAATTTCAAAACTCCCGAACTTTCTTGTATAAGATTTGAAGACATTCTCTGTTCAAGAGAGAATAAATTTAAAATAGCAAGAAACAACAAGTAATTGAAGCAAAAATTCCAAAGAGTAAAGTACATATTTTTATTATTTATTAGTTAAAATTCTTACTAATTTGCATTTCTTTTTCACATGTTTACCAATATTGGCAGAAAGTTTACCTCAAAGGAATTGCAGGGATATTTTAGCTGGCATTCCATTCTTATGTGGTAGCTACTGATATTCATTTAGTTCTTGTCATATATTTTCAATATTTTTTAAATCCCCTAAATTGTAATTTTTTATTTCCAGATGCCGAAGAGATAAGGAATGATTCTATGGATGCCTTACTCTTATTGAAGGAATGAGCATCGAACGATAAAGAGGTAAATAAATACATTAAATCTACATTCTATGTATTGACATTAATTGTTTCTTCAGATTTTATATATTGCAGAGATAAACTGATTGTTTCATTTATATTCAGATGCAAATGTCCTTTGAGTACCTTTTGGAGGGAAAAACTTTTGGAAGCCAATATTTGAAGAGTTGGGCTTTTTCTTAAACAGTCCTAGTAAGTGTCAAAACAAACTTAAAATATTAAGTTTTAAAATTTTAATTCAGCTTATGTTAATATATATATATAAAAAAAAGACATGTTTTTTTAATTAATTCATGTCCTTTCTTTTTTAGATAAAAATTTGACATTTCGAAGATTTCAAGGAGTATTGATGTCAGATTTTGTAGAAAATATTATTAGGCGAGGACTACAATAATATTTTCAATACGCATGGATTGCTCACAAACTCTTCAATCGCACCAAGAAATAATGCAGATAACAATTTCAAAACTCCAGAACTTTCTTGTTTAAGATTTGAAGACATTCTCTGCCCAAGAGAGAATAAATTTAAAATAGCAAGAAGCAACAAGTAATTGAAGCAAAAATTCCAAAGAGTAAAGTATATATTTTTATTATTTATTAGTTAAAATTCTTACTAATTTGCATTTCTTTCTTCACATGTTTACCAATATTGGCAGAAAGTTTACCTCAAAGGAATTGCATTGACATTTTAGCTGGCATTCCATTCTTATGTGGTAAGTACTGATATTCATTTAGTTCTTGTCATATATTTTCAATATTTTTTAAATCCCCTAAATTGTAATTTTTTATTTCCAGATGCCGAAGAGATAAGGAATGATTCTATGGATGCCTTACTCTTATTGAAGGAATGAGCATCGAACGATAAAGAGGTAAATAAATACATTAAATCTACATTCTATGTATTGACATTAATTGTTTCTTCAGATTTTATATATTGCAGAGATAAACTGATTGTTTAATTTATATTCAGATGCAAATATCCCTTGAGTACCTTTTGGAGGCAAAAACTTTTGGAAGCCAATATTTGAAGAGTTGGGCTTTTTCTTAAACAGTCCTAGTAAGTGTCAAAACAAACTTAAAATATTAAGTTTTAAAATTTTAATTCAGCTGATTTTAATATATATATATATATAAAAAGGCATGTTTTTTAATTAATTCATATCCTTTCTTTTTTAGATAAAAATTTGAAATTTCGAAGATTTCAAGGAGTATTGATGTCAGATTTTGTAGAAAATATTATTAGGCGAGGACTACAATAATATTTTCAATACGCATGGATTGCTCACAAACTCTTCAATCGCACCAAGAAATAATGCAGATAACAATTTCAAAACTCCAGAACTTTCTTGTTTAAGATTTGAAGACATTCTCTGCCCAAGAGAGAATAAATTTAAAATAGCAAGAAGCAACAAGTAATTGAAGCAAAAATTCCAAAGAGTAAAGTATATATTTTTATTATTTATTAGTTAAAATTCTTACTAATTTGCATTTCTTTCTTCACATGTTTACCAATATTGGCAGAAAGTTTACCTCAAAGGAATTGCAGGGACATTTTAGCTGGCATTCCATTCTTATGTGGTAAGTACTGATATTCATTTAGTTCTTGTCATAAATTTTCAATATTTTTTAAATCCCCTAAATTGAAATTTTTTATTTCCAGATGCCGAAGAGATAAGGAATAATTCTATGGATACCTTACTCTTATTGAAGAATCGAGCATCTAACGATAAAGAGGTAAATAAATACATGAAATCTACATTCTATGTATTGACATTAATTGTTTCTTCAGATTTTATATATTGCATAGATAAACTGATTCTTTCATTTATTTTCAGATGCAAATGTCCCTTGAGTACCTTTTGGAGGGAAAAACTTTTGGAAGCCAATATTTGAAGAGTTGGTCTTTTTCTTAAACAGTCCTAGTAAGTCTCAAAACCAATTTAAAATATTAAGTTTTATAATTTTAATTCAACTGATGATAATATATGTAAAAAAAAGACATGTTTTTTAATTAATTCATATCCTTTCTTTTTTAGATAATAATTGGACATTTCGAAAATTTCAAGGAGTATTGATGTCAGATTTTTTAGAAAATATTATTATTCGAGGACTACATTAATATTTTCAATACCCATGGATTGCTCACAAACTCTTCAATCGCACCAAGAAATACGACAGATAACATTTTCAAAACTCCAGAACTTTATTGTATAAGATTTGAAGACATTCTCTGTCCAAGAGAGAATAAATTTAAAATAGCAAGAAGCAACAAGTGAATGAAGCAAAAATTCCAAAGAGTAAAGTATATATTTTTATTATTTATTAGTAAAAATTCTTACTAATTTGCATTTCTTTCTACACATGTTTACCAATATTTGCAGAAAGTTTACCTCAAAGGAATTGCAGGGACATTTTAGCTGGCATTCCATTCTTATGTGGTAAGTACTGATATTCAGTTAGTTCTTGTCATATATTTTCAATAATTTTTAAATCCACTAAATTGTAATTTTTTATATCCAGATGCCGAAGAGATAAGGGATTCTATGGATGCCTTACTCTTATAGAAGAAATGAGCATCTAACAATAAAGAGGTAAATAAATACATGAAATCTACATTCTATGTATTGACATTAATTCTTTCTTCAGATTTTATATATTGCATAGAAAAACTGATTCTTTAATTTATTTTCAGATGCAAATGTCCCTTGAGTACCTTTTGGAGGGAAAAACTTTTGGAAGCCAATATTTGAAGAGTTGGTCTTTTTCTTAAACAGTCCTAGTAAGTGTCAAAACAAACTTAAAATATTAAGTTTTAAAATTTTAATTCAGCTGATGTTAATATATATATATAAAAAAAAGACATGTTTTTTTAATTAATTCATGTCCTTTCTTTTTTAGATAAAAATGTGACATTTCGAAGATTTCAAGGAGTATTGATGTCAGATTTTGTAGAAAATATTATTAGGCGAGGACTACATTAATATTTTCAATACGCATGGATTGCTCACAAACTCTTCAATCGCACCTAGAAATAATGCAGATAACAATTTCAAAACTCCAGAACTTTCTTGTTTAAGATTTGAAGACATTCTCTGCCCAAGAGAGAATAAATTTAAAATAGCAAGAAGCAACAAGTAATTGAAGCAAAAATTCCAAAGAGTAAAGTATATATTTTTATTATTTATTAGTTAAAATTCTTACTAATTTGCATTTCTTTCTTCACATGTTTACCAATATTGGCAGAAAGTTTACCTCAAAGGAATTGCATTGACATTTTAGCTGGCATTCCATTCTTATGTGGTAAGTACTGATATTCATTTAGTTCTTTTCATATATTTTCAATATTTTTTAAATCCCCTAAATTGTAATTTTTTATTTCCAGATTCCGAAGAGATAAGGAATGATTCTATGGATGCCTTACTCTTATTGAAGGAATGAGCATCGAACGATAAAGAGGTAAATAAATACATTAAATCTACATTCTATGTATTGACATTAATTGTTTCTTCAGATTTTATATATTGCAGAGATAAACTGATTGTTTAATTTATATTCAGATGCAAATTTCCCTTAAGTACCTTTTGGAGGCAAAATTTTTTGGAAGCCAATATTTGAAGAGTTGGGCTTTTTCTTAAACAGTCCTAGTAAGTGTCAAAACAAACTTAAAATATTAAGTTTTAAAATTTTAATTCAGCTGATTTTAATATATATATATATATATAAAGGCATGTTTTTTAATTAATTCATATCCTTTCTTTTTTAGATAAAAATTTGAAATTTCGAAGATTTCAAGGAGTATTGATGTCAGATTTTGTAGAAAATATTATTAGGCGAGGACTACAATAATATTTTCAACACGCATGGATTGCTCACAAACTCTTCAATCGCACCAAGAAATAATACAAATATTAATTTCAAAACTCCAGAACTTTGTTTGGATAAGATTTGAAGACATTTTTTGTCTAAGAGAGAAGAAAATTAAAATAGCTAGAAGCAACGAGTGAATGAAGCCAAAATTCCAAAGAGTAAAGTATATATTTTAATTATTTATTAGTTAAAATTCTTACTAATTTGCATTTCTTTTTCACATGTTTACCAATATTGGCAGAAAGTTTACCTCAAAGGAATTGCAGGGACATTTTAGCTGGCATTCCATTCTTATGTGGTAAGTACTGATATTCATTTAGTTCTTGTCATATATTTTCAATATTTTTTAAATCCCCTAAATTGAAATTTTTTATTTCCAGATGCCGAAGAGATAAGGAATGATTCTATGGATGCCTTACTCTTATTGAAAAAATGAGCATCTAACGATAAAGAGGTAAATAAATACATGAAATCTACATTCTATGTATTGACATTAATTGTTTCTTCAGATTTTATATATTGCATAGATAAACTGATTCTTAAATTTATTTTCAGATGCAAATGTCCCTTGAGTACCTTTTGGAGGGAAAAATTTTTAGAAGCCAATATTTGTAGAGTTGGTCTTTTTCTTAAACAGTCCTAGTAAGTGTTAAAACAAACTTAAAATATTAAGTTTTAAAATTTTAATTCAGCTGATGTTAATATATATATATAAAAAAAAGACATGTTTTTTAATTAATTCATATCCTTTCTTTTGTAGATAAAAATTTGACATTTCGAAATATTCAAGGAGTATTGATGTCAGATTTTGTAGAAAATATTATTAGGCGAGGACTACATTAATATTTTCAATACGCATGGATTGCTCACAAACTCTTCAATCGCACCAAGAAATACGACAGATAACATTTTCAAAACTCCAGAACTTTATTGTATAAGATTTGAAGACATTCTCTGTCCAAGAGAGAATAAATTTAAAATAGCAAGAAGCAACAAGTGAATGAAGCAAAAATTCCAAAGAGTAAAGTATATATTTAGTAAAGTATATATTTTTATTATTTATTAGTAAAAATTCTTACTAATTTGCATTTCTTTCTACACATGTTTACCAATATTTGCAGAAAGTTTACCTCAAAGGAATTGCAGGGACATTTTAGCTGGCATTCCATTCTTATGTGGTAAGTACTGATATTCAGTTAGTTCTTGTCATATATTTTCAATAATTTTTAAATCCACTAAATTGTAATTTTTTATATCCAGATGCCGAAGAGATAAGGGATTCTATGGATGCCTTACTCTTATAGAAGAAATGAGCATCTAACAATAAAGAGGTAAATAAATACATGAAATCTACATTCTATGTATTGACATTAATTCTTTCTTCAGATTTTATATATTGCATAGAAAAACTGATTCTTTAATTTATTTTCAGATGCAAATGTCCCTTGAGTACCTTTTGGAGGGAAAAACTTTTGGAAGCCAATATTTGAAGAGTTGGTCTTTTTCTTAAACAGTCCTAGTAAGTGTCAAAACAAACTTAAAATATTAAGTTTTAAAATTTTAATTCAGCTGATGTTAATATATATATATAAAAAAAAGACATGTTTTTTTAATTAATTCATGTCCTTTCTTTTTTAGATAAAAATGTGACATTTCGAAGATTTCAAGGAGTATTGATGTCAGATTTTGTAGAAAATATTATTAGGCGAGGACTACATTAATATTTTCAATACGCATGGATTGCTCACAAACTCTTCAATCGCACCTAGAAATAATGCAGATAACAATTTCAAAACTCCAGAACTTTCTTGTTTAAGATTTGAAGACATTCTCTGCCCAAGAGAGAATAAATTTAAAATAGCAAGAAGCAACAAGTAATTGAAGCAAAAATTCCAAAGAGTAAAGTATATATTTTTATTATTTATTAGTTAAAATTCTTACTAATTTGCATTTCTTTCTTCACATGTTTACCAATATTGGCAGAAAGTTTACCTCAAAGGAATTGCATTGACATTTTAGCTGGCATTCCATTCTTATGTGGTAAGTACTGATATTCATTTAGTTCTTTTCATATATTTTCAATATTTTTTAAATCCCCTAAATTGTAATTTTTTATTTCCAGATTCCGAAGAGATAAGGAATGATTCTATGGATGCCTTACTCTTATTGAAGGAATGAGCATCGAACGATAAAGAGGTAAATAAATACATTAAATCTACATTCTATGTATTGACATTAATTGTTTCTTCAGATTTTATATATTGCAGAGATAAACTGATTGTTTAATTTATATTCAGATGCAAATTTCCCTTAAGTACCTTTTGGAGGCAAAATTTTTTGGAAGCCAATATTTGAAGAGTTGGGCTTTTTCTTAAACAGTCCTAGTAAGTGTCAAAACAAACTTAAAATATTAAGTTTTAAAATTTTAATTCAGCTGATTTTAATATATATATATAAAGGCATGTTTTTTAATTAATTCATATCCTTTCTTTTTTAGATAAAAATTTGAAATTTCGAAGATTTCAAGGAGTATTGATGTCAGATTTTGTAGAAAATATTATTAGGCGAGGACTACAATAATATTTTCAACACGCATGGATTGCTCACAAACTCTTCAATCGCACCAAGAAATAATACAAATATTAATTTCAAAACTCCAGAACTTTGTTTGGATAAGATTTGAAGACATTTTTTGTCTAAGAGAGAAGAAAATTAAAATAGCTAGAAGCAACGAGTGAATGAAGCCAAAATTCCAAAGAGTAAAGTATATATTTTAATTATTTATTAGTTAAAATTCTTACTAATTTGCATTTCTTTTTCACATGTTTACCAATATTGGCAGAAAGTTTACCTCAAAGGAATTGCAGGGACATTTTAGCTGGCATTCCATTCTTATGTGGTAAGTACTGATATTCATTTAGTTCTTGTCATATATTTTCAATATTTTTTAAATCCCCTAAATTGAAATTTTTTATTTCCAGATGCCGAAGAGATAAGGAATGATTCTATGGATGCCTTACTCTTATTGAAAAAATGAGCATCTAACGATAAAGAGGTAAATAAATACATGAAATCTACATTCTATGTATTGACATTAATTGTTTCTTCAGATTTTATATATTGCATAGATAAACTGATTCTTAAATTTATTTTCAGATGCAAATGTCCCTTGAGTACCTTTTGGAGGGAAAAATTTTTAGAAGCCAATATTTGTAGAGTTGGTCTTTTTCTTAAACAGTCCTAGTAAGTGTTAAAACAAACTTAAAATATTAAGTTTTAAAATTTTAATTCAGCTGATGTTAATATATATATATAAAAAAAAGACATGTTTTTTAATTAATTCATATCCTTTCTTTTGTAGATAAAAATTTGACATTTCGAAATATTCAAGGAGTATTGATGTCAGATTTTGTAGAAAATATTATTAGGCGAGGACTACATTAATATTTTCAATACGCATGGATTGCTCACAAACTCTTCAATCGCACCAAGAAATACGACTGATAACAATTTCAAAACTCCAGAACTTTCTTGTATAAGATTTGAAGATATTCTCTGCCCAAGAGAGAATAAATTTAAAATAGCAAGAAGCAACAAGTAATAAATGCAAAAATTCCAAAGAGTAAAGTATATATTTTTATTATTTATTAGTTAAAATTCTTACTAATTTGCATTTCTTTCTTCACATGTTTACCAATATTGGCAGAAAGTTTACCTCAAAGGAATTGCAGGGACATTTTAGAAGGCATTCCATTCTCATGTGGTAAGTACTGATATTCATTTAGTTCTTGTCATATATTTTCAATATTTTTTAAATCCCCTAAATTGTAATTTATTATTTCCAGATGCCGAAGAGATAAGGAATGATTCTATGGATGCCTTACTCTTATAGAAGGAATGAGCATCTAACGATAAAGAGGTAAATAAATACATGAAATCTATATTCTATGTATTGACATTAATTGTTTCTTCAGATTTTATATATTACATAGATAAACTGATTCTTAAATTTATTTTCAGATGCAAATGTCCCTTGAGTACCTTTTGGAGGGAAAAACTTTTGGAAGCCAATATTTGAAGAGTTGGTCTTTTTCTTAAACAGTCCTAGTAAGTGTTAAAACAAACTTAAAATATTAAGTTTTAAAATTTTAATTTAGCTGATGTTAATATATATATAAAAAAAAATACATGTTTTATAATTAATTCAAATCCTTTCTTTTGTAGATAAAAATTTGACATTTCGAAAATTTCAAGGAGTATTGATGTCAGATTTTGTAGAAAATATTATTAGGCGAGGACTACATTAATATTTTCAATACGCATGGATTGCTCACAAACTCTTCAATCGCACCAAGAAATAATACAGATAACAATTTCAAAACTCCTGAACTTTGTTTGGATAAGATTTGAAGACATTTTTTGTCTAAGAGAGAAGAAAATTAAAATAGCTAGAAGCAACAAGTGAATGAAGCCAAAATTCTAAAGAGTAAAGTATATATTTTTATTATTTATTAGTTAAAATTCTTACTAATTTGCATTTCTTTTTCACATGTTTACCAATATTGGCAGAAAGTTTACCTCAAAGGAATTGCAGGGACATTTTAGCTGGCATTCCATTCTTATGTGGTAAGTACTGATATTCATTTAGTTCTTGTCATATATTTTCAATATTTTTTAAATCCCCTAAATTGTAATTTTTTATTTCCAGATGCCGAAGAGATAAGGAATGATTCTATGGATGCCTTACTCTTATTGAAGAAATGAGCATCTAACGATAAAGAGGTAAATAAATACATGAAATCTACATTCTATGTATTGACATTAATTGTTTCTTCAGATTTTATATATTGCATAGATAAACTGATTCTTAAATTTATTTTCAGATGCAAATGTCCCTTGAGTACCTTTTGGAGGGAAAAACTTTTGGAAGCCAATATTTGAAGAGTTGGTCTTTTTCTTAAACAGTCCTAGTAAGTGTCAAAACAAACTTAAAATATTAAGTTTTAAAATTTTAATTCAGCTGATGTTAATATATATATATAAAAAAAAAGACATGTTTTTTAATTTTTTCATATCCTTTCTTTTGTAGATAAAAATTAGACATTTCGAAAATTTCAAGGAGTATTGATGTCAGATTTTGTAGAAAATATTATAAGGCGAGGACTACATTAATATTTTCAATACGCATGGATTGCTCACAAACTCTTCAATCGCACCAAGAAATACGACTGATAACAATTTCAAAACTCCACAACTTTCTTGTTTAGGATTTGAAGACATTCTCTGCCCAAGAGAGAATAAATTTAAAATAGCAAGAAGCAACAAGTAATTGAAGCAAAAATTCCAAAGAGTAAAGTATATATTTTTATTATTTATTAGTTAAAATTCTTACTAATTTGCATTTCTTTCTTCACATTTTTACCAATATTGGCAGAAAGTTTACCTCAAAGGAATTGCAGGGACATTTTAGCTGGCATTCCATTCTTATGTGGTAAGTACTGATATTCATTTAGTTCTTGTCATATATTTTCAATATTTTTTAAATCCCCTAAATTGAAATTTTTTATTTCCAGATGCCGAAGAGATAAGGAATGATTCTATGGATACCTTACTCTTATTGAAGAAATGAGCATCTAACGATAAAGAGGTAAATAAATACATGAAATCTACATTCTATGTATTGACATTAATTGTTTCTTCAGATTTTATATATTGCATAGATAAACTGATTCTTTAATTTATTTTCAGATGCAAATGTCCCTTGAGTACCTTTTGGAGGGAAAAACTTTTGGAAGCCAATATTTGAAGAGTTGGTCTTTTTCTTAAACAGTCCTAATAAGTCTCAAAACCAATTTAAAATATTAAGTTTTATAATTTTAATTCAACTGATGATAACATATGTAAAAAAAAGACATGTTTTTTAATTAATTCATATCCTTTCTTTTTTACATAATAATTTGACATTTCGAAAATTTCAAGGAGTATTGATGTCAGATTTTTTAGAAAATATTATTAGGCGAGGACTACATTAATATTTTCAATACGCATGGATTGCTCACAAACTCTTCAATCGCACCAAGAAATACGACAGGTAACATTTTCAAAACTCCAGAACTTTATTGTATAAGATTTGAAGACATTCTCTGTCCAAGAGAGAATAAATTTAAAATAGCAAGAAGCAACAAGTGAATGAAGCAAAAATTCCAAAGAGTAAAGTATATATTTTTATTATTTATTAGTTAAAATTCTTACTAATTTGCATTTCTTTTTCACATGTTTAACAATATTGGCAGAAAGTTTACCTCAAAGGAATTGCAGGGACAATTTAGCTGGCATTCCATTCTTATGTGGTAAGTACTGATATTCATTTAGTTCTTGTCATATATTTTCAATATTTTTTAAATCCCCTAAATTGAAATTTTTTATTTCCAGATGCCGAAGAGATAAGGAATGATTCTATGGATGCCTTACTCTTATTGAAGAAATGAGCATCTAACGATAAAGAGGTAAATAAATACATGAAATCTACATTCTATGTATTGACATTAATTGTTTCTTCAGATTTTATATATTGCATAGATAAACTGATTCTTAAATTTATTTTCAGATGCAAATGTCCCTTGAGTACCTTTTGGAGGGAAAAACTTTTGGAAGCCAATATTTGAAGAGTTGGTCTTTTTCTTAAACAGTCCTAGTAAGTGTCAAAACAATCTTAAAATATTAAGTTTTAAAATTTTAATTCAGCTGATGTTAATATATATAAAAAAAAAAGACATGTTCTTTAATTTTTTCATATCCTTTCTTTTGTAGATAAAAATTTGACATTTCGAAAATTTCAAGGAGTATTGATGTCAGATTTTGTAGAAAATATTATTAGGCGAGGACTACATTAATATTTTCAATACGCATGGATTGCTCACAAACTCTTCAATCGCACCAAGAAATAATACAGATAACAATTTCAAAACTCCAGAACTTTGTTTGGATAAGATTTGAAGACATTTTTTGTCTAAGAGGGAAGAAAATTAAAATAGCTAGAAGCAACAAGTGAATGAAGCCAAAATTCCAAAGAGTAAAGTATATATTTTTATTATTTATTAGTTAAAATTCTTACTAAATTGCATTTCTTTTTCACATGTTTACCAATATTGGCAGAAAGTTTACCTCAAAGGAATTGCAGGGACATTTTAGATGGCATTCCATTCTTAAGTGGTAAGTACTGATATTCATTTAGTTCTTGTCATATATTTTCAATATTTTTTAAATCCCCTAAATTGTAATTTATTATTTCCAGATGCCGAAGAGATAAGGAATGATTCTATGGATACCTTACTCTTATTGAAGGAATGAGCATCGAACGATAAAGAGGTAAATAAATACATGAAATCTACATTCTATGTATTGACATTAATTGTTTCTTCAGATTTTATATATTGCATAGATAAACTGATTCTTTAATTTATTTTCAGATGCAAATGTTCCTTGAGTACCTTTTGGAGGGAAAAACTTTTGGAAGCCAATATTTGAAGAGTTGGGCTTTTTCTTAAACAGTCCTAGTAAGTGTCAAAACAAACTTAAAATATTAAGTTTTAAAATTTTAATTCAGCTGATGTTAATATATATATATATATATATATATATATATATATATATATATATATATATATATATATATATATATATATATATATATATATATATATATATATATATATATATAAAGGCATGTTTTTTAATTAATTCATATCCTTTCTTTTTTAGATAAAAATTTGACATTTCGAAGATTTCAAAGAGTATTGATGTCAGATTTTGTAGAAAATATTATTAGGCGAGGACTACAATAATATTTTCAACACGCATGGATTGCTCACAAACTCTTCAATCGCACCAAGAAATAATACAGATAACAATTTCAAAACTCCAGAACTTTGTTTGGATAAGATTTGAAGACATTTTTTATCTAAGAGAGAAGAAAATTGAAATATCTAGAAGCAACAAGTGAATGAAGCCAAAATTAAAAAGAGTAAAGTATATATTTTTATTATTTATTAGTTAAAATTCTTACTAATTTGCATTTCTTTTTCACATGTTTACCAATATTGGCAGAAAGTTTACCTCAAAGGAATTGCAGGGACATTTTAGCTGACATTCCATTCTTATGTGGTAGGAACTGATATTCATTTAGTTCTTTTCATATATTTTCAATATTTTTTAAATCCCCTAAATTGTAAGTTTTTATTTCCAGATGCCGAAGAGATAAGAAATGATTCTATGGATGCCTTACTCTTATTGAAGGAATGAGCATCGAACGATAAAGAGGTAAATAAATACATTAAATCTACATTCTATGTATTGACATTAATTGTTTCTTCAGATTTTATATATTGCAGAGAAAAACTGATTGTTTAATTTATATTCAGATGCAAATGTCCTTTGAGTACCTTTTGGAGGGAAAAACTTTTGGAAGCCAATATTTGAAGAGTTGGGCTTTTTCTTAAACAGTCCTAGTAAGTGTTAAAACAAACTTAAAATATTAAGTTTTAAAATTTTAATTCAGCTGATGTTAATATATATATATATAAAAAAGACATGTTTTTTTAATTAATTCATGTCCTTTCTTTTTTAGATAAAAATTTGACATTTCGAAGATTTCAAGGAGTATTGATGTCAGATTTTGTAGAAAATATTATTAGGCGAGGACTACATTAATATTTTCAATACGCATGGATGCTCACAAACTCTTCAATCAAACCAAGAAATAATACAGATAACAATTTCAAAACTCCAGAATTTTTTTTGGATAAGATTTGAAGACATTTTTTGTCTAAGAGAGAAGAAAATTAAAATAGCTAGAAGCAACAAGTGAATGAAGCCAAAATTCCAAAGAGTAAAGTATATATTTTAATTATTTATTAGTTAAAATTCTTAATAATTTGCATTTCTTTCTTCACATGTTTACCAATATTGGCAGAAAGTTTACCTTAAAGGAATTGTAGGGACATTTTAGCTGGCATTCCATTCTTATGTGGTAAGTACTGATATTCATTTAGTTCTTGTCATATATTTTCAATATTTTTTAAATCCCCTAAATTGTAATTTTTATTTCCAGATGCCGAAGAGATAAGGAATGATTCTATGGATGCCTTACTCTTATTGAAGAAATGAGCATCTAACGATAAAGAGGTAAATAAATACATAAAATCTACATTCTATGTATTGACATTAATTGTTTCTTCGGATTTTATATATTGCATAGATAAACTGATTCTTTAATTTATTTCAGATGTAAATGTCCCTTGAGTACCTTTTGGAGGGAAAAACTTTTGGAAGCCATTATTTGAAGAGTTGGGCTTTTTCTTAAACAGTCCTAGTAAGTGTCAAAACAAACTTAAAATATTAAGTTTTAAAATTTTAATTCAGCTGATGTTAATATATATATATAAAAAAAAGACATGTTTTTTAATTAATTCATATCCTTTCTTTTGTAGATAAAAATTTGACATTTCGAAAATTTCAAGGAGTATTGATGTCAGATTTTGTAGAAAATATTATTAGGCGAGGACTACATTAATATTTTCAATACGCATGGATTGCTCACAAACTCTTCAATCGCACCAAGAAATACGACTGATAACAATTTCAAAACTCCAGAACTTTCTTGTATAAGATTTGAAGACATTCTCTGCCCAAGAGAGAATAAATTTAAAATAGCAAGAAGCAACAAGTAATTGAAGCAAAAATTCCAAAGAGTAAAGTATATATTTTTATTATTTATTAGTTAAAATTCTTACTAATTTGCATTTCTTTCTTCACATGTTTACCAATATTGGCAGAAAGTTTACCTCAAAGGAATTGCAGGGACATTTTAGCTGGCATTCCATTCTTATGTGGTAAGTACTGATATTCATTTAGTTCTTGTCATATATTTTCAATATTTTTTAAATCCCCTAAATTGAAATTTTTTATTTCCAGATGCCGAAGAGATAAGGAATGATTCTATGGATACCTTACTCTTATTGAAGGAATGAGCATCGAACGATAAAGAGGTAAATAAATACATGAAATCTACATTCTATGTATTGACATTAATTGTTTCTTCAGATTTTATATATTGCATAGATAAACTGATTCTTTAATTTATTTTCAGATGCAAATGTTCCTTGAGTACCTTTTGGAGGGAAAAACTTTTGGAAGCCAATATTTGAAGAGTTGGGCTTTTTCTTAAACAGTCCTAGTAAGTGTCAAAACAAACTTAAAATATTAAGTTTTAAAATTTTAATTCAGCTGATGTTAATATATATATATATATATATATATATATATATATATATATATATATATATATATATATATATATATATATATAAAGGCATGTTTTTTAATTAATTCATATCCTTTCTTTTTTAGATAAAAATTTGACATTTCGAAGATTTCAAAGAGTATTGATGTCAGATTTTGTAGAAAATATTATTAGGCGAGGACTACAATAATATTTTCAACACGCATGGATTGCTCACAAACTCTTCAATCGCACCAAGAAATAATACAGATAACAATTTCAAAACTCCAGAACTTTGTTTGGATAAGATTTGAAGACATTTTTTATCTAAGAGAGAAGAAAATTGAAATATCTAGAAGCAACAAGTGAATGAAGCCAAAATTAAAAAGAGTAAAGTATATATTTTTATTATTTATTAGTTAAAATTCTTACTAATTTGCATTTCTTTTTCACATGTTTACCAATATTGGCAGAAAGTTTACCTCAAAGGAATTGCAGGGACATTTTAGCTGACATTCCATTCTTATGTGGTAGGAACTGATATTCATTTAGTTCTTTTCATATATTTTCAATATTTTTTAAATCCCCTAAATTGTAAGTTTTTATTTCCAGATGCCGAAGAGATAAGAAATGATTCTATGGATGCCTTACTCTTATTGAAGGAATGAGCATCGAACGATAAAGAGGTAAATAAATACATTTAATCTACATTCTATGTATTGACATTAATTGTTTCTTCAGATTTTATATATTGCAGAGATAAACTGATTGTTTAATTTATATTCAGATGCAAATGTCCTTTGAGTACCTTTTGGAGGGAAAAACTTTTGGAAGCCAATATTTGAAGAGTTGGGCTTTTTCTTAAACAGTCCTAGTAAGTGTTAAAACAAACTTAAAATATTAAGTTTTAAAATTTTAATTCAGCTGATGTTAATATATATATATATAAAAAAGACATGTTTTTTTAATTAATTCATGTCCTTTCTTTTTAAGATAAAAATTTGACATTTCGAAGATTTCAAGGAGTATTGATGTCAGATTTTGTAGAAAATATTATTAGGCGAGGACTACATTAATATTTTCAATACAAATGGATGCTCACAAACTCTTCAATCAAACCAAGAAATAATACAGATAACAATTTCAAAACTCCAGAATTTTTTTTGGATAAGATTTGAAGACATTTTTTGTCTAAGAGAGAAGAAAATTAAAATAGCTAGAAGCAACAAGTGAATGAAGCCAAAATTCCAAAGAGTAAAGTATATATTTTAATTATTTATTAGTTAAAATTCTTAATAATTTGCATTTCTTTCTTCACATGTTTACCAATATTGGCAGAAAGTTTACCTCAAAGGAATTGTAGGGACATTTTAGCTGGCATTCCATTCTTATGTGGTAAGTACTGATATTCATTTAGTTCTTGTCATATATTTTCAATATTTTTTAAATCCCCTAAATTGTAATTTTTATTTCCAGATGCCGAAGAGATAAGGAATGATTCTATGGATGCCTTACTCTTATTGAAGAAATGAGCATCTAACGATAAAGAGGTAAATAAATACATAAAATCTACATTCTATGTATTGACATTAATTGTTTCTTCGGATTTTATATATTGCATAGATAAACTGATTCTTTAATTTATTTTCAGATACAAATGTCCCTTGAGTACCTTTTGGAGGAAAAAACTTTTGGAAGCCAATATTTGAAGAGTTGGTCTTTTTCTTAAACGGTCCTAGTAAGTGTCAAAACAAACTTAAAATATTAAGTTTTAAAATTTTTATTCAGCTGATGTTAATATATATATATATATATATATATATATATACAAAAGACATGTTTTTTAATTAATTCATATCCCTTCTTCTTTAGATAAAAATTTGACATTTCGAAAATTTCAAGGAGTATTGATGTCAGATTTTGTAGAAAATATTATTAGGCGAGGACTACATTAATATTTTCAATACGCATGGATTGCTCACAAACTCTTCAATCAAACCAAGAAATAATACAGATAACAATTTCAAAACTCCAGAATTTTTTTTGGATAAGATTTGAAGACATTTTTTGTCTAAGAGAGAAGAAAATTAAAATAGCTAGAAGCAACAAGTGAATGAAGCCAAAATTCCAAAGAGTAAAGTATATATTTTAATTATTTATTAGTTAAAATTCTTAATAATTGGCATTTCTTTCTTCACATGTTTACCAATATTGGCAGAAAGTTTACCTCAAAGGAATTGTAGGGACATTTTAGCTGGCATTCCATTCTTATGTGGTAAGTACTGATATTCATTTAGTTCTTGTCATATATTTTCAATATTTTTTAAATCCCCTAAATTGTAATTTTTTATTTCCAGATGCCGAAGAGATAAGGAATGATTCTATGGATGCCTTACTCTTATTGAAGAAATGAGCATCTAACGATAAAGAGGTAAATAAATACATAAAATCTACATTCTATGTATTGACATTAATTGTTTTTACAGATTTTATATATTGCATAGATAAACTGATTCTTTAATTTATTTTCAGATACAAATGTCCCTTGAGTACCTTTTGGAGGGAAAAACTTTTGGAAGCCAATATTTGAAGAGTTGGTCTTTTTCTTAAACAGTCCTAGTAAGTGTTAAAACAAACTTAAAATATGAAGTTTTAAAATTTTAATTCACCTGATGTTAATATATATATAAAAAAAAATACATGTTTTATAATTAATTCAAATCCTTTCTTTTGTAGATAAAAATTTGACATTTCGAAAATTTCAAGGAGTATTGATGTCAGATTTTGTAGAAAATATTATTAGGCGAGGACTACATTAATATTTTCAATACGCATGGATTGATCACAAACTCTTCAATCGCACCAAGAAATACGACTGATAACAATTTCAAAACTCCAGAACTTTCTTGTATAAGATTTGAAGACATTCTCTGCCCAAGAGAGAATAAATTTAAAATAGCAAGAAGCAACAAGTAATTGAAGCAAAAATTCCAAAGAGTAAAGTATATATTTTTATTATTTATTAGTTAAAATTCTTACTAATTTGCATTTCTTTTTCACATGTTTACCAATATTGGCAGAAAGTTTACCTCAAAGGAATTGCAGGGATATTTTAGCTGGCATTCCATTCTTATGTGGTAAATACTGATATTCATTTAGTTCTTGTCATATATTTTCAATATTTTTTAAATCCCCTAAATTGTAATTTTTAATTTCCAGATGCCGAAGAGATAAGGAATGATTCTATGGATGCCTTACTCTTATTGAAGGAATGAGCATCGAACGATAAAGAGGTAAATAAATACATTAAATCTACATTCTATGTATTGACATTAATTGTTTCTTCAGATTTTATATATTGCAGAGATAAACTGATTGTTTAATTTATATTCAGATGCAAATGTCCTTTGAGTACCTTTTGGAGGGAAAAACTTTTGGAAGCCAATATTTGAAGAGTTGGGCTTTTTCTTAAACAGTCCTAGTAAGTGTCAAAACAAACTTAAAATATTAAGTTTTAAAATTTTAATTCAGCTGATGTTAATATATATATATAAAAAAAAGACATGTTTTTTTAATTAATTCATGTCCTTTCTTTTTTAGATAAAAATTTGACATTTCGAAGATTTCAAGGAGTATTGATGTCAGATTTTGTAGAAAATATTATTAGGCGAGGACTACATTAATATTTTCAATACGCATGGATTGCTCACAAACTCTTCAATCGCACCAAGAAATAATGCAGATAACAATTTCAAAACTCCAGAACTTTCTTGTTTAAGATTTGAAGACATTCTATGCCCAAGAGAGAATAAATTTAAAATAGCAAGAAGCAACAAGTAATTGAAGCAAAAATTCCAAAGAGTAAAGTATATATTTTTATTATTTATTAGTTAAAATTCTTACTAATTTGCATTTCTTTCTTCACATGTTTACCAATATTGGCAGAAAGTTTACCTCAAAGGAATTGCATTGACATTTTAGCTGGCATTCCATTCTTATGTGGTAAGTACTGATATTCATTTAGTTCTTGTCATATATTTTCAATATTTTTTAAATCCCCTAAATTGTAATTTTTTATTTCCAGATGCCGAAGAGATAAGGAATGATTCTATGGATGCCTTACTCTTATTGAAGAAATGAGCATCAAACGATAAAGAGGTAAATAAATACATGAAATCTACATTCTATGTATTGACATTAATTGTTTCTTCAGATTTTATATATTGCATAGATAAACTGATTCTTAAATTTATTTTCAGATGCAAATGTCCCTTGAGTAGCTTTTGGAGGGAAAAACTTTTAG
Organism: Linyphia triangularis; assembly: GCA_963978545.1. Classification (NCBI taxonomy): domain Eukaryota; kingdom Metazoa; phylum Arthropoda; class Arachnida; order Araneae; family Linyphiidae; genus Linyphia; species Linyphia triangularis. The sequence goes on from OZ021728.1 coordinate 52,699,010, forward strand.
AAGCCAATATTTGTAGAGTTGGTCTTTTTCTTAAACAGTCCTAGTAAGTGTTAAAACAAACTTAAAATATTAAGTTTTAAAATTTTAATTCAGCTGATGTTAATATATATATATAAAAAAAGACATGTTTTTTAATTAATTCATATCCTTTCTTTTGTAGATAAAAATTTGACATTTCGAAAATTTCAAGGAGTATTGATGTCAGATTTTGTAGAAAATATTATTAGGCGAGGACTACATTAATATTTTCAATACGCATGGATTTCTCACAAACTCTTCAATCGCACCAAGAAATACGACTGATAACAATTTCAAAACTCCAGAACTTTCTTGTATAAGATTTGAAGATATTCTCTGCCCAAGAGAGAATAAATTTAAAATAGCAAGAAGCAACAAGTAATTAAAGCAAAAATTCCAAAGAGTAAAGTATATATTTTTATTATTTATTAGTTAAAATTCTTACTAATTTGCATTTCTTTCTTCACATGTTTACCAATATTGGCAGAAAGTTTACCTCAAAGGAATTGCAGGGACATTTTAGAAGGCATTCCATTCTCATGTGGTAAGTACTGATATTCATTTAGTTCTTGTCATATATTTTCAATATTTTTTAAATCCCCTAAATTGTAATTTTTTATTTCCAGATACCGAAGAGATAAGGAATGATTCTATGGATGCCTTACTCTTATTGAAGGAATGAGCATCGAACGATAAAGAGGTAAATAAATACATTAAATCTGCATTCTATGTATTGACATTAATTGTTTCTTCAGATTTTATATATTGCAGAGATAAACTGATTGTTTAATTTATATTCAGATGCAAATGTCCCTTGAGTACCTTTTGGAGGCAAAAACTTTTGGAAGCCAATATTTGAAGAGTTGGGCTTTTTCTTAAACAGTCCTAGTAAGTGTTAAAACAAACTTAAAATATTAAGTTTTAAAATTTTAATTCAGCTGATGTTAATATATATATAAAAAAAAATACATGTTTTATAATTAATTCAAATCCTTTCTTTTGTAGATAAAAATTTGACATTTCGAAAATTTCAAGGAGTATTGATGTCAGATTTTGTAGAAAATATTATTAGGCGAGGACTACATTAATATTTTCAATACGCATGGATTGCTCACAAACTCTTCAATCGCACCAAGAAATAATACAGATAACAATTTCAAAACTCCTGAACTTTGTTTGGATAAGATTTGAAGACATTTTTTGTCTAAGAGAGAAGAAAATTAAAATAGCTAGAAGCAACAAGTGAATGAAGCCAAAATTCCAAAGAGTAAAGTATATATTTTTATTATTTATTAGTTAAAATTCTTACTAATTTGCATTTCTTTCTTCACATGTTTACCAATATTGGCAGAAAGTTTTCCTCAAAGGAATTGTAGGGACATTTTAGCTGGCATTCCATTCTTATGTGGTAAGTACTGATATTCATTTAGTTCTTGTCATATATTTTCAATATTTTTTAAATCCCCTAAATTGTAATTTTTTATTTCCAGATGCCGAAGAAATAAGGAATGATTCTATGGATGCCTTACTCTTATTGAAGAAATGAGCATCTAACGATAAAGAGGTAAATAAATATATAAAATCTACATTCTATGTATTGACATTAATTGTTTCTTCGGATTTTATATATTGCATAGATAAACTGATTCTTTAATTTATTTTCAGATACAAATGTCCCTTGAGTAGCTTTTGGAGGAAAAAACTTTTGGAAGCCAATATTTGAAGAGTTGGTCTTTTTCTTAAACTGTCCTAGTAAGTGTCAAAACACACTTAAAATATTAAGTTTTAAAATTTTAATTCAGCTGATGTTAATATATATATATATATATATATATATATATATATATATATATATATATATATATATATATATATATATATATATATATATATATATATATATATAAAAAAAAGACATGTTTTTTAATTAATTCATATCCCTTCTTTTTTAGATAAAAATTTGACATTTCGAAAATTTCAAGGAGTATTGATGTCAGATTTTGTAGAAAATATTATTAGGCGAGGAGTACAATAATATTTTCTACACGCATGGATTGCTCACAAACTCTTCAATCGCACCAAGAAATAATACAGATAACAATTTCAAAACTCCAGAACTTTGTTTGGATAAGATTTGAAGACATTTTTTGTCTAAGAGAGAAGAAAATTAAAGTAGCTAGAAGCAACAAGTGAATGAAGCCAAAATTCCAAAGAGTAAAGTATATATTTTTATTATTTATTAGTTAAAATTCTTACTAATTTGCATTTCTTTCTTCACATGTTTACCAATATTGGCAGAAAGTTTTCCTCAAAGGAATTGTAGGGACATTTTAGCTGGCATTCCATTCTTATGTGGTAAGTACTGATGTTCATTTAGTTCTTGTCATATATTTTCAATATTTTTTAAATCCCCTAAATTGTAATTTTTTATTTCCAGATGCCGAAGAGATAAGGAATGATTCTATGGATGCCTTACTCTTATTGAAGAAATGAGCATCGAACGATAAAGAGGTAAATAAATACATAAAATCTACATTCTATGTATTGACATTAATTGTTTCTTCGGATTTTATATATTGCATAGATAAACTGATTCTTTAATTTATTTTCAGATACAAATGTCCCTTGAGTACCTTTTGGAGGGAAAAACTTTTGGAAGCCAATATTTGAAAAGTTGGTCTTTTTCTTAAACAGTCCTAGTAAGTGTCAAAACAAACTTAAAATATTAAGTTTTAAAATTTTAATTCAGCTGATGTTAATATATATATATAAAAAAAAAGACATGTTTTTTAATTTTTTCGTATCCTTTCTTTTGTAGATAAAAATTAGACATTTCGAAAATTTCAAGGAGTATTGATGTCAGATTTTGTAGAAAATATTATTAGGCGAGGACTACATTAATATTTTCAATACGCATGGATTGCTCACAAACTCTTCAATCGCACCAAGAAATACGACTGATAACAATTTCAAAACTCCACAACTTTCTTGTATAAGATTTGAAGACATTCTCTGCCCAAGAGAGAATAAATTTAAAATAGCAAGAAGCAACAAGTAATTGAAGCAAAAATTCCAAAGAGTAAAGTATATATTTTTATTATTTATTAGTTAAAATTCTTACTAATTTGCATTTCTTTCTTCACATGTTTACCAATATTGGCAGAAAGTTTACCTCAAAGGAATTGCAGGGACATTTTAGCTGGCATTCCATTCTTATGTGGTAAGTACTGATATTCATTTAGTTCTTGTCATATATTTTCAATATTTTTTAAATCCCCTAAATTGAAATTTTTTATTTCCAGATGCCGAAGAGATAAGGAATGATTCTATGGATACCTTACTCTTATTGAAGAAATGAGCATCTAACGATAAAGAGGTAAATAAATACATTAAATCTACATTCTATGTATTGACATTAATTGTTTCTTCAGATTTTATATATTGCAGAGATAAACTGATTGTTTAATTTATATTCAGATGCAAATGTCCCTTGAGTACCTTTTGGAGGGAAAAACTTTTGGAAGCCAATATTTGAAGAGTTGGGCTTTTTCTTAAACAGTCCTAGTAAGTGTCAAAACAAACTTAAAATATTAAGTTTTAAAATTTTAATTCAGCTGATGTTAATATATATATATAAAAAAAAGACATGTTTTTTAATTAATTCATATCCTTTCTTTTGTAGATAAAAATTTGACATTTCGAAAATTTCAAGGAGTATTGATGTCAGATTTTGTAGAAAATATTATTATGCGAGGACTACATTAATATTTCCAATACGCATGGATTGCTCACAAACTCTTCAATCGCACCAAGAAATACGACAGATAACATTTTCAAAACTCCAGAACTTTATTGTATAAGATTTGAAGACATTCTCTGTCCAAGAGAGAATAAATTTGAAATAGCTAGAAGCAACAAGTGAATGAAGCCAAAATTCCAAAGAGTAAAGTATATATTTTGATTATTTATTAGTTAAAATTCTTACTAATTTGCATTTCTTTCTTCACATGTTTACCAATATTGGCAGAAAGTTTACCTCAAAGGAATTGCAGGGACATTTTAGCTGACATTCCATTCTTATGTGGTAAGTACTGATATTCATTTAGTTCTTGTCATATATTTTCAATATTTTTTAAATTCCCTAAATTGTAATTTTTTATTTCCAGATGCCGAAGAGGTAAGGAATGATTCTATGGATACCTTACTCTTATTGAAGAAATGAGCATGTAACGATAAAGAGGTAAATAAATACATGAAATCTACATTCTATGTATTGACATTAATTGTTTCTTCAGATTTTATATATTGCATAGATAAACTGATTCTTTAATTTATTTTCAGATGCAAATGTCCCTTGAGTACCTTTTGGAGGGAAAAACTTTTGGAAGCCAATATTTGAAGAGTTGGTCTTTTTCTTAAACAGTCCTAGTAAGTGTCAAAACAAACTGAAAATATTAAGTTTTAAAATTTTAATTCAGCTGATGTTAATATATATATATATAAAAAAAGACATGTTTTTTAATTAATTCATATCCTTTCTTTTGTAGATAAAAATTTGACATTTCGAAAATTTCAAGGAGTATTGATGTCAGATTTTGTAGAAAATATTATTAGGCGAGGACTACATTAATATTTTCAATACGCATGGATTGCTCACAAACTCTTCAATCGCACCAAGAAATACGACTGATAACAATTTCAAAACTCCAGAACTTTCTTGTATAAGATTTGAAGACATTCTCTGCCCAAGAGAGAATAAATTTAAAATAGCAAGAAGCAACAAGTAATTGAAGCAAAAATTCCAAAGAGTAAAGTATATATTTTTATTATTTATTAGTTAAAATTCTTACTAATTTGCATTTCTTTCTTCACATGTTTACCAATATTGGCAGAAAGTTTACCTCAAAGGAATTGCAGGGACATTTTAGCTGGCATTCCATTCTTATGTGGTAAGTACTGATATTCATTTAGTTCTTGTCATATATTTTCAATATTTTTTAAATCCCCTAAATTGAAATTTTTTATTTCCAGATGCCGAAGAGATAAGGAATGATTCTATGGATGCCTTACTCTTATTGAAGAAATGAGCATCTAACGATAAAGAGGTAAATAAATACATGAAATCTACATTCTATGTATTGACATTAATTATTTCTTCAGATTTTATATATTGCATAGATAAACTGATTCTTAAATTTATTTTCAGATGCAAATGTCCCTTGAGTACCTTTTGGAGGGAAAAACTTTTGGAAGCCAATATTTGAAGAGTTGGTCTTTTTCTTAAACAGTCCTAGTAAGTGTTAAAACAAACTTAAAATATTAAGTTTTAAAATTTTAATTCAGCTGATGTTAATATATATATATATATAAAAAAGGACATGTTTTTTAATTAATTCATATCCTTTCTTTTTTAGATACAAATTTGACATTTCGAAGATTTCAAGGAGTATTGATGTCAGATTTTGTAGAAAATATTATTAGGCGAGGATTACAATAATATTTTTAACACGCATGGATTGCTCACAAACTCTTCAATCGCACCAAGAAATAATACAGATAACATTTTCAAAACTCCAGAACTTTGTTTGGATAAGATTTGAAGACATTTTTTGTCTAAGAGAGAAGAAAATTAAAATAGCTAGAAGCAACAAGTGAATGAAGCCAAAATTCCAAAGTGTAAAGTATATATTTTTATTATTTATTAGTTAAAATTCTTACTAATTTGCATTTCTTTCTTCACATGTTTACCAATATTGGCAGAAAGTTTACCTCAAAGGAATTGCAGGGACATTTTAGCTGGCATTCCATTCTTATGTGGTAAGTACTGATATTCATTTAGTTCTTGTCATTACTTTTTCAATATTTTTTAAATCCCCTAAATTGAAATTTTTTATTTCCAGATGCCGAAGAGATAAGAAATGATTCTATGGATGCCTTACTCTTATTGAAGGAATGAGCATCGAACGATAAAGAGGTAAATAAATACATTAAATCTACATTCTATGTATTGACATTAATTGTTTCTTCAGATTTTATATATTGCATAGATAAACTGATTCTTAAATTTATTTTCAGATGCAAATGTCCCTTGAGTACCTTTTGGAGGGAAAAACTTTTGGAAGCCAATATTTGAAGAGTTGGTCTTTTTCTTAAACAGTCCTAGTAAGTGTTAAAACAAACTTAAAATATTAAGTTTTAAAATTTTAATTCAGCTTATGTTAATATATATATATAAAAAAAGACATGTTTTTTAATTAATTCATATCCTTTCTTTTGTAGATAAAAATTTGACATTTCGAAAATTTCAAGGCGTATTGATGTCAGATTTTGTAGAAAATATTATTAGGCGAGGACTACATTAATATTTTCAATAAGCATGGATTGCTCACAAACTCTTCAATCGCACCAAGAAATACGACTGATAAAAATTTCAAAACTCCAGAACTTTCTTGTATAAGATTTGAAGACATTCTCTGCCCAAGAGAGAATAAATTTAAAACAGCAAGAAGCAACAAGTAATTGAAGCAAAAATTCCAAAGAGTAAAGTATATATTTTTATTATTTATTAGTTAAAATTCTTACTAATTTGCATTTCTTTCTTCACATGTTTACCAATATTGGCAGAAAGTTTACCTCAAAGGAATTGCAGGGACATTTTAGCTGACATTCCATTCTTATGTGGTAAGTACTGATATTCATTTAGTTCTTGTCATATATTTTCAATATTTTTTAAATCCCCTAAATTGAAATTTTTTATTTCCAGATGCCGAAGAGATAAGGAATGATTCTATGGATACCTTACTCTTATTGAAGAAATGAGCATTTAACGATAAAGAGGTAAATAAATACATGAAATCTACATTCTATGTACTGACATTAATTGTTTCTTCAGATTTTATATATTGCATAGATAAACTGATTGTTTAATTTATATTCAGATGCAAATGTCCCTTGAGTACCTTTTGGAGGGAAAAACTTTTGGAAGCCAATATTTGAAGAGTTGGGCTTTTTCTTAAACAGTCCTAGTAAGTGTCAAAACAAACTTAAAATATTAAGTTTTAAAATTTTAATTCAGCTGATGTTAATATATATATATAAAAAAAAGACATGTTTTTTAATTAATTCATATCCTTTCTTTTGTAGATAAAAATTTGACATTTCGAAAATTTCAAGGAGTATTGATGTCAGATTTTGTAGAAAATATTATTATGCGAGGACTACATTAATATTTCCAATACGCATGGATTGCTCACAAACTCTTCAATCGCACCAAGAAATACGACAGATAACATTTTCAAAACTCCAGAACTTTATTGTATAAGATTTGAAGACATTCTCTGTCCAAGAGAGAATAAATTTGAAATAGCTAGAAGCAACAAGTGAATGAAGCCAAAATTCCAAAGAGTAAAGTATATATTTTGATTATTTATTAGTTAAAATTCTTACTAATTTGCATTTCTTTCTTCACATGTTTACCAATATTGGCAGAAAGTTTACCTCAAAGGAATTGCAGGGACATTTTAGCTGACATTCCATTCTTATGTGGTAAGTACTGATATTCATTTAGTTCTTGTCATATATTTTCAATATTTTTTAAATTCCCTAAATTGTAATTTTTTATTTCCAGATGCCGAAGAGGTAAGGAATGATTCTATGGATACCTTACTCTTATTGAAGAAATGAGCATGTAACGATAAAGAGGTAAATAAATACATGAAATCTACATTCTATGTATTGACATTAATTGTTTCTTCAGATTTTATATATTGCATAGATAAACTGATTCTTTAATTTATTTTCAGATGCAAATGTCCCTTGAGTACCTTTTGGAGGGAAAAACTTTTGGAAGCCAATATTTGAAGAGTTGGTCTTTTTCTTAAACAGTCCTAGTAAGTGTCAAAACAAACTGAAAATATTAAGTTTTAAAATTTTAATTCAGCTGATGTTAATATATATATATATAAAAAAAGACATGTTTTTTAATTAATTCATATCCTTTCTTTTGTAGATAAAAATTTGACATTTCGAAAATTTCAAGGAGTATTGATGTCAGATTTTGTAGAAAATATTATTAGGCGAGGACTACATTAATATTTTCAATACGCATGGATTGCTCACAAACTCTTCAATCGCACCAAGAAATACGACTGATAACAATTTCAAAACTCCAGAACTTTCTTGTATAAGATTTGAAGACATTCTCTGCCCAAGAGAGAATAAATTTAAAATAGCAAGAAGCAACAAGTAATTGAAGCAAAAATTCCAAAGAGTAAAGTATATATTTTTATTATTTATTAGTTAAAATTCTTACTAATTTGCATTTCTTTCTTCACATGTTTACCAATATTGGCAGAAAGTTTACCTCAAAGGAATTGCAGGGACATTTTAGCTGGCATTCCATTCTTATGTGGTAAGTACTGATATTCATTTAGTTCTTGTCATATATTTTCAATATTTTTTAAATCCCCTAAATTGAAATTTTTTATTTCCAGATGCCGAAGAGATAAGGAATGATTCTATGGATGCCTTACTCTTATTGAAGAAATGAGCATCTAACGATAAAGAGGTAAATAAATACATGAAATCTACATTCTATGTATTGACATTAATTATTTCTTCAGATTTTATATATTGCATAGATAAACTGATTCTTAAATTTATTTTCAGATGCAAATGTCCCTTGAGTACCTTTTGGAGGGAAAAACTTTTGGAAGCCAATATTTGAAGAGTTGGTCTTTTTCTTAAACAGTCCTAGTAAGTGTTAAAACAAACTTAAAATATTAAGTTTTAAAATTTTAATTCAGCTGATGTTAATATATATATATATATAAAAAAGGACATGTTTTTTAATTAATTCATATCCTTTCTTTTTTAGATACAAATTTGACATTTCGAAGATTTCAAGGAGTATTGATGTCAGATTTTGTAGAAAATATTATTAGGCGAGGATTACAATAATATTTTTAACACGCATGGATTGCTCACAAACTCTTCAATCGCACCAAGAAATAATACAGATAACATTTTCAAAACTCCAGAACTTTGTTTGGATAAGATTTGAAGACATTTTTTGTCTAAGAGAGAAGAAAATTAAAATAGCTAGTGCAACAAGTGAATGAAGCCAAAATTCCAAAGTGTAAAGTATATATTTTTATTATTTATTAGTTAAAATTCTTACTAATTTGCATTTCTTTCTTCACATGTTTACCAATATTGGCAGAAAGTTTACCTCAAAGGAATTGCAGGGACATTTTAGCTGGCATTCCATTCTTATGTGGTAAGTACTGATATTCATTTAGTTCTTGTCATTACTTTTTCAATATTTTTTAAATCCCCTAAATTGAAATTTTTTATTTCCAGATGCCGAAGAGATAAGAAATGATTCTATGGATGCCTTACTCTTATTGAAGGAATGAGCATCGAACGATAAAGAGGTAAATAAATACATTAAATCTACATTCTATGTATTGACATTAATTGTTTCTTCAGATTTTATATATTGCATAGATAAACTGATTCTTAAATTTATTTTCAGATGCAAATGTCCCTTGAGTACCTTTTGGAGGGAAAAACTTTTGGAAGCCAATATTTGAAGAGTTGGTCTTTTTCTTAAACAGTCCTAGTAAGTGTTAAAACAAACTTAAAATATTAAGTTTTAAAATTTTAATTCAGCTTATGTTAATATATATATATAAAAAAAGACATGTTTTTTAATTAATTCATATCCTTTCTTTTGTAGATAAAAATTTGACATTTCGAAAATTTCAAGGCGTATTGATGTCAGATTTTGTAGAAAATATTATTAGGCGAGGACTACATTAATATTTTCAATAAGCATGGATTGCTCACAAACTCTTCAATCGCACCAAGAAATACGACTGATAAAAATTTCAAAACTCCAGAACTTTCTTGTATAAGATTTGAAGACATTCTCTGCCCAAGAGAGAATAAATTTAAAACAGCAAGAAGCAACAAGTAATTGAAGCAAAAATTCCAAAGAGTAAAGTATATATTTTTATTATTTATTAGTTAAAATTCTTACTAATTTGCATTTCTTTCTTCACATGTTTACCAATATTGGCAGAAAGTTTACCTCAAAGGAATTGCAGGGACATTTTAGCTGACATTCCATTCTTATGTGGTAAGTACTGATATTCATTTAGTTCTTGTCATATATTTTCAATATTTTTTAAATCCCCTAAATTGAAATTTTTTATTTCCAGATGCCGAAGAGATAAGGAATGATTCTATGGATACCTTACTCTTATTGAAGAAATGAGCATTTAACGATAAAGAGGTAAATAAATACATGAAATCTACATTCTATGTACTGACATTAATTGTTTCTTCAGATTTTATATATTGCATAGATAAACTGATTCTTTAATTTATTTTCAGATGCAAATGTCCCTTGAGTACCTTTTGGAGGGAAAAACTTTTGGAAGCCAATATTTGAAGAGTTGGTCTTTTTCTTAAACAGTCCTAGTAAGTGTCAAAACAAACTTAAAATATTAAGTTTTAAAATTTTAAATTAGCTGATGTTAATATATATATATATAAAAAAAAGGCATGTTTTTTAATTAATTCATATCCTTTCTTTTTTAGATAAAAATTTGACATTTCGAAGATTTCAAGGAATATTGATGTCAGATTTTGTAGAAAATATTATTAGGCGAGGACTACAATAATATTTTCAACACGCATGGATTGCTCACAAACTCTTCAATCGCACCAATAAATAATACAGATAACAATTTCAAAACTCCAGAACTTTGTTTGGATAAGATTTGAAGACATTTTTTGTCTAAGAGAGAAGAAAATTAAAATAGCTAGAAGCAACAAGTGAATGAAGCCAAAATTCCAAAGAGTAAAGTATATATTTTTATTATTTATTAGTTAAAATTCTTACTAATTTGCATTTCTTTTTCACATGTTTACAGATATTGTCAGAAAGTTTACCTCAAAGGAATTGCAGGGACATTTTAGCTGGCATTCCATTCTTATGTGGTAAGTACTGATATTCATTTAGTTCTTGTCATATATTTTCAATATTTTTTAAATCCCCTAAATTATAATTTTTTATTTCCAGATGCCGAAGAGATAAGGAATGATTCTATGGATGCCTTACTCTTATTGAAGAAATGAGCATCTAACGATAAAGAGGTAAATAAATACATGAAATCTACATTCTATGTATTGACATTAATTGTTTCTTCAGATTTTATATATTGCATAGATAAACTGATTCTTTAATTTATTTTCAGATGCAAATGTCCCTTGAGTACCTTTTGGAGGGAAAAACTTTTGGAAGCCAATATTTGAAGAGTTGGTCTTTATCTTAAACAGTTCTAGTCAAAGAATGAAAGAGTCAACGCAAACTTAAAATAGTATGTGTTACAATTTTAATTCAAACTGATAATATTATTAGTAAAAAATTTGTTTGTGTATCTTTGCGTAAAAGTTTGCTTGTTTATCTTTCAGAGTTTCCAGTAGAGAATTTATAAGTTATGTAAAACACAACTAGGGAGGTTGCAAATTGCCTAATTCTAATTTTCCTTATGCTAAATTACTACAGATAAACATTTGCTTCATTGCTCCACTCACAACCATTTTAAAGTTATTTGATTTTCAAAATTTATGTTTGCTTCCAGAATGTGTTTAGTTTAGACAATTATATAAGTAAATAACTTCCTAACATAAATTCATTATGGTTTCTTCTTTTTCAAAAACATTTTGAGTGGAAAAACAACGCTCATAACCAGCTTCCTTCAAATTGTGTAACTTATAAATTCAAGTTAAATTACAATGTATTTGCTTCGAATAACGCCTGTAATTGGAAATTATAATGTGCGAAACAACTTTTAGTATTGCATAACATTATATTCTATTTTTTTTTATGCTAAGAAAACCGTAATTGAATGTAAAGAAATTCACGGAAGGTTTTTAATTACAAATGTTTCCTTTAAGAGTCCTTTCCATTCTACATCAGTACTGATTTCAAGACGTAATTCCATCAAAAGTACTCAATTATGAATTTTTTGACTTTCAACATCTTTTTTCAGTGCTAGAAGAACAAGTCTGTACACTGAAAATCATTTACCGTACCTTATTTGTACTTTGGTACAAAAGGTGATTTTTCGGAATTTGCAAGATCGATTTTGAAAAATAACATTTGTAACACACCCACTTTGCCATGCAGGCATGCAGCCTTAAATATTATCAGCTTTTATATTTAGGTAATTAAACATGAATAGTTCGTAATTAAAATCCTTATGAGAAATTACTACCGTTAAATTTTCTTTTTATTCGAGCCTTTAAAATTATAACTTTTACATATGTGGAACTATTACTAAGTAAAAACTAAATTTTATTTATAAAAAAAAAGTTCACATTTTGCACTAAATTTTATAAATTCAAAATATATCAAATTTTCTTATTTATTTTTCGAATTCTTTTCCAGATATATTTCAAAAAATGTTCTTAGTAATATACTGTAACTTTTTGGCATCCGATTTAGAATAAGTAAAATAGTTTTCGACAAAAACGAAAAATTACTGCACCTAAAAGTTTTTTAAAAAAAGGTAAAAAACGGGTATTTTTCAACATTAAAATTTGTAAAAAATTTTTATATTTTATTCAAAATCCATGCCTATTTTAATCAAATAGATCTTTAGAAAGCCACACAAAAAAATTTCAAGTCATGTCATTTATATTTGCTTAAGATTTAGCATTTTGAGTAAGGTGGGAATTTCAAAAATAACGAACTAAGGAAAATGCGTTCGAAACATCGAAGGAGCTATTACAGCCATGCTAAATTCTCCATAAAAGAATAATTTTTCTACAATTTCTGTCATCGGATCAGTTCAAAATGTTGCCAGAATATTAAGAAGGTTTCAATGATTATAAACACGCAAAAAAATAGAACACTGATATTTTTATAATATTTTCTGAAAACAAGGTGTAATAAGACCCTTTAAGCGAATGAATTGTTGGAACGTTAGAATAAATTCAGTTTAATTAGATCACTCTTTGTGTCAGACGATTCAGTGTTGTTGCAATCTCACATTGTTAACTTCCAACAATGGTGTAAAATATGTCTGATGAGCATTATTGCGATATCACTCATTTCGACGCCATTTTGAGAAAAAACTGACTGCACAGTTTATGCAAGACTTTTCCTATTTCTAAAAGTGATTTAAATAAATGAGAGGCTTGAACTTTTGCTTTGGTATGTAATATTTACTCGTATATATAACATTACTTGCTTATAAAACCAAACCATGTATTTTAATAATATTTCGACTCACTTGAAAACTAGATTTTATTATAAATTTTTCCCCTCCATTCATACAAGGACTTTTTAATAAATAATCCCTAGCTTTGAATAACATAAATAAGAAACAGTTAGAAGCCGAAAGAAAAGTCAATTGGTATTCGGGTTCCAAAATTTATTGCAGGTAGTAAATTTGGGAAAGACTGCATATATTTTCTGGTGAAAGCTATTTTAATTTGGACGGATTTGTCAAAATAAACCAAATTGGTGAATATGAGGTATTGAAATCCCGTAATTGTGACTTGCAAAGCCACTGTATTTTGAAAAGTGATCATTTGGGATGCAACTATCTAGTAAAGCAGCGTTTGCCACTTACTTCTGAAGTCGGGGGGCCGTATGACTTATTTTAGAGATTCTCACGGATCACAAATTTATACCGAGTACCCTAATATAGATTCACTATGCAATTTAAAATACAAAAAAGTAATAATTGATAAAGATTACACGATATTAAAATATTTCGGAATAAATAATTAAACTGGATTTTTTTATTTTTTTTAATAAAATTAAAATAGGTATTTTACCAGTATTATTATTATTTTCTTCAAATAATTAGGATATGTAATTTTCTTAAAATCGTAAAGAAATGTCTAAAATATAACCCAAAAAGAAATTTTGAAAAAAATATTTAATATTCAATACCAATTATTATATACAATTGCAACTTCTTGAGCTCAGATCGAGTATTCATAGTGTTTGACCACTTAGCACAAAATATTCATTCCGTTTTATTTACTAACTTCTTTTTCCCTCTAAAATTTGATAGAATACATTTTCATCCAAACTGAGTCTATTTTCCTAGATTCAGCTGGATTGGTTGACGGAAAGTAAGTTAACTAGACTTTCCAAGATTTTGCTCCGTCAACCTTAATAGGGAAAGTTTTCAGTTATAATATATCTCCAAATTAAACATTTTTTAATCAAACTTTGTATTTAGACAGTCGGAAGGTGTGTGAAAGATGCTTTCCTTTTAATGTCTAAAACTTGATACAAAAAATTATCGTCGACAACGAGTGTACTAGCCAAATTTCTAAGTTTCAGTTTGATGAGATGACGGCAAGGAGTTTTATTAGTATTCCAAAACGATAAAGGAACTTTGGGTGAAAGCTGCCTTTTAGTGACAGTCACAGTTCCCAAAAGTTGACATAACGCAACCTGATAGACAATGAATCTATCTCTCATATTTCAGCGTGAATGGATGACGACAAGTTGGTTTATAAGAATTTTGCAGCGATTATAGAAGTTTACGAAATCGGTGCTATAATTGATTTGAGAGTTACTATCAATCAAAATGATTTTCTCCCTATTCATTAACATATTGCCGATTCTGTTGCAATTCGAATATTTTAAATTGGCTTTAAAAAAATGGCCTTATATTTTCCAAGATTATCACTGCAGTTCATCAGTAATTTAGAATTTTACATTTTTATTAACTGTAAAAGATGATTCCTACTTTGCTTTAGTAAAAACTCCTGTTAAATACAATTTTTTATATAGCAATTCATCACATAGCAATTGGTGTGTTTTGAAATTCAAAGTAATTATCTACGTTCTTTTCCCGTCCCTTGCTTAGCTGTTGATAGAACGCTTATTTACTTCATTTTAACATATTACTCCAATGTTTTCCCATTTTGGTTTTCATGTATTCTATCAGCGTAAGTAGGCGATGATTTCAGTTTCAGTCACTTTTCGAAGTTTGTTCTCTTCACCAACTCCAAAATTGTAGATGCGTACGCTTGTAAGGAAAAGTGTCAGCTTGGTGACAAGTGAAGCAAACAACCAACAACAAGTGAATGAAGCAAAAATTCTAAAGAGTAAAGTATATATTTTTATTATTTATTAGTTAAAATTCTTACTAATTTGCATTTCTTTACTCATATGTTTACCAATATTGGCAGAAAGTTTACCTCAAAGGAATTGCAGGGACATTTTAGCTAGCATTCCATTCTTATGTGGTAAGTACTGATATTCATTTAGTTCTTGTCATATATTTTCAATATTTTTTAAATCCCCTAAACAGTAATTTTTTATTTCCAGATGCCGAAGAGATAAGGAATGATTCTATGGATGCCTTACTCTTATTGAAGAAATGAGCATCTAACGATAAAGAGGTAAATAAATACATGAAATCTACATTCTATGTATTGACATTAATTGTTTCTTCAGATTTTATATATTGCATAGATAAACTGATTCTTAAATTTATTTTCAGATGCAAATGTCCCTTGAGTACCTTTTGGAGGGAAAAACTTTTGGAAGTCAATATTTGAAGAGTTGATCTTTTTCTTAAACAGTCCTAGTAAGTGTCAAAACAAACTTAAAATATTAAGTTTTAAAATTTTAATTCAGCTGATGTTAATATATATATAAAAAAAAAGACATGTTTTTTAATTAATTCATGTCCTTTCTTTTGTAGATAAAAATTTGACATTTCGAAAATTTCAAGGAGTATTGATGTCAGTTTTTGTAGAAAATATTATTAGGCGAGGACTACATTAATATTTTCAATACGCATGGATTGCTCACAAACTCTTCAATCGCACCAAGAAATACGACTGATAACAATTTCAAAACTCCAGAACTTTCTTGTATAAGATTTGAAGACATTCTCTGCCCAAGAGAGAATAAATTTAAAATAGCAAGAAGCAACAAGTAATTGAAGCAAAAATTCCAAAGAGTAAAGTATATATTTTTATTATTTATTAGTTAAAATTCTTACTAATTTGCATTTCTTTCTTCACATGTTTACCAATATTGGCAGAAAGTTTACCTCAAAGGAATTGCAGGGACATTTTACCTGGCATTCCATTCTTATGTGGTAAGTACTGATATTCATTTAGTTCTTGTCATATATTTTCAATATTTTTTAAATCCCCTAAATTGAAATTTTTTATTTCCAGATGCCGAAGAGATAAGTTATGATTCTATGGATACCTTACTCTTATTGAAGAAATAAGCATCTAACGATAAAGAGGTAAATAAATATATGAAATCTACATTCTATGTAGTGACATTAATTGTTTCTTCAGATTTTATATATTGCAGAGATAAACTAATTCTTTAATTTATTTTCAGATGCAAATGTCCCTTGAATACCTTTTGGAGGGAAAAACTTTTGGAAGCCAATATTTGAAGAGTTGGTCTTTTTCTTAAACAGTCCTAGTAAGTGTCAAAACAAACTTAAAATATTAAGTTTTAAAATTTTAATTCAGCTGATGTTAATATATATATATAAAAAAAAAGGCATGTTTTTTAATTAATTCATATCCTTTCTTTTTTAGATAAAAATTTAACATTTCGAAGATTTCAAGGAGTATTGATGTCAGATTTTGTAGAAAATATTATTAGGCGAGGACTACAATAATATTTTCAACACGCATGGATTGCTCACAAACTCTTCAATCGCACCAAGAAATAATACAGATAACAATTTCATAACTCCAGAACTTAGTTTGGATAAGATTTGAAGACATTTTTTGTCTAAGAGAGAAGAAAATTGAAATATCTAGAACCAACAAGTGAATGAAGCCAAAATTCCAAAGAGTAAAGTAAATATTTTTATTATTTATTAGTTAAAATTCTTACTAATTTGCATTTCTTTCTTCACATGTTTACCAATATTGGCAGAAAGTTTACCTCAAAGGAATTGCAGGGACATTTTAGCTGGAATTCCATTCTTATGTGGTAAGTACTGATATTCATTTACTTCTTGTCATATATTTTCAATATTTTTTAAATCCCCTAAATTGTAATTTTTTATTTCCAGATGCCGAAGAGATAAGGAATGATTCTATGGATGCCTTACTCTTATTGAAGAAATGAGCATCTAACGATAAAGAGGTAAATAAATACATGAAATCTACATTCTATGTATTGACATTAATTGTTTCTTCAGATTTTATATATTGCATAGATAAACTGATTCTTAAATTTATTTTCAGATGCAAATGTCCCTTGAGTACCTTTTGGAGGGAAAAACTTTTGGAAGCCAATATTTGAAGAGTTGGTCTTTTTCTTAAACAGTCCTAGTAAGTGTTAAAACAAACTTAAAATATTAAGTTTTAAAATTTTAATTCAGCTGATGTTAATATATATATATAAAAAAAAGACATATTTTTTAATTAATTCATATCCTTTCTTTTGTAGATAAAAATTTGACATTTCGAAAATTTCAAGGAGTATTGATGTCAGATTTTGTAGAAAATATTATTAGGCGAGGACTATATTAATATTTTCAATACGCATGGATTGCTCACAAACTCTTCAATCGCACCAAGAAATAATACAGATAACAATTTCAAAACTCCAGAATTTTGTTTGGATAAGATTTGAAGACATTTTTTTGTCTAAGAGAGAAGAAAATTGAAATATCTAGAAGCAACAAGTGAATGAAGCCAAAATTCCAAAGAGTAAAGTATATATTTTTATTATTTATTAGTTAAAATTCTTACTAATTTGCATTTCTTTCTTCACATGTTTACCAATATTGGCAGAAAGTTTACCTCAAAGGAATTGCAGGGACATTTTAGCTGGCATTCCATTCTTATGTGGTAAGTACTGATATTCATTTACTTCTTGTCATATATTTTCAATATTTTTTAAATCCCCTAAATTGTAATTTTTTATTTCCAGATGCCGAAGAGATAAGGAATGATTCTATGGATGCCTTACTCTTATTGAAGGAATGAGCATCGAACGATAAAGAGGTAAATAAATACATTAAATCTACATTCTATGTATTGACATTAATTGTTTCTTCAGATTTTATATATTGCAGATATAAACTGATTGTTTAATTTATTTTCAGATGCAAATGTCCCTTGAGTACCTTTTGGAGGGAAAAACTTTTGGAAGCCAATATTTGAAGAGTTGGTCTTTTTCTTAACAGTCCTAGTAAGTGTCAAAACAATCTTAAAATATTAAGTTTTAAAATTTTAATTCAGCTGATGTTAATATATATATATATATATATATATATATATATATATATATATATATATATATATATATATATATATATATATATATATATATATATATATATATATATATATATATATATATATATATATATATATATATATATATATATATATATATATATATATATATATATATATATATATATATATATATATATATATATATATATATATATATATATATATATAAAAGACATGTTTTTTAATTAATTCATATCCTTTCTTTTTTAGATAAAAGTTTGACATTTCGAAAATTTCAAAGAGTATTGATGTCAGATTTTGTAGAAAATATTATCAGGCGAGGACTACATTAATATTTTCAATACGCATGGATTGCTCACAAACTCTTCAATCGCACCAAGAAATACGACTGATAACAATTTCAAAACTCCAGAACTTTATTGTATAAGATTTGAAGACATACTCTGCCCAAGAGAGAATAAATTTAAAATAGCAAGAAGCAACAAGTAATTGAAGCAAAAATTCCAAAGAGTAAAGTATATATTTTTATTATTTATTAGTTAAAATTCTTACTAATTTGCATTTCTTTCTTCACATGTTTACCAATATTGGCAGAAAGTTTACCTCAAAGGAATTGCAGGGCCATTTTAGCTGGCATTCCATTCTTATGTGGTAAGTACTGATATTCATTTATTTCTTGTCATATATTTTCAATATTTTTTAAATCCCCTAAATTGTAATTTTTTATTTCCATATGCCGAAGAGATAAGGAATGATTCTATGGATGCCTTACTCTTATTGAAGAAATGAGCATCTTACGATAAAGAGGTAAATAAATACATGAAATCTACATTCTATGTATTGACATTGTTTCTTCAGATTTTATATATTGCATAGATAAACTGATTCTTTAATTTATTTTCAGATGCAAATGTCCCTTGAGTACCTTTTGGAGGGAAAAACTTTTGGAAGCCAATATTTGAAGAGTTGGTCTTTTTCTTAAACAGTCCTAGTCAAAGAATGAAAGAGTCAACGCAAACTTAAAATAGTATGTGTTACAATTTTAATTCAAACTGATAATATTATTAGTAAAAAATTTGTTTGTGTATCTTTGCCTAAAAGTTTGCTTGTTTATCTTTCAGAGTTTCCAGTAGAGAATTTATAACTTATGTAAAACACAATTAGGGAGGTTGCAAATTGCCTAATTCTAATTTTCCTTATGCTAAATTACTACAGATAAACATTTGCTTCATTGCTCCACTCACAACCATTTTAAAGTAATTTGATTTTCAAAATTTATGTTTGCTTCCAGAATGTGTTTAGTTTAGACAATTATATAAGTAAATATTTTCCTAACATAAATTCATTTTATTTTCTTCTTTTTCAAAAACATTTTGAGTGAAAAACAACGCTCATAACCAGCTTCCTTCAAATTGTGTAACTTATAAATTCAAGTTAAATTACAATGTATTTGCTTCGAATGTAATTGGAAATTATAATGTGCGAAGCAACTTTTAGTATTGCATAACATTATATTCTATTTTTTTTATGCTAAGAAAACCGTAATTGAATGTAAAGAAATACACGGAAGGTTTTTAATTACAAATGTTTCCTTTAAGAGTCCTTTCCATTCTACATCAGTACTGATTTCAAGACGTAATTCCATCAAAAGTACTCAATTATGAATTTTTTGACTTTCAACATCTTTTTTCAGTGCTAGAAGAACAAGTCTGTACACTGAAAATCATTTACCGTACCTTATTTGTACTTTGGTACAAAAGGTGATTTTTCGGAATTTGCAAGATCGATTTTGAAAAATAACATTTGTAACACGCCCACTTTGCCATGCAGGCATGCAGCCTTAAATATTATCAGCTTTTATATTTAGGTAATTAAACATGAATAGTTCGTAATTAAAATCCTTAGAGAAATTACTACCGTTCAAATTTTCTTTTTATTCGAGCCTTTAAAATTATAACTTTTACATATGTGGAACTATTACTAAGTAAAAACTAAATTTTATTTAAAAAAAAAAGTTCACATAAATTTTATAAATTCAAAATATATCAAATTTTCTTATTTATTTTTCGAATTCTTTTCCAGATATATTTCAAAAAATGTTCTTAGTAATATACTGTAACTTTTTGGCATCCGATTTAGAATAAGTAAAATAGTTTTCGACAAAAACGAAAAATTACTGCACCTAAAAGTTTTTTAAAAAAAGGTAAAAAACGGGTATTTTTCAACATTAAAATTTGTAAAAAAATTTTATATTTTATTCAAAATCCATGCCTATTTTAATCAAATAGATCTTTAGAAAGCCACACAAAAAAATTTCAAGTCATGTCATTTATATTTGCTTAAGATTTAGCATTTTGAGTAAGGTGGGAATTTCAAAAATAACGAACTAAGGAAAATGCGTTCGAAACATCGAAGGAGCTATTACAGCCATGCTAAATTCTCCATAAAAGAATAATTTTTCTACAATTTCTGTCATCGGATCAGTTCAAAATGTTGCCAGAATATTAAGAAGGTTTCAATGATTATAAACACGCAAAAAAATAGAACACTGATATTTTTATAATATTTTCTGAAAACAAGGTGTAATAAGACCCTTTAAGCGAATGAATTGTTGGAACGTTAGAATAAATTCAGTTTAATTAGATCACTCTTTGTGTCAGACGATTCAGTGTTGTTGCAATCTCACATTGTTAACTTCCAACAATGGTGTAAAATATGTCTGATGAGCATTATTGCGATATCACTCATTTCGACGCCATTTTGAGAAAAAACTGACTGCACAGTTTATGCAAGACTTTTCCTATTTCTAAAAGTGATTTAAATAAATGAGAGGCTTGAACTTTTGCTTTGGTATGTAATATTTACTCGTATATATAACATTACTTGCTTATAAAACCAAACCATGTATTTTAATAATATTTCGACTCACTTGAAAACTAGATTTTATTATAAATTTTTCCCCTCCATTCATACAAGGACTTTTTAATAAATAATCCCTAGCTTTGAATAACATAAATAAGAAACAGTTAGAAGCCGAAAGAAAAGTCAATTGGTATTCGGGTTCCAAAATTTATTGCAGGTAGTAAATTTGACAAAGACTGCATATATTTTCTGGTGAAAGCTATTTTAATTTGGACGGATTTGTCAAAATAAACCAAATTGGTGAATATGAGGTATTGAAATCCCGTAATTGTGACTTGCAAAGCCACTGTATTTTGAAAAGTGATCATTTGGGATGCAACTATCTAGTAAAGCAGCGTTTGCCACTTACTTCTGAAGTCGGGGGGCCGTATGACTTATTTTAGAGATTCTCACGGATCACAAATTTATACCGAGTACCCTAATATAGATTCACTATGCAATTTAAAATACAAAAAAGTAATAATTGATAAAGATTACACGATATTAAAATATTTCGGAATAAATAATTAAACTGTATTTTTTAATTTTTTTTAATAAAATTAA
This sequence comes from Linyphia triangularis, assembly GCA_963978545.1. NCBI lineage: Eukaryota > Metazoa > Arthropoda > Arachnida > Araneae > Linyphiidae > Linyphia > Linyphia triangularis. The sequence goes on from OZ021728.1 coordinate 52,720,790, forward strand.
AATAGGTTTTTTACCAGTATTATTATTATTTTCTTCAAATAATTAGGATATGTAATTTTCTTAAAATCGTAACGAAATGTCTATATTATAACCCAAAAATAAATTTTGAAAAAATATTTAATATTCAATACCAATTATTATATACAATTGCAACTTCTTGAGCTCAGATCGAGTATTCATAGTGTTTGACGACTTAGCACAAAACATTCATTCCGTTTTATTTACTAACTTCTTTTTCCCTCTAAAATTTGATAGAATACATTTTCATCCAAACTGAGTCTATTTTCCTAGATTCAGCTGGATTGGTTGACGGAAAGTAAGTTAACTAGACTTTCCAAGATTTTGCTCCGTCAACCTTAATAGGGAAAGTTTTCAGTTATAATATATCTCCAAATTAAACATTTTTTAATCAAACTTTGTATTTAGACAGTCGGAAGGTGTGTGAAAGATGCTTTCCTTTTAATGTCTAAAACTTGATACCAAAAATTATCGTCGACAACGAGTGTACTAGCCAAATTTCTAAGTTTCAGTTTGATGAGATGACGGCAAGGAGGTTTATTAGTATTCCAAAGCGATAAAGGAACTTTGGGTGAAAGCTGCCTTTTAGTGACAGTCACAGTTCCCAAAATTTGACATAACGCAACCTGATAGACAATGAATCTATCTCTCATACTTCAGCGTGAATGGATGACGACAAGTTGGTTTATAAGAATTTTGCAGCGATTATAGAAGTTTACGAAATCGGTGCTATAATTGATTTGAGAGTTACTATCAATCAAAATGATTTTCTCCCTATTCATTAACATATTGCCGATTCTGTTGCAATTCGAATATTTTAAATTGGCTTTAAAAAAATGGCCTTATATTTTCCAAGATTATCACTGCAGTTCATCAGTAATTTAGAATTTTACATTTTTATTAACTGTAAAAGATGGTTCCTACTTTGCTTTAGTAAAAACTCCTGTAAAGTACAATTTTTTATATAGCAATTCATCACATAGCAATTGGTGTGTTTTGAAATTCAAAGTAATTATCTACGTTCTTTTCCCGTCCCTTGCTTAGCTGTTGATAGAACGCTTATTTACTTCATTTTCCCATATTACTCCAATGTTTTCCCATTTTGGTTTTCATTATTCTATCAGCGTAAGTAGGCGATGGTTTCAGTTTCAGTCACTTTTCGAAGTTTGTTCTCTTCACCAACTCCAAAATTGTAGATGCGTACGCTTGTAAGGAAAAGTGTCAGCTTGGTGACAAGTGAAGCAAACAACCAACAACAAGTGAATGAAGCAAAAATTCTAAAGAATAAAGTATATATTTTTATTATTTATTAGTTAAAATTCTTACTAATTTGCATTTCTTTACTCATATGTTTACCAATATTGGCAGAAAGTTTACCTCAAAGGAATTGCAGGGACATTTTAGCTGGCATTCCATTCTTATGTGGTAAGTACTGATATTCAGTTAGTTCTTGTCATATATTTTCAATAATTTTTAAATCCCCTAAATTGTAATTTTTTATTTCCAGATGCCGAAGAGATAAGGAATGATTCTATGGATGCCTTACTCTTATAGAAGAAATGAGCATCTAACAATAAAGAGGTAAATAAATACATGAAATCTACATTCTATGTATTGACATTAATTGTTTCTTCAGATTTTATATATTGCATAGATAAACTGATTCTTTAATTTATTATCAGATGCAAATGTCCCTTGAGTACCTTTTCGAGGGAAAACTTTTGGAAGCCAATATTTGAAGATTTGGTCTTTTTCTTAAACAGTCCTAGTAAGTGTCAAAACAAACTTAAAATATTAAGTTTTAGAATTTTAATTCAGCTGATGTTAATATATATATATATAAAAAAAAGACATGTTTTTTAATTAATTCATATCCCTTCTTTTTTAGATAAAAATTTGACATTTCGAAAATTTCAAGGAGAATTGATGTCAGATTTTGTAGAAAATATTATTAGGCGAGGACTACATTAATATTTTCAATACGCATGGATTGCTCACAAACTCTTCAATCAAACCAAGAAATAATACAGATAACAATTTCAAAACTCCAGAATTTTTTTTGGATAAGATTTGAAGACATTTTTTGTCTAAGAGAGAAGAAAATTAAAATAGCTAGAAGCAACAAGTGAATGAAGCCAAAATTCCAAAGAGTAATGTATATATTTTAATTATTTATTAGTTAAAATTCTTAATAATTTGCATTTCTTTCTTCACATGTTTACCAATATTGGCAGAAAGTTTACCTCAAAGGAATTGTAGGGACATTTTAGCTGGCATTCCATTCTTATGTGGTAAGTACTGGTATTCATTTAGTTTTTGTCATATATTTTCAATATTTTTTAAATCCCTAAATTGTAATTTTTTATTTCCAGATGCCGAAGAGATAAGGAATGATTCTATAGATGCCTTACTCTTATTGAAGAAATGAGCATCTAACGATAAAGAGGTAAATAAATACATAAAATCTACATTCTATGTATTGACATTAATTGTTTTTACAGATTTTATATATTGCATAGATAAACTGATTCTTTAATTTATTTTCAGATACAAATGTCCCTTGAGTACCTTTTTTAGGAAAAAACTTTTGGAAGCCAATATTTGAAGAGTTGGTCTTTTTCTTAAACAGTCCTAGTAAGTGTCAAAACAAACTTAAAATATTAAGTTTTAAAATTTTAATTCAGCTGATGTTAATATATATATATATATATATATATATATATATATATATATATATATATATATATATATATATATATATATATATATATATATATATATATATATATATATATATATATATATATATATATATATATATATATATATATATATATATATATATATATATATATATATATATATATATATATATATATATATATATATATATATATATATATATATATATATATATATATATATATATATATATATATATATATATATATATATATATATATATATATATATATATATATATATATATATATATATATATATATATATATATATATATATATATATATATATAAAAGACAGGTTTTTTAATTAATTCATATCCCTTCTTTTTTAGATAAAAATTTGACATTTCGAAAATTTCAAGGAGTATTGATGTCAGATTTTGTAGAAAATATTATTAGGGCGAGGACTACATTAATATTTTAAATACGCATGGATTGCTCACATACTCTTCAATCGCACCAAGAAATAATACAGATAACAATTTCAAAACTCCTGAACTTTGTTTGGATAAGATTTGAAGACATTTTTTGTCTAAGAGAGAAGAAAATTAAAATAGCTAGAAGCAACAAGTGAATGAAGCCAAAATTCCAAAGAGTAAAGTATATATTTTTATTATTTATTAGTTAAAATTCTTACTAATTTGCATTTCTTTATCACATGTTTAACAATATTGGCAGAAAGTTTACCTCAAAGGAATTGCAGGGACAATTTAGCTGGCATTCCATTCTTATGTGGTAAGTACTGATATTCATTTAGTTCTTGTCATATATTTTCAATATTTTTTAAATCCCCTAAATTGTAATTTTTTATTTCCAGATGCCGAAGAGATAAGGAATGATTCTATGGATGCCTTACTCTTATTGAAGAAATGAGCATCTAACGATAAAGAGGTAAATAAATACATAAAATCTACATTCTATGTATTGAAATTAATTGTTTCTTCAGATTTTATATATTGCATAGATAAACTGATTTTTAAATTTATTTTCAGATACAAATGTCCCTTGAGTACCTTTTGGAGGGAAAAACTTTTGGAAGCCAATATTTGAAGAGTTGGTCTTTTTCTTAAACAGTCCTAGTAAGTCTCAAAACTTAAAATATTAAGTTTTAAAATTTTAATTCAGCTGATGTTAATATATATATAAAAAAAAAGACATGTTTTTTAATTTTTTCATATCCTTTCTTTTGTAGATAAAAATTAGACATTTCGAAAATTTCAAGGAGTATTGATGTCAGATTTTGTAGAAAATATTATTAGGCGAGGACTACATTAATATTTTCAATACGCATGGATTGATCACAAACTCTTCAATCCCACCAAGAAATACGACTGATAACAATTTCAAAACTCCCGAACTTTCTTGTATAAGATTTGAAGACATTCTCTGCCCAAGAGAGAATAAATTTAAAATA